>JAUJYZ010001319.1:0-172718 GCA_033675265.1 Actinostola sp. cb2023 | reverse complement strand
CTTTATATATTACATACAGCACGCGGAATAAACGCATCCTTTGGCCAAAATCAGATCGCGCATACAGCACGCGGATATACGCATCCTTTTGGACAATCAGAGCGCGCGTTAGATCATAGTTTATTTTATAATAGTAAACTTACAGCAAACGCGGCATACGCATCCTTTGGCAAATCAGAGCGCGCGTTTATTCCCTAGTTTATTTTTTTATAATAGTACATAGCCAGCACGCGGCATATACGCATCCCTTTGGCAAACCCAGAGCACGCGTTTTATATCATAAGTTTTAATTTTATAATAGTACATACAGCACGCGGCCTCATACGCATCCCCTTTGGCAAACCCAGAGCGGCGCCGTTGTATTTCATAGTTTTTTTTTATAATAGTACATACAGCAACAGGCGGCATACGCAAATAAATCCTTTGGCAACCAGAGCGCCTGCGGGTATATCATAGTTTTTTTTATATAGTAAACCATACAGCACGCGGCATACGCATCCTTTGGCAAAAGCAGAGCGCGCGTTATATTCATAGTTATTTTAATAATATAACCATACAGCACGCGGGCATACGCCATCCGTTTGGCAAATCCAGGCGCGCCCCCGCCCATAGTTTTTTTTATAATAGTACATGACAGCACGCGGCATACGCATCCTTTGGCAAACCAGAGCGCGCGTTATATCATAGTTATTTTTTAATAGTACATACAGCACGCGGCATACGCATCCTTTGGCAAATCAGAGCGCGCGTTATATCATAGTTTATTTTATAATAGTACATACAGCACGCGGCATTACGCATCCTTTGGCAAATCAGAGCGCGCGTTATATCATAGTTATTTTATAATAGTACACACAGCACGCGGCATACGCATCCTTTGGCATCCTTTCATATAGTATTTTATAATAGTACATACAGCACGCGGCATACGCATCCTTTGGCAAATCAGAGCGCGCGTTATATCATAGTTATTTTATAATAGTACATACAGCACGCGGCATACGCATCCTTTGGCAAACCAGAGCACGCGTTATATCATAGTTATTTTATAATAGTACATTCAGCACGCGGCATACGCATCCTTTGGCCAACCAGAGCGCGCGTTATATCATAGTTATTTTATAATAGTACATACAGCACGCGGCATACGCATCCTTTGGCAAATCAGAGCGCGCGTTATATCATAGTTATTTTATAATAGTACATAGAGCACGCGGAATACGCATCCTTTGGCAACCCAGAGCGCGCGTTATGTCATAGTTATTTTATAATAGTACATACAGCACGCGGCATACGCATCCTTTGGCAAATCAGAGCGCGCGTTATATCATAGTTATTTTATAATAGTACACACAGCACGCGGCATACGCATCCTTTGGCAAACCAGAGCGCGCGTTATATCATAGTTATTTTATAATAGTACACACAGCACGCGGAATACGCATCCTTTGGCAAACCAGAGCGCGCGTTATATCATAGTTATTTTATAATAGTACATACAGCACGTGGCATACGCATCCTTTGGCAAACCAGAGCGCGCGTTATATCATAGTTATTTTATAATAGTACATACAGCACGCGGCATACGCATCCTTTGGCAAATCAGAGCGCGCGTTATATCATAGTTATTTTATAATAGTACATAGAGCACGCGGAATACGCATCCTTTGGCAACCCAGAGCGCGCGTTATGTCCATAGTTATTTTATAATAGTACATAGAGCACGCGGCATACGCATCCTTTGGCAAATCAGAGCGCGCGTTATATCATAGTTATTTTATAATAGTACACACAGCACGCGGCATACGCATCCTTTGGCAAACCAGAGCGCGCGTTATATCATAGTTATTTTATAATAGTACATACAGCACGCGGCATACGCATCCTTTGGCAAATCAGAGCGCGCGTTATATCATAGTTATTTTATAATAGTACATACAGCACGCGGCATACGCATCCTTTGGCAAACCAGAGCACGCGTTATATCATAGTTATTTTATAATAGTACATTCAGCACGCGGCATACGCATCCTTTGGCCAACCAGAGCGCGCGTTATATCATAGTTATTTTATAATAGTACATACAGCACGCGGCATACGCATCCTTTGGCAAATCAGAGCGCGCGTTATATCATAGTTATTTTATAATAGTACATACAGCACGCGGCATACGCATCCTTTGGCAAACCAGAGCGCGCGTTATGTCATAGTTATTTTATAATAGTACATACAGCACGCGGCATACGCATCCTTTGGCAAATCAGAGCGCGCGTTATATCATAGTTATTTTATAATAGTACATACAGCACGCGGCATACGCATCCTTTGGCAAACCAGAGCACGCGTTATATCATAGTTATTTTATAATAGTACATTCAGCACGCGGCATACGCATCCTTTGTCCAACCAGAGCGCGCGTTATATCATAGTTATTTTATAATAGTACATACAGCACGCGGCATACGCATCCTTTGGCAAATCAGAGCGCGCGTTATATCATAGTTATTTTTATAATAATAGTACATACAGCACGCGGCATACGCATCCTTTGGCAAACCAGAGCGCGCGTTATGTCATAGTTATTTTATAATAGTACATACAGCACGCGGCATACGCATCCTTTGGCAAATCAGAGCGCGCGTTATATCATAGTTATTTTATAAAAGTACATACAGCACGCGGCATACGCATCCTTTGGCAAATCAGAGCGCGCGTTATATCATAGTTATTTTATAATAGTACATACAGCACGCGGCATACGCATCCTTTGGCAAATCAGAGCACACGTTATATCATAGTTATTTTATAATAGTACATAGAGCACGCGGAATACGCATCCTTTGGCAAATCAGAGCACACGTTATATCATAGTTATTTTATAATAGTACATACAGCACGCGGCATACGCATCCTTTGGCAAATCAGAGCGCGCGTTATATCATAGTTATTTTATAATAGTACATACAGCACGCGGAATACGCATCCTTTGGCAAATCAGAGCACACGTTATATCATAGTTATTTTATAATAGTACATACAGCACGCGGCATACGCATCCTTTGGCAAATCAGAGCGCGCGTTATATCATAGTTATTTTATAATAGTACATTCAGCACGCGGCATACGCATCCTTTGGCAAATCAGAGCGCGCGTTATATCATAGTTATTTTATAATAGTACATACAGCACGCGGCATACGCATCCTTTGGCAAATCAGAGCGCGCGTTATATCATAGTTATTTTATAATAGTACATACAGAACGCGGAATACGCATCCTTTGGCAAATCAGAGCGCGCGTTATATCATAGTTATTTTATAATAGTACATACAGCACGCGGAATACGCATCCTTTGGCAAATCAGAGCACACGTTATATCATAGTTATTTTATAATAGTACATACAGCACGCGGCATACGCATCCTTTGGCAAATCAGAGCGCGCGTTATATCATAGTTATTTTATAATAGTACATACAGCACGCGGCATACGCATCCTTTGGCAAATCAGAGCGCGCGTTATATCATAGTTATTTTATAATAGTACATACAGCACGCGGAATACGCATCCTTTGGCAAATCAGAGCGCGCGTTATGTCATAGTTATTTTATAATAGTACATACAGCACGCGGCATACGCATCCTTTGGCAAATCAGAGCGCGCGTTTATGTCATAGTTATTTTATAATAGTACATAGAGCACGCGGCATACGCATCCTTTGGCAAATCAGAGCGCGCGTTATATCATAGTTATTTTATAATAGTACATACAGCACGCGGAATACGCATCCTTTGGCAAATCAGAGCGCGCGTTATGTCATAGTTATTTTATAATAGTACATACAGCACGCGGCATACGCATCCTTTGGCAAATCAGAGCGCGCGTTATGTCATAGTTATTTTATAATAGTACATAGAGCACGCGGCATACGCATCCTTTGGCAAATCAGAGCGCGCGTTATATCATAGTTATTTTATAATAGTACATAGAGCACGCGGCATACGCATCCTTTGGCAAATCAGAGCACACGTTATATCATAGTTATTTTATAATAGTACATACAGCACGCGGAATACGCATCCTTTGGCAAATCAGAGCACACGTTATATCATAGTTATTTTATAATAGTACATACAGCACGCGGCATACGCATCCTTTGGCAAATCAGAGCGCGCGTTATATCATAGTTATTTTATAATAGTACATACAGCACGCGGCATACGCATCCTTTGGCAAATCAGAGCGCGCGTTATATCATAGTTATTTTATAATAGTACATACAGAACGCGGAATACGCATCCTTTGGCAAATCAGAGCGCGCGTTATATCATAGTTATTTTATAATAGTACATACAGCACGCGGAATACGCATCCTTTGGCAAATCAGAGCACACGTTATATCATAGTTATTTTATAATAGTACATACAGCACGCGGCATACGCATCCTTTGGCAAATCAGAGCGCGCGTTATATCATAGTTATTTTATAATAGTACATACAGCACGCGGCATACGCATCCTTTGGCAAATCAGAGCGCGCGTTATATCATAGTTATTTTATAATAGTACATACAGCACGCGGAATACGCATCCTTTGGCAAATCAGAGCGCGCGTTATGTCATAGTTATTTTATAATAGTACATACAGCACGCGGCATACGCATCCTTTGGCAAATCAGAGCGCGCGTTATGTCATAGTTATTTTATAATAGTACATAGAGCACGCGGCATACGCATCCTTTGGCAAATCAGAGCGCGCGTTATATCATAGTTATTTTATAATAGTACATACAGCACGCGGAATACGCATCCTTTGGCAAATCAGAGCGCGCGTTATGTCATAGTTATTTTATAATAGTACATACAGCACGCGGCATACGCATCCTTTGGCAAATCAGAGCGCGCGTTATGTCATAGTTATTTTATAATAGTACATAGAGCACGCGGCATACGCATCCTTTGGCAAATCAGAGCGCGCGTTATATCATAGTTATTTTATAATAGTACATAGAGCACGCGGCATACGCATCCTTTGGCAAATCAGAGCGCGCGTTATATCATAGTTATTTTATAATAGTACATACAGCACGCGGCATACGCATCCTTTGGCAACCCAGAGCGCGCGCGTTATGTCATAGTTATTTTTATAATAGTACATAGAGCACGCGGCATACGCATCCTTTGGCAAATCAGAGCGCGCGTTATATCATAGTTATTTTATAATAGTACATACAGCACGCGGCATACGCATCCTTTGGCAACCCAGAGCGCGCGTTATGTCATAGTTATTTTATAATAGTACATAGAGCACGCGGCATACGCATCCTTTGGCAACCCAGAGCGCGCGTTATGTCATAGTTATTTTATAATAGTACATACAGCACGCGGCATACGCATCCTTTGGCAACCCAGAGCGCGCGTTATGTCATAGTTATTTTATAATAGTACATACAGCACGCGGAATACGCATCCTTTGGCAAACCAGAGCGCGCGTTATATCATAGTTATTTTATAATAGTACATAGAGCACGCGGCATACGCATCCTTTGGCAACCCAGAGCGCGCGTTATGTCATAGTTATTTTATAATAGTACATAGAGCACGCGGAATACGCATCTTTTGGCAAATCAGAGCGCGCGTTATATCATAGTTATTTTATAATAGTACATACAGCACGCGGCATACGCATCCTTTGGCAAATCAGAGCGCGCGATATATCATAGTTATTTTATAATAGTACATACAGCACGCGGCATACGCATCCTTTGGCAAATCAGAGCGCGCGTTATATCATAGTTATTTTATAATAGTACATACAGCACGCGGCATACGCATCCTTTGGCAAATCAGAGCGCGCGTTATATCATAGTTATTTTATAATAGTACATACAGCACGCGGCATACGCATCCTTTGGCAAATCAGAGCGCGCGTTATATCATAGTTATTTTATAATTCTCAACTATTACACATTGTCCCGCATTGGAAGATTCATAGCTTTATTTTTAAATGGGCAAAAGATTCATAGCTTCATTGACTGACCTGCGATGTAAGAAATCTTCTCGCCTGCAAATGTTTACCATCAAGCTTCTCTTTATGAAGTGATGTAGTTGTCTTCCAGATAACCTGTCCAGGAAACACTTTCATATCTTTCCAGAGAGGAGCCTGGACGTTCTTTCGCTCAAACAAACGTATGATTCCATTGACTACTTTTTGGTAGTTGGTAAAGTTTGAACTTTCCAGGTAATGAAGGCCAGCATTAATCAACATGGCACTGTTCTGGTCAAAGATAGGATGACGTATGACTTCCTCCAGCTCACTGAGGACCCTGACGTCATCAAAGTCCAGATCATCGTTTTGAGACTTGGCCTCAGATAGGTTGCCTTGGAAACAAGAAAAAGGAACATGACACCTTAATATTCAGTGACTAGTAGATAGAGAACAACTCACCTTGGAGCCTGTAGACCCAGTTATATGTATGACCGCACCATCTAAAGACTCTACTGCATAGAGGGTGCTGTCGAATACCGGAGTAGAATTGCTCAGACACCGAGTCTCCGTACACCCACAGAACACTAGTTTTACGAACACGTTCTTCGAACCAGTGAAGGTTTCGCGGTTTGTCTAGAAAAGGAAAAACATAAATTATTGATGTGGTTATTAGTACTAGTATAGGATGAGATGCATCTGTACGCTTTTCGATTGGTTTAGAAAGGAAGCCATTTGAGTGGCACGGTACCGTAGGTTTCCCACTCATACGAAAACCATTCTAATACTAATAATGAATGACATGATTAATGACAGCATATTAGTTTGTAGTAGAAATTTGTATCTTGGACGATGGTTTTCGATTCGTAATCTGATATGTCAACAAATTAGAATCGCACAGTAACACTAAGCTCTAGAGTCGTTTTCATACAAGTGGTAAGCAGTTACGGTTCGTGTCGTGCGGTGACGGTGCCATGTCGTGACCGTGTCTAAGCATTCCGATTGGTTGAGCAATGATTGTGCGTGCTCTGATTGGTTGAATAGATGTCAGTCTTCGATTCCGTACCGTGACCGTAACTCCGTGCCGTAGGTTTCCCACTCATACGAAAACAACTCTAATACAAAGAACCAAAGCCCCACACAAGCGAACACCATCGTCAGTTCACAAGAGTAGGAGGTCAAGCTAATGTTGAGATTCGACCATACCGTCTGTAGGGACAAATGGTTTCCATAGTAACGTGTTACCAGTAGTAACCCAGTTTCCAAATCCGTCCCAGAGATAGTTGCATCTGAGCCCGCAAGTAATATCAAACTGGTCAGCGTAGCGATTCATTATTGCTGAAAAGATAGAAAAAATAACCTCTATGTATCACGTTATAATTGGTAGAAAAGGATGTAAAATATACATAATATAAACTCGCCGAAGCAGTAAAAAAAGAAAATTCCACCAATAAAATATAAATATGTGTACTATAATATTTCTTTACATTTCGTTTACCTGAAAAGACAGGCCCATCATTAGAGGGTGGTACTGTGATCGTGATAGGATTCCCTCCCCAGAGCTTCTTTAGAAGAAACGAGTGATGTTTGACGCTACCCAGAGTGCCTTGCCTTTGGTTTTTTCCCTGTGAATTCCCTATCAAAAGGCGAAATGTTGTGTCTTTTTTTTTTGAAATTCATTCCGTTCTAACTATTACAGTAAGGATAATTACATTTAGTACTGAGGATGAAAATGCCGCGCGTCCATGCACGACGATTACTACATTATACTTGAAGAATCGCACGCTCGTCAAACCTTTGCATTTTGTTGGAAATTTTAAATTTTTGCAGTTTTTTTTTAGATTTTTTTACGTCATAACTTTCTTGTCTTTGGACACTTATACCCCATTCACACCAAGGCGGCTTAAACATGGTTTAAGGTGGTTTAACTAAACAGGTGTAGGAAATTATCTACAAACGCCATGCAACTTTTGGCACAAAATTAAACTGCTGCTAAACTGTCCTTTATGTTGCACAGTATAAATTCCAGGTAGTTTGAATATTGTGAAATTAAATGCCCTCAAATTATAGAAGCGAGAATAAACTCAGTTTAACTAAACAAGGTTTGGTGTGAATGGGGTATAAGTCTTTAACCGATAATAATACAGCCGGATTACTTCTTTACGGCCAGTCTCGGATTTTCGTGTCTTACGGATTTGGCGCACGTGTTTTCGTTAGCAAGATGGAGTTTTGTAACCAAATATGAAATGCTGTAACCAAATATGGAATTGTGTAACCAAATATGGAATTTCGTGTTACTAAATCTGAAATTTTGTAACCAAATATGGAATTTTGTTGCCAAATATGGAATCAGTTTGTTACCAAATATGGAATTGTGCAACCAAATATGGATTTTGTTACAATGCAAAAACAAACCTGTTTTAAACCAGTTTGGAGGAGGATCTGTGTATCCATCACACAATGTATGCTCTAAAACCACGTCCACGCCATAGACCCCGGGTACCGTCACAAGGAACAAAACCTCATAGGTCCCATTGGAGTGATCAAATAATGTCCCTGCAACAGAACTGGGGCCATTAATGTTTACTCTCCACGAGTCCCCACCAATCGTCTTTAGGACGCCTTTGATCGAAGTGGACTGGATACTAAATTTACTAAATTCGCCCGCTGGACGTATATCCCATAATGATATATAGCTTGATCCGGGATCTGTCTGTAAGCCTAGTTCCAAGTTATTTGAGCCCCACTTTAGTTTATCCTGACATGGCTTTAAAATTTGTTCCCAGTCCACTCTCGCTCTTCTGACTCGGCACCAGTCTCTCATAAAATTATGTAAATTAGAGTTACTTGGTTGGTGAAATTCAAGTAGTTTTCGTACAATAGCTGTACAGAACAGAACAACTAACATGAAACAAATCAGTTTTCGTCGGCCTCTCGTCCTCGTGATCCACCAACAGTCATGTTCACGAAACATTGAAGCGTCTTTCAAATAGTAACAATACTGGCTTAGTTGGTAGAATCCACCAATCAGTGTCGATGTTCTTTGGATCTTTTAGGTGAAATATATCGTGGTTTCCTTTGATAATCGATTTTCTTCATTCGGAGTCATTTTCCAGTCCATTAGCTTGTTGAAGAAATATGAATTCATTCCTTCTTGAATCATTGGATTTGTAAAACAGGTCATTTTGCTACCAGAATCAAAACTTACGGGTATACCACAGGTAGCCCAACGACTTACCAGACACGTTTGGGCACCAGCTTAATAATAATAATATTATTGTTATTATTATTATTATTTATTTATATAGCGCTATTTCCGGTAGTCCAATAGCGCTTTACAGTGTGTAAAAATAATAATAATGAATTAATAAATAATAATAATAATAAAATAAAATAATAATAAAAAAAAAGGTCGATGCTAAGTCGCCTTAGCCTAACATAATAACTTATAGGTATATAATACATGTATTAATTACAATCAGGAGCCCCTGTTACAATCCATCTTATACTATATAATTACGGTAACGTTTAATTACAATGAGGGTTTATCATGTAATTTCAAAATTCATAGGACAAAAAATGATTATCATAGCTGGAAAGAGCTCGTTGAAATAAGTAAAAGTGTGAAGTTTGGAAAATATCGCTTCACAAATTGCGAAGATATGAATTTTCAAAAATCGAGATTTTATATGAAAACCTTTGGAAATTACGCTTGGAGGCAACTCTTGCCTCCAACAAAGGTTTTCATCCAAAATTTCGATTTTTGAAAATTCATATCTTCGCAATTTGTGAAGCAATCTTTTCCAAACTTCACATTTTTACTAATTTCAACGAGCTCTTTCCAGCTATGATAATCATTTTTTTTGTCCTATGAGTTTTGAAATTACATGATAAACCCTCATTCATCTATCCATCCATTCAATCATTCATTGAGTCATTCGCAAAGTCTTGAAACATACAATGTATAAGCCTTTTCTGCCGATGCAGAAGTTCCCATGAGGCATTGCGCGGGCACTTTACAGTGAATAATGTTGAAAAAGATGATTCCTTAGTTTTGCACTGCGAAATTAAATATTATATCAAACAAATAGATTCCATTTTGACGTGCGTCTGTACTTATACTGAGATGCACAGAAGACGTCAAAATGTGGTGAGAACAAATGACACGCCACTAATCATATAATGTTTATATGCCATCATAGTTAGTAACTAATCAAAGTTTGATTTTGTGACGTCATGCGTGTTTCTGTGCTGAAACACATGCACGTGTCCCTCGACATAAAAGCGCGCGTAATATACCAATAAAAACTTTAATATTTCATAGCCTGTGAACAAGCTCTCCAAGGGGAGGGGGAGGGAGAAGGTGAGGGGGATTGAGGTCGAAGGGGAGATCCTGTTCTCAGGCTAATATTCATCAATTTCACGAAATACCGAGCGTCCTACAAGAGCCGACACCGATTGCTTCGATGAAGTATGAATCAATAAAAAAAAACAGAAGTTGTGCAAAGGTCGTAACGCAAGACAACAACTTTCCGGGTTCGCGAACTGCTCTTTCGTGCGAAGAATCATGCAAGTGAGTCAATACAAGAGTATATATGGTATTTATGGCATGCATGGTATGGGGTCTGATGTGTGCACGAACAGATAGCAAATAGAAAATCGCTGTAACGTAACAACCTTACAACAGTCAACTCTCGCATTCGGACACCCATAGATGGATGCACAATCGACTACATTTACAAAGGGTCTATTAAAAAATATATTATTGCGACCAGTGAGCGAGCCCCAGCGAGCGAACTGGGAGCAACACTAATCTTTGGTTGGGCTTCCTGTGTTTCAGATGCCAGCTCGATTCTCGATTTGTGTTTTTCATTCCGTTTGGAAAGATTTTTTCCACGTGACTTTTACCCTGACGTCATATATCGTACGTTCCCGTCGTTCATTTGGGCATTTGTGACTCATCTCGTGCTTAGAGTGGATTCGAAGCCTTTTTTTTGCTCGTACTTTTTATCCGATTCTTCGATGGAATTAAAGATCTTCATTTATTGTTGACGATCGCTTCATATTAGCGACATATTGAGGGGAAGGCAATGTTCTCTTATTAGTCTTTCGGCTCTGTTGTGTGCTAATTCGCTGCACTGATTGCCACTGTGGACAACATAAGTAGTCGATCGAATCCTAGTACCGTATACTCTGGATCCAGAGTCCCTCTCTTCGCTCGCCCCCCAATAGTAGCCTCTGGAACCAGGGTAAGTACCGTATAAATGCTCTTGGAAACCAGGTCATCCCAGATGCAGAGACGTTGTCACTGAATTATCTGCCTAACAGCTCGTTCGTTTATCGTGCCGCCAACCGTACCAAACCAGTTCCAAACAAATGATCTACCTTTGATGGTAGAGCCTACTGAAGCATTACTACTAGTGATTGGCAACTGCAACGTATTTTATTCTAAATTCAAGATATAGGTGTTCATAAGTGTAGCAAATTGAATACTGAAAAATCGATAAAGCATGTACATTGATAAAGAAAAAAGTGTGATGTTGATTTTTATTGATTGATACTAATGTCGGGTATGTATCATGTTTAATATTCTTATTGTATTGTCTTTGTTATTCTTTCTTTAAGCTTAGATGGCTTTAATAGATTTCTAAAACTGTTCAGTAGTACACGGGCTTGCAATAACTAGCCTCCTATGTAACATGACAGCGGAAATCACATCTCTGTAAAAATCAACCAATCATAATGGACCGTTCCCACGGCTGAAATGGACAAGAAACGATCGCGAAATCAAAACATTTTTACGTGCATGGAGGATTGTCAAACCACCGAGTGAATAAAATTCAAGAATCAGAATCTGTATCACGTGTATATCTCAAAAGCCTGATGAAAAGAAAGCTCAAGACTGTCCGCAGTGCTGGGAAGAGAAACAATTCACATAAACAGTTGCAGAGTAATTGTTACATATCGATATTATAAAAAATGCGCGTGTTTGAAATATTGGGCTACCTGTGCTGCTAAATATAGTATTTGTCTTGGTTTTCGGAGGTCGCAATTTTTGACCTATGGTTAGCCTAGTTTATCTGTTAATATTACGTACACAACCCTGCCACCATAGCAAACTCTGATAGAGGCAACGAAGCATAACACAATAGATTCTAATATTCTGTCAATAAAATGACAGGGTAATCTATTATCAAGCCTATTACATAGCGTGGTGTAAAAAATACTCCCTTGTACAAATTGGCGTGTAACGATGTGACGCTACGTTTTCAGACTTTTCTAAACCAATCAGGTGTAAGGTTCTATCTGATACTTCCTAACAGCCAATCACATTGGACGTTATAAACATTAGGAACGACTTCCGCCTCGAAACCATTGCGTCATGTTGTGCTTTGTTGTCTTCGTTACTCTGAATTTATTATCGAGATCAATTCACCCAACTTCACATGTGCTGTGTCTAAAGTGCTCAGTTCATAAACGAGGTTCGTACGATTTGTTACAGAACAACTTCTAGAGTTGCAACACCCTGTGGAATGTGGACATTGCTGGTGGTTTGCACGGCGGACTTTAAAAAAATGGACGCTCGATGCCGATATTCACATGCAGGTGAGCTGACAGATGGCTTTGCTCAACCATTTACCCGAACCTTACACTCCAGCTTTCGATGTCCCTATGTTGTATGTTGTGTTAAAATTGCTTGAGTGAAAATTACATTCGTTAAGTCCTTCGCCATTGTATTTGACTTCTGTACGCTCTTATGGAGCAATAAACTAAGTTGAACTTCTTTCCTTTGCAGCAAGTATCGCTCTTACGCAGTAAAAGCTAGTACAGCATCAACTTCACGGACAAAAGGTACAATAACCCCTCAGCAGTACCACATCAAAGTTTAATGAAATAATAATACAACGAGCTCCGTTTATCGACTGAAGGACGCGTGTTGGACGCCAAAACCTGGTGGACACTCGCAATCGGGATGGCTCGGTCCCGGGGATGAACATCTTTGATTGATTTAGAACTGAATTTCGCATACACAGAATTTTAAATGAGATGCAGTCTATATTATTCTTTGTTATTGCTTTATGTCGACCCTTACTCTGAAGCAAGTCAGTCATTGCGAAATCATGATCAAAAGTCTTTCTGGTGGAACGACTACAAATGATGTGTCAGCCATCCATGAATTTTAGTAGTTTAGTGTTGTTCCTCAGATTTCTAAAGCTGTAAATCTTCAACATAATATACTATATCATTCCACAAGAGTGTTCATCCAGTATGACTTATTCTACAACCTTCATATAACTAACACAGTGAATGAACAAATATATTAGATTAGTCTATTAGTAACCCTGATACCATTGGGTTCATACCATTGTATTCTTTTGTTTTGATTGGACTATAAATATAGCTAAATATGAATATAAAACCATTCTATCAGACAGATCACTTGAGAGAGTGCAAACAGACTCTAGGGAAGAACTAGAAAGCTAAAGCGGAACTAATATCCCATTCAGCACCAAGGCTTAAAGCCGGTTGTTTAAATAAACAGGTTTATAAAAGTACATGTTATCGTTGCTTCTGGTTCATTGATCGGACGTTATTCTAAGATCGCAAGGAATCAAAAAAATTCATGTAACGCCAAACATGATGTCACGTCACGCAAGACCTTTGGAACTAACCAGCTGCCAGATTAAATAGTGAGATGAGAGAGAACGAAATATAGGAACCTTCGGTTTTCCTCCCTCCATCAAAAATGAACTAGTGAGTTGTGTGTTTAGAATATTAGAATGTAGTAAGAAGTGTGTGTGTGCGATAGTTTGAGAGCCCGGTTATCATTATGTATTTTGAAATTTTATTTTCAACCTAAAACTTATTTTCAGGTTCATTAAATCATGTCTAGCGACGAGGAATACACATCCATGCAAGAAACAGACAAGGAGAAAGTCGAAGTGCTACGAAAGAAGGCCACGACGTTAACTGGGCCGCATGGAGGGCTGCTACTAGACCTAAATAATGACACGTACGATGAATTTCCAACAGCCGTTTTAGAACTAAGTGATCTTCGAGAACTACATCTGTGCATCAGCAACTTATCGTCAATTCCCAGTTCAATAGATTGTCTGCATCATCTCTTGGTCTTGAAGCTACGGCAAAATGACTTCAGTGTGTTTCCAGAGGCGCTCTGTGGACTGGGTGGCCTTGAAGTCCTCGACTTATCAGAAAACAAGATATCTTCCGTACCGGAGGACATTAAACAGTTAACAAAGTTAAAAACACTTTTTCTTCAGAGCAACAAGTTGGAAGGAGAATTAAGTGAGAACATTTCGACTTTAACATCTCTTGTCAACTTAAACGTGTCAAAAAACGCACTCACTTCAATTCCAGGTTGTTTTGCGAAACTTACCGAGCTTCAACGTTTAATAATGTTGGAAAATTCATTAACAGAAGCACCCACAGTCCTGGCCAGTCTTACCAAGCTGAAATCTCTTGATATTTCTTATAACGATCTGGGAGAATTCAACCTGGACATCTCAGCTCTTCGACAACTCGAGAATCTGGATCTGGAATCGACCAAAATTTCTGTGCTTAATGATGTCATTTGCACACTGACCAGCCTGAAGCGACTAGACCTTGGACGAAACTGCATTGAATCACTTCCCGACGGTTTTCAAAATCTATCAAATCTGAAAGCACTCTGGCTCAACGATAATAAGTTTACAAGCTTTCCTGTTGGCATTTGCAAGCTACGATCGTTAGAAACCCTGAGCATCTCCTTTAACAAGATCCACAATTTGCCAAATGCGATTGCATATTTAGATAACCTGAAGTTGTTGGAATTAGACGATTGTGGGCTGGTGGGAATGATGCCTCTATCGATCTGCATGCTCAGAAGTTTAAAGTGGCTCTCACTCGGACAAAACAACCTCACAAAGCTCCCAGCCGTTCTTCGAACTTCTCTTCAAAATCTTACGGTCATCAATCTGGCCAACAACGACAACTTGCAAATGCCACCGGTGTCCGTGTACAAAAGAGGTATCAAAGCAATATTCAACTACATAGATGAAAGTGAAACCAAAAAGACAATCTATCAGAAACTTGTCTTTTTAGGGAATGTACGGGCTGGCAAGTCTAGTTTGACGAAGACCATGATCCAAGGTTCGTCACATCTCAGCGAAGACTCAGAAAGGACGATTGTGTTGGACAAAATCTTGTGGACACCCGAAGAAAACTTGAGCCTTCAGGTGTATGACTTTGGTGGCAGTGAGTGGTATTGTGTTGTCCAGCACTTTTTCCTTGAGAAGAATTCACTTGTCTGTTTGGTGATCAGCCTGACTGACTACACCGAAGAGACGTACATCGACTGTGTTGAGAAGTGGTTGAAGATCATTCAAGCAAGAGCTCCTGGAGCAAATCTCTTCGTTGTTACGACTCACACGGATGAAGTTCCTTCCCAAGAAGTGCTCACCAAGAAAAGCAGCATCCTGGAACTGATGCATACAAGGGAACAACTCGAAGTCAGCCATATCAACGAGGAAATTACCAGGCTGCAAGTGAGAGGGAAGGAAGCTGCAACTGCGATTGATCGACTGAACAAGTCACTGAACAACAGACTTGTCTTACCTAATAATGTTTACGCTGTTTCTTCCAAGACTCTCGCAAACATTGATCAACTGAAAGGCCATCTTTTGAAAAACAGCAAAAGAGGTCGGTGGTATCATCCCCACATCCTGGCTTCGATTGTACGATAAGCTGCACAGCTCGGAGCTTTCCAGAAACAAGAGTTTTCTGACTTTTCAAGACGTCGTGCAAATGGAAAAGGAAACTAATGAAGACTTTCAAGCAAGGAATGTTTTAAGTCCAAGCACTTATCGTAAGCACTTGCCACTTAAACTACATCATTCTCTGAACAAACCCAGAACAGTAACATTCCTTTCGGACCATTTTTCGAGGCCTCTTCCAACTGAAAATGACGAAAAGCGCACCCTACATAGAATGCTAACGATCCCCGACGAGATGAATAACCATGGCAGACGCACGTCTTGTTTGACGTCCAGTTTGAACAACAGGCTTCAGAATATCTTATCCTTCTTCCACAGCATTGGTGATGTCCTCTGGTACGAAGGTAACCCAGAAATCCGGGACTTTGTCTTTCACAAACAGGCCTTCATCATTGATTTGTTGAAGTGTATATTTTCCGAAAAAATCCAGAAAATGTTCCAATTGTTCCAACGTGTTTGAAACGGGGAATAACTTCAAAGTCCCTTGAACGTGCCAAAGAAGACTTGCGCCTCAAAGGAATCATGTCAGTTGAGCTTCTAAAGGGAATGCTGGACCACTTGAAGCTCAATGACAAGCTGATCGATGCCATCGTACAGCTTTTGATCCACTTTGGCTTGTGCTTTAAAGAAGAAGTCCGATACAACAGAATTACAAAACTGCACTTTCCTTGGTTCCTGAGTGAGTCAGCGCCGCCAGACGCCTCGTCGATGCTAATGCAACCACCAGAATCCAATTGTTGGCGATTCATTTTGGAATACAACTTCCCTCTTGGAAGTCCTCGAGCTCTTTTCGAAACTGCGTCCGTCCATATCCATCGTGTTGTGCATGACGAAATGAGCATCAAGCACTGGAAAGACGGCGTGCATGCACGGCTGCAACACAGCAAGATTCTATTACATCGGTCAGAAACCTGTGGAACTGAGACCATTAGCTTTCATGTTGAGGGAAAGGACATCAACGAATTGTGGAAAATCCTTACACAGCTACACACGTTGTTTAGTAACCTGTTGGACTGCTGGCCAGGAGTCTTGCTTGAAATGTGGCTTGTCTGTCCTCACTGCACGAGAAACGATGTCAAGAATCCTTACCGATTCAAAGGGGAAAATGTCGAGAAGTGCTGCCCAGAAAACGAGGACCACGTCACGTGCCCAAACGATGAAAGAGGTGGTAGTATACCAGTGAACTTGATCTATCCAATGCAAGGTATGCAACGTACTTTTTATTATTTTAACAGTTGGTGTTCCTTATCCCTCAAAAATCCACTTCCACCAATAAGGAACGCCGGCAATGTAAGCCACCGCCAACCCATAAACAATGAAGAAACCAAGGTGATTACCTCCTAAAACACCTGATTATAGTTATAACTGTTATTCCATCCATCCATTATAAATAATAATAATAATAATAATATATATTTATATAGCGCTTATCCACTAATTGTCCATAGCGCTTATTTTTTAAATTTTGTAATTTTTGTAATTTCCTTAAAAGGAGAGCTAAATTGATAAAATAAGTAAATAATATATATGTATATACAACAATTTAACAAACTAATATATAGATTGAATATATGCATGAACCAGATCCTCAGTAATGTCATGACTTAAATAATTCTAATATTTCTAATGTCTCTAATGTACCCAATGTTATGCATTTACTAAATGCTAGCTTAAATAAATGAGTCTTCAAATGTTTTAAAATCTTTAAAGATAATTAGAATGTCTAAGTTCAATAGGTACATGTAGATCGTTCCATAGTCTTGGGGCTGCGATTGAAAAAGCTCTGTCATCATACGTTTTTAATGAAGATCGAGGGACATCTAACAGTTCCTGTAAACTCGAGCGTAGTGAGCGTGAATATGTGCGGTACTTGAGAAGACCTGAAATGTAGCTAGGTGCCAAACCATGAAGCCCTTGCTTAGGACACTTGCTAAGTCTCTCAATTCCGACCTGTCCCTCGCTGCTTGTGCCACCTCATTCCAGTTCTTCCAGCCACATGAATTCATTGTCATTCATCCATTTCCTGTTAACACCAAGTGTCGCTTAGGACACTCAAATGCAAAGTCTCTCAATTCCGACCTGCCTCGCTGCTTGTGCCACCTCACTCCAGTTCTTCCAGCCACATGAATTCATTGTCATCCATCCATTTCCTGTTAACACCAAGTGTCGCTTAGGACACTCACAAAGTCTCTCCATTCCGACCTCCCTCGCTGCTTGTGCCACCTCACTCCAGTTCTTCCAGCCAAATTCATTCCGTCCATTCTCCACCATCCTTCTTCATGTATCTTTAGGTCGGCCTCCTATAACTGATACTTACCGGTATCTTTATGAAAAAGCAGATAACCACACAGACTCCAAACTCCCGTGCCTAATAATCAATATAATTTATATCATGATTACTTTTTCTTTCCAGCATCTGCATCGGCAAACGTTGTCACTCAAGACGAAATTTCCAAAGTCGCCTACATGATTGGGAGCGAATGGCGCTCGCTCGGTCGAGCACTGGGGCTGGACGAGTATGTGTTAGATCACATTGATTACGACAATCGGCAAGTTCAAGAGAAAGCATGTCAAATGATGCGTGAGTGGAAACAAAGAAAAGGTGTTACGGCTCATTTTAACCGCCTTATAACCGCCTTGAGACTGGACCTCCAAAAAACTGACATTGTGGACGAACTAATTCGTCAAAATAGAGGCAATGAGCTGGAAGCTTCATTCTCAGGGCCCTCTCGACTTGATATGACCGATCCAAGTGAATGAAAATAGACTGGGGACGATAGTTTTTTAGATTTTTTTATTTTATTGTCAAATTAGACGCAAAATGGACAATGTCCTCCCACATGTGCCGGAGGGCGCTACACGATGACGTATTCTAAACTAACGAGGAATCGAGTATCACGTAGAAACTGAACATCACCACACAACAACCCATATACGCCACAGGGCTTGTTTGACTATATATAGCCATTACTATTAGCAGAACTGTAATCATTCACATTTGTGTGAGATCATTGTATAGAGAGCCTGTCAACAGAGTTCATGGGAAATATTATTGAAAAGAGTTTCAAAAAGCCTGTATTTGGACATTTCGTCTTCACACTGTTGCCGTGTGTTTGCGACGATGTTAGAGTATAAACACGCTTTCTTTGTGTGGAAAGTAAACTATTACCCATGCTCCCTTTCGGTCTAGTGCTTTTCCCAGCGTTTAGACAGCTGTATAGACCTTTTGCATAAAGCCACTAATCATATGCAGATACACGCTTAGCCTCACTCTGACTCAACGAAACAAAAGATCTATCCAACGATGTCATTGTTTTATTGAATCAGAGTGAGGCTAAGTGTGTATCTGCATATTATTAGTGGCTTTATGCAAAAGGTCTATAGCAATCATGTCGAACTAGCGATATTCTGGTTAGTAATTCACCATTTCCTTCCCACATATTTGAATGTGATATTAACTCCCAGATTACATCATGTATATACTATTTATGAAGCGTTGGAGTGTAGTTAGAAACTAGGAAGGGTGGGGAGGGTGGAATGTATTTCCCATTTATTGCTGGTTTGCACGTGACGTCATGGCGGCCATGTTGGTTCCCGATAACAAAGCATTCCTCATTAGCTTCTCTTGTTTGTACCACCAACATTTATAAATGTAGATGTAGAACATGGCCGCTGCGTCTTTGTACTTTAAATCTCCAGGGATTGATTGCAAACCAGCAATAAATGCATGCACGTTTGCATTTCTTTGTTTCATAATGGAACTATTTTAGCTTGTATCACATTCATGATTATTTCTAGAGTACAGCTATATGTAAATGTGGCTAATAAAAAGTTTTTAGAACACTGCATTTCCCTTACAATTATTTCTCGTCCCTAGTCTCTGTCATCTTCTTTTACACAGGAACCCAAAAACATGAATGAATCTCAAATCCCATAGGCAAGCACGATCCACCCCCAGTGGACCCCCCTGGGTCGATGGTCGTTCCAGCTTGAAATGTCCAACCTGCTGTTGTTATAATTCTGTTGTTATTGTTCCTGATGATGATGTTTTTATTATTTATAATCATGACTTTCGGCAAAATTTAATTTATGCGCGTAATTTTCATCCGCAAAAATTATTAATTTGCCTTATCAAAGCGGACCTCAATTCAAGTACTCAACCTATACGTACAAATAAACGCTATATATATATCTTCCGATTCCAATTTAAACATCGTAAAAATTAAAAAAAAGTCATTAATAATAACAATAATAATAAATCTTTTGAGAGGAAGCCTCCGAGTCCTCTATATCATAAAATTAAAAAGACAAAATGAATAGCTGACAAAAGTAATGCACTTGTGTTTTTCATTTCGAAAACAAATTAACTCGAGTCTCCGGATTTTGATGTTTTGATTTCAACACGTTTTCTCGGTAAATGTCAATTCATCTGGCCATTTTTCCATTTAGTTTGTCAATAATTATCGAGCGTTGAACTGTTTTCTTCACTTATAATTCAATATTTACCAAGCAAAGTGTGTTTCTCGCAAGTAGCGTGTGAAAACTACCAACTTGTTCGCTTCGGGAAAATTACGACATCGTTGAAAGAGGTAGGCCTTCACAAGCTTTGATTTTCAAAGTTCGTCTCTAAGTTCATTAAGGCACTTTTCATATAACAAGACTCTTTGTGCCTGAAGGACTTTCTGTATCTGATCTTCAAGTCTTTAATAAGGACATTCATTAGTTGCTGATTGGAGAGAATTGTTGCCTCTTTTGTTGCTTGGCGCCGTACGTGAGAGCACGACATCAAACTAGAGCGGTATATTTCCGTTATACGGTTGATCTATCTACATGGCACTCATGACGTCGCTTTGGTGCCTTGCGCTTGTAATTTTCTCTTTGGGATCTCTCAGTGTTTGTCGAGGTAAGGTAAAACTAGAGTCATTTTTTAGCCTCTATATTAAACGTTAACTAAGCTTACAAGCTACGACTCATCCACTAGTAAAGATATGCTTTCGTTTTCAGCCAAATTTATTTTGGTAAAAGGTTAAACTGAAAAACGGCTGGAAGTGAATGGATGAAAAGTTCTACAATCGCGTTCAATATTTTTGCTTGTTCAGTGTGCTTCCCCAGGCAATCACTGGGGAAAACGCACATTTTCAAAGCTTGGAAATTCTTTGGGAATTCTTTGGAAATGTCCAAAACCTTGGAATTGAAAACATCCAATGAATTTCCAAGCTTTGAAAATGTGTTTTTTCCAGTGAATTCTCAATAAATGACTGATGTCGACGAATGATAAGAATTCGTCCGCAGTTCTTAGCTTTCAAGGCTTCTGCAGTAAACTGGTAAAACGGATAGTTGAGATATCAAGAACAGCCATTGGTCATAACTTTTATTGCATTTTACCAATTGAATGTACCATGCCAGATGACATTAGTTGACTGATAATAATGTTGAATCATAAAGTTACTATGTATTGAATTGCTAGGGGAGTTCACAAGAGAAAGGCTAGAAGGTATGTATGTATTCTATTATTATTATTATTATTATTATTATTATTATTATTATTATTATTATTATTATTATTATATTAAAATAATAATAATAATAATAATATTCATGAAAAAAATCCTCGATTCTGATTGGCTTAGAACAGTGCAGTTGAAAAGTAATTTGCACTACAGTGCAAATTACCTTTAATATGCACTGCAGTGCAAATTACTTTTTTTTTCATGAATATTATTGATTGGTAATCATACGCTTTCTCGTTCAATTTGGAATAATTTGCACTCGTGTGTTTTTCAAAGAGCTCAAATTGGTACGGGCTCGTGCAATTTTGATACTCTTTGAAAAACACACTAGTGCAAATTATTTCCAAATTGAACTCGAAACCGTATGATTACCTCTACTTATTTTATTTTTTTAATTTTTAATATTATAGTATAGTTTTCTTTTCTTTTCTTTTAATTTCTGTAGATAGGTGTCCCCAATTAGTTTACCTTTGTAAACTAAATTTCTAAAAACAAAAGTTTATTATTATTATTATTTATTTTTTTTAATTTTTAATATTATAGTATAGTTTTCTTTTCTTTTCTTTTAATTTCTGTAGATAGGTGTCCCCAATTAGTTTACCTTTGTAAACTAAATTTCTAAAGACAAAAGTTTATTATTATTATTTTTATTATTATTATTATTATTGTCCCCCATTTTTAGGAAAAAAGGTAAATTGTATACATGTTTTACTCAGAAAATGTATCGACTTCATTCTCGTGGTGTTTCAAAGTTATATGTGCATTTATTTATTCGGACAAAAAAGGAATCTATTTGTTCTATTGACACTGACCAAAGGCCAGTGAGATCAACAATGTCAAGCAGTGGCAACAGCGTCTCCAAGTGCCTCGTGTCCAACGCCACTCCTATGTAGCCTCGGGCCCCGTCCACACGTTTGTATACCGTATCATTTTCCCCTACGGTTTAGTCTTTCGTCCACAAGTTAACGAAGAAAATCGTTGGGAAAATCGAGTTTTTCGAAAACCTTTCCAAAATGGAGATTTTTTCAGTAAATGCCATTTTATCGTCTTCACGTGTGGGAAACGAAAAAAAACCGCTGACGTCACGACACGAATTTACTGAAAAAGGTCTTTAAAGTTTGAATTTGGTCGTCGGAATGGTTGATTTAAACATTTAGAAAAAGACAGAACGACATTTTAGGGCCATTTCAATTAACAATTTCCAAGGAGCGCGCGGATTTCAAATCGAAAACGCTCGTCGGGACGTTCACCTTCGATGTGTTTTCGACCAAAAACGTCTACGTTTCGACCGAACAAAGGAATAGCACTGCCACCATATAAAACTTAAAAGTATATTTAAAGATGCCTTTAATTAGTGGACGCCGCGCAACAGATAGATAGATAGATAGATAGATAGATAGATAGATAGATAGATCGTTTATTAAAAAAGTTACGTAGCAGTAATGACTGAATTGCGTAACTATTTACAAAAGGAAAAAGGAATATATAAAATGTATAAATACTAAAATTACGTAATTACAATTAAACTAATAGTATAAAACAATCCTAAAAAATTGTAAAATTTGCAACAACGGCAAAGATAACCATCCGAACTCGTTCCCCGGCTCTTCTCCCGGTCCTACGGACATCGGGGAGGGGACAAGAGCCTGCGAAACGAGCATCACAATTACCAAAAAAAATGGGGCCAGTGATCAATCCATGGATGCGCGTTGACGACAAAGCCACAACGAGAATGGCAATGACGACGACGAGGTCGCGTTAAAAAGCCACTATTATGTTTCACTTTCGACGCATGTAGTTGGTTTATTTGTTTAGTTTTTGTATGTTTGCATTTGTTTAAGTAACATTCGGAGTATGGGACAGCCTTCCGCTAACCATAAGCCAAGCCAAGAAAGAAGGATGGACAATAGATGCAAGCTGTCGAGGTGAGACAAGCCATCTAATAAATACGAACAATGGTCCCAAAACTGTTGCTACACATTTTATTAATGCCCAGGAACGCCAACCTTCGTTTTAAAGCTTTTTGGAGGAATAACATACTAGTTAAGCTGCCTATCATATGCAGCCCGAAAAAGTCCTCCATCGGTTGTACAGTGCATTGAGACAATAAATAAACAATGTGAAATGCGCTACAAAATAACAGCCATTATTATTATTATTATTATTATTATTTTATTGATGTACTTACAGGCTTTCGAGTACCACTTCCTCGTCCCAGTCCCTCGTCCTCCTTTGCTATCCACATGGGCTTCCTGTGTTCTAATTACGAATTCATATTTACTATCCACATGGGCTTCCTGTGTTCTAAATACGAATTCATCTTTACTATCCACATGGACTTCCTGTGTTCTAATTACGAATTCATCTTTACTATCCACATGGGCTTCCTGTGTGCTAATTATGTATTCATCTTTGCTATCCACATGGGCTTCCTGTGTTCTAATTACGTATTCATCTTTGCTTTCCACATGGGCTTCCTGTGTTCTAATTACGAATTCATCTTTACTATCCACATGGACTTCCTGTGTTCTAATTACGAATTCATCTTTACTATCCACATGGGCTTCCTGTGTGCTAATTATGTATTCATCTTTGCTATCCACATGGGCTTCCTGTGTTCTAATTACGTATTCATCTTTGCATTTCACATGGGCTTCCTGTGTTCTAATTACGAATTCATCTTTACTCTCCACATGGGCTTCCTGTGTTCTAATTACGAATTCATCTTTACTATACACATGGGCTTCCTGTGTGCTAATTATGTATTCATCTTTGCTATCCACATGGGCTTCCTGTGTTCTAATTACGAATTCATCTTTACTATCCACATGGGCTTCCTGTGTGCTAATTATGTATTCATCTTTGCTATCCACATGGGCTTCCTGTGTTCTAATTACGTATTCATCTTTGCATTTCACATGGGCTTCCTGTGTTCTAATTACGAATTCATCTTTACTCTCCACATGGGCTTCCTGTGTTCTAATTACGAATTCATCTTTACTATCCACATGGGCTTCCTGTGTGCTAATTATGTATTCATCTTTGCTATCCACATGGGCTTCCTGTGTTCTAATTACGAATTCATCTTTACTATCCACATGGGCTTCCTGTGTGCTAATTATGTATTTATCTTTGCTGTCCACATGGGCTTCCTGTGTTCTAATTACGAATTCATCTTTACTATCCACATGGGCTTCCTGTATGCTAATTACGTATTCATTTCACTATCCACATGGGCTTCCTGTGTGCTAATTACGTATTCATCTGCAGGTCCACCAAACTTTTTTAAAGGTTATCGCTATGTGAAGGACAATGACAAGACGACAAGACTTTTGTATGACTGTCATGGACGCGTTGCTGGGATACAGGCCACGGTAAGATGGCAGTTCCTAGTTGTGTATTTTGGAGACTGGAGACAAATGATCTGGGAAACCAATCGACCTTCCTGTAAATCAAAAACAGGAAAACGTTTATAGACTTTAGCAGATACTACTTTCAAGCACTTATCATCATCATGATCATCATCTTCGTCTTCATCATCATCATCATCATTATTATTCATATTGTTATTATTTCCAGATAACACCACCACCATCTTATCCAACAAAATTCAACTCTGAGCCCTGGCACAAAAACCCTGACGGCACCATCAGTGCCACAGCATACTTTCGAGATCCGCAACATATCTGCACATGCAGAAAGCACTGCAATAAACCTCATGTGTCCCCAAAGCTAGTGGGTGACCATCTTTGGATTCAACTGGGTGACGTAGGAAGAAAGCATTTCATGAAACTTCCACTTCATGCCAAGGATATGGTCACTACACCATGGGTAGAAGGCAACTGCTTCCCGGCAATGGGTAATAAATTATACACACCTACTCCCAATAATAACTACACTTGTGCAACACTATGCACAAGCAGTAGGCTATTTATGGACTGATGGTCTCACTTATGGGTTGTCTATCTGAGACTTGGTTGGCAAATGCAAGCTAGGCAAGCTAGGTCCAAAATCTGGACCACGCTCCTTGCACCTCAAATATTCTATATTATACATCATCTGGACCACACCCATTATTCAGGGCCGTACACAGCACAGGGGCAGGGGGGCAGGCAGTTGCCCCCCCCCCCCCCCCCCCCCCCCCCCCCCCCCCCCCCCCCCCCCCCCCCTAGAAAGGCAAAAAAGAGGATACCAAAAAGTACTGAGAACTGTACAATTTTTTTTTTTTTTTGCTGTAATTTTGGGTTATGTACGGCCCTATTATTAGGAGTACCCCCCTCCTATTCCTCGCTGCAACACCCTCCAATATCTTGATATTATATTTGTACCTTACCATGAACGTTAATCTTTTAACATCCACAGGTGTGCATTACCACTACAACGTGTCCAAGTCTTTTGACTGCAATTATGCACTGCCAGTATTTCTCATTACTAGCGCACAAACAGGAGATGTCCATGGCTTTGGATGGGGTGTACCATTTAAGGTTGACAACAAGAGATGGGAGCATCCACATCCGTCACTCTTTGCGGTTGGTGGCTAATTTAACCTTGATTTCTGTTATGTATAATAATTGAAAAGAACTGAAGTGGACTATTAGAGTATTGAGTATTATGAGAATTAGATTCTTTGTTTGAGTGACATCCATATTTATGTCGTTACCGAGAGAGAAAGAAATAATACTCAGGTGAATGACACGTGGTCTGAAATGGGAAAACATTATGCCCAAGCTAAAAGGGTCCATTATTATTAATGTTATACTGTGCTCTGCATGACTATATAAATAATTATGATCTTTTTCTCCTGTATTTTTCTACAGAGATCAATCAAGGCAGCTAATATCCCTGACTGTATCAAGAATTACAAGAGTATTTCTGTTCAGCATGTTTACTTTGTGAATGCAAGAGCGATTTCTTGTCCTTAAGCATGGGCATGACCTTAGCAAGTGTTTGTGTACTACAATAATAATAGTATTAGTAGTAAAAACAATTAACCTTTAGTGGAGTCATAGTCATTGTAAATCAATCAAGTTACTCTTTTGTGTGATTACACTTGAGAAAGTGACATATTGTTAATTGACAAAATAAAATTATTGTAGTACAAATCTATAAGAGAATACATTGTATCTTCAGAACATCTCAGTCAACCTATCGTTTCTTTGCATGATCATTTTCAAAGAGTCCAGCCTGATATACAGTACAGGTTGGACCCTTTGCTTATCTACATACACCCCCACTGGCCCCAGCTTTCTCCCCAGCTCCCACCTTATCAATCTAGTTGATCATCAACAGTGGTCCCGCAGGCCATATATCTGATACTCTTCAACACTATAGTACTCTTTGCAGTACTATAGTTCTCAAACTCATTAATAATTAATGAGGACAAAACAAAGAAAATCACTACCGTGAAGGAGGTAATTAGCATAACATTTGTTGAACTTTATCTTTGAATTTCTCCAAGAATTATTAGTTTGAATTCTCGTTTTTTCCACCTGGATATTAGCTAGCCTCCTTTGTTACCTGTGACTGTGATCCAGGGGCAATGAATCTTCGGCAGCACCATAGTTATACCAACCATAGCATGACCACCAGTTCTGTCATTCTATTATTTTGACTTTTGGCGGGAAAGTACCTGCGCACGCATCGATTTTTCAAGTTGCCGCATTCGTTCCCAGTCTCTCTCTCTCTAAAGAAACCAAGATGGCGGATGGAAATGATGGTGAAGCGCTCGAAGAAGGCATAGATTTGTCCAAAATACACCATCGTCAATGCTTATTTCCTGTTGCTAGTTATAGTACTACAATTACAGAGAGCTCTGAACTAGAAGGAGTATTGTTTCCTAGCATTGGCTCGGTGCCACAACAGATAAAACATGGTAAGTTTATAGAGTAGACGACGTAAATGTAGGACGAACGTTTAAACTTCGTCATGCAAATAGTAAAACCTTAGCTCCAAACCTTTGCTTTGACGAGTAACTTGTGTGATTTCAGGGTACGTTTATGCTTTTGTGTCTTGTATAGGATAAAGGATCATTGTATACTAAGTATAGTATTACTGTACAGGACATACGCAATGTACATCGTATATGTACACCCGGGATGTACATTGCGTACACTGTACAGTAAGCTTATTAACCTTATTCTTGCCATCATTTTGAGGGGGGTACCTCGCCATTGCCACGTCAATTTTGGGGAAAATGTGTATACTTGATTAATTAAACATAGCACAACAACCAGTCAACAGATTGGAACAAAAATACCATCATTTTATAGCTGATAGACAAGGCTTCCATTATCGGTATCATTATCATTATTATTATCTGGCAAAAGAATATTCGTAATCCCGGTATTTCTTACTGTGAAATTCAGAGGAGGACGATAAACTCGCGTGCCGAACCTCGGCAAATTCTTGCTACTTCGGATTCACTTTCTTTCTTCATTATCTTCTTGAGAATCTTCTTCGCTATCCCTTTCAATTGAATCTCAAACAATATTGCTGCTATCTAACTCTAAATCATTCCCAGAGCCAGAAACATTGGATCCGAATTGCAAAGCCGCCATTATACAAACATGCCATCGCTCGGGACTGAAATAACGAGCGAAATCACGAAAATATCGGTCGTTCTTGGCGAAAAATAGCCGAACTACTTACGATTGAATCTGTAGATGTTTTCTTATAGTACATGCAATTCCATTGGTCGAAAAACCCTTTTGTTGTCTTGAGCCAACCAATCAAAACTAGCGTTAGAAGTTTGGGCCGATTAGATCGGCCTTGGCAAGAATAGGGTTAAAATAATGGCCCTGCGCACGGAGTTGGTGTACAAGAGCGTAACATAAATTCTCACGCTACTTTTTACTCATTTTATCGAAATCTACTGATCCTTTCACAACATAAATTTGTAGTTTAATAGTAAAAACAAGGTGCATTCATACACAAAAAACGTTTTTTTTGTTGATGCAATGATAAAAAAATATATGCCGATTTTTTCGAACTGTACCGAAAAAATGTTCAATTTTTGCGTACTTTTTCATTCGACAAATCGTAGGTTTTTTGTAGTTATAAAAATCCCTATTTGCTTACCATGAAAACTAAGTTGATGGTACAAATGCACTTGCAATTCTCTATCATTTCAAGCTGTTGTTTATGTCTGTACATCTGATATCCACAAAATATCCGCCAATAAACAGCGTGAGAAAATATTTTTGTTGTCCAAAGTTGTGTGATTCTCTGTCATTATCACGCGTTAGGTTCGCACATTTTTCGCCTTAGGCGCCATTTCGCCTATCGCGCACTTTTCACATTTTTCGCCTATCACGCATTTTACGCCTATCGCGCATTTTTCGCTTATAGCGCGTCTTTCTTTATATTATTTTGATATCCTTCTAAAACTTGCGATCTTTTGATGATTCCGATTACATCGGTTTCAATGAAATATAAGAGCGCATAGTCGAAAACTTTGAGTTCTTGCCGTTTACTCATTGTCAGGATTCTGATTCTAAAAAAAATGATTTTCATTGAAAGTTAGTTTGTCATTTTAAAAAATCAAAAAAGAATAAAGATCGACTTTGGGGCTAGATCTTATATCTAGCCCCAATAGAATAAAAAATGTTCAATGTTGTGAACTGATAAGATCAGCTACAATGTAGCTCATGAAGCCTCTCTTGATCCAAGCCGAATTAGGTGAAGAATCGCTTGGTTTTGACCATCAACATTGGTTTTGTCCATCAACATTGGTGGAAATTCCCATAAAACCTTCACATTATTAATTTAAAAGCAGCTAGTGCTCAACAACGGATCAACAATATATTTTGTGACATGCAAATTTGGCGAGAGGATGTGTACGGCGAGACAAAGCGAGGGCAGACGATGATACGGCCAATCAATTGTTTTTTAAATTTAAAAACATTTGGGCTCCAAACTGAATGATGAATTGACCTTGAGTAGCTCTCGAGTACTTTGACCGTAGTAATGCAACTAACAACATTGAATTAGATGAAAACAAAACGACTTTTAATATGGATGAACTCGATCTGATAATTTCACAAACTTCTTGTCAGCGCTGTCAAAGCATCGATCAGCGCAGCTCGTTTGTAGCGGTAAACAAAATTTCGCCGAAATCGTCAAGAGATTTGAGATGTACGTATTTGTCGTTGATTAAGGCCCGAAGTTTATAAGATACATCGAGGTAAACACGCTTTTTTAGATAAACTATTTAAAACATAGTCAGGAAATCTCGAATAGCCATGTTCTACATTTAATAATTCTAGGCGGCCTTGGTTGATAATCAAGCTCTGCAATTGAAAAAAACAATGCGAAAACGGTACTTACCTATTTTTCCTTTTGGTCAGTTCAGGGTCTTGAAAACTTTTATGGATCTTACGACTACTAAAATCGTAATCTTCACGGTACTACCTTAGCTAATCAGCTTGAACCGGCAATCCATTAACAACCATATTTCACATTTCTGTTACTGATTTATTGCTACAAAATGTCTTTCTTGTCATGTTCTACAAAAATAACCTACACTGTAGTTATAGTAAATTATATATTTTATTTAATGTTAATAAAACAAATCAACTATATACATGTATTTAATTTTATAAAGCGAAAATTTAAAAATCTACAAAGGCGAAAAGTGCGTGATAGGCGAAAAGTGAGCGATAGGCGTAAAATGTGAAAAGTGCGTGATAGGCGAAAAGTGCGAAATCACGCCCAAGGACGCCCAAGGCAAAAAGTGCGTGATGAAAGTTTACGCCTAACGCATCATTTTGCTCAAGAAAAATTAGGTGAAAACGGAGCTTCGATGTTACGGGGTTTTTCGAGATTTTCTCGCGAGAGACCTATGTTCTTTTGCTAAGTTTCTTATAGTTTTTTCTCTTGGCAAAATTTATTTTTCTACTAGAGATAGACTGATAAATTCGCTTTCAAAACATGTAAATATAAGTACAAACTTATTTATAACACAAAAACTAGAGCATTTTCTAAACAAATTTAAGCTTTAAAATTCGTGATTTCACGTTGTACACCAACTCCGTGCGCAGGGCCTAATTCTTTCCTAGGTTTTTTGAAGTTGTTGTAACTTGTGTTCACATGGTTCAGTTTGTTTATTTGTCAATTGCTGGTTTGCAATCAATCCCTGGAGATTTAAAGTACAAAGACGCAGCAGCCATGTTGGTGGTACAAACAAGAGAAGCTAATGAGGAATTCTTTGTTATCGGGCACCAACATGGCCGCCATGATGTCACGTGAAAACCAGCAATGAATTGTAAATGTAAGATCATTGTATATATCATTACATGTAACGCATGCTTGTCAATAAGTAAAGTCATCTTGTTTTTGTCTTATTTTCCACTACAGAGCTCCTCTCCATTCATGCTATTAGCTAATTTTGTTAATTTATCTTTCTGTTGAACATGCAATGTTCATATGTAAGCCTAGGGGTTTGAGTTCATCTAACTTAGGTTTTTGCCAATTTCCATCCTTTCCTCTCCACTTCTCATTTAAACAGGCCTTCTGTGCATCCTCTCATCATCTTGTGTCACTCTAGTGACAATCACTGATAACATATCCATATGTTTTTCAGATGCCAACCTAGACTGGCTCACAAATCAAAGTTACCAGGCAACTCACGAACATGATAATTGGCAGAGAAAGCTATCAGTTCAAGTATCTGATGAAGAGCAGGCCGCTGTCAGAGGTGTAAGACATTACAGCGTTAGCAGTGACAGCGACGAGGAAGACCACCAGCAAAAGAAAGCGAAAAAACACAGGAAAAGAAAGCGAGCTGAGTTAGGAAGTTCTGACGAAGCTAGAAAAAGATCCAAACACAAAAGGAAAGATAAGAAGAAGAAGCACAAACAAAAAGAAAAAATAACGAAAAATCTTCATGAAACAGAGAAGAATAAGCCAGATACTATCTGGATTGAAGAATCTGGATTAGCACCTGAGGAAGCATACCGAGTATATCGAAAGCCAGATGTCCAAAATCTAATTTATGGATCTCTGTATAGGCTTGATGTCGCTAGTTATAAGATCAAATCAAATATACTTTGCCTTGGACTGCACAAGAACCAGTCTCTCATACTCAATGAAAAGAAAAAGAAAAAAGACAAGAAGAAGGACATGGATTCTAGATATTGGAGAGATATAGCAGCTCTTTCTGAAGCTCCTAAGCGTGTACAGCCATCAAAATCAACATCTCAATCATTTGTGGGTAATGTTGAGAACTTTAGTTACATCCCAATAGACCTTCCCAGCAGTAGAGATGAAGATGATGAAGATGATGACAAAAAGAGTGACAATATTGAGAATGTTGAGTCCAACATCGATCCTACTGAAAGGATTATCTCACAACGAACAACTGAACTCAATAAAATACTACGAGAAAATCCCCATGACGTCAAGACGTGGATAGAACTGGCAAATTTCCAAGCAAAAGCTGTAAACAAAGAAGACGTCGCAAGAGTCACGTTCACTGTTGCGGGAAACGAGAGGAAAAAGAAGCACTCCAAAATCATCAGTGAGAAGCAGATATCTGTGCTCGAAAAAGCCCTGGAGCTAAACCCCTCCTCTATAGAACTGATAACTTATCATCTAGAGCTTTGTAATGATTGGTGGAATGGGGATAAACTTGTAGAAAGATGGCGAAAAGTTGTGTTTTCTCATCCTAATAAAACAATCCTGTGGAGGAAATACTTGTTGTTTCTGCAGTCGAGAGTCTCCACATTTACATTCAGGAAGGTTCAGAAGGCCTACGACAAGTGTTTCACTACGTTGTTGTCAATCAAAGAAGGTACATTTGTGTCTCATCAAGCTGAAGCAGGCATCGAGGAAGAAATGCTTGACCTGTTTGTGCAGCAGTGTAACTTTATGAAGCAATCAGGTACTTACACTTTACTATATAAATATCTCTTAAAAGCCTCATTTGCATGGCCCATACTATACATAATCATGTACTTATTGAATGGGAGGACCAGATGGGAAAACATTTAGCACAAGGTTATGATGTACGGACAGAATGACCAAGAGACAAATACTTTCCCATCCAGCCCGACCTACAAATGTATCTCAGTCAATAAGCATTTTATCATATGGACCATTTTGGTACAAACATGTAATCATTCACAGCCAAGTGAGCACACATGCGACGGGATGCAGGGTCGAGGCTAGGTACAGCTTTTCCTGGACCAGCTCCAATAATCTGTATCTGCTCAATCACATGACTTTTTCTAAAGTTTTTCCCCTGACTTTGTACGTACATTGTACATGTTTATACACCTTTTTCAATAAGCGTTGATAATGGGTGATCTGAACTGCAAAAACCCCAGTCTTCCATAATTCCTCTCAGTCACCAATCATCCATTCCAGATAGCCTGTTATCCATGTCATTTGAATTAGGTATATATGTTGTAGTTTAAAATGATTCCTTGGTTCAATTTAAATGGAACCGGTTCAATTTGGAATTTTAGGGGGGTCCTCAAAAAGAACTAAATAATTTTAACCTCCCTCCCTTCTCTCTCTCTCTCTCTCTCTCTCTCTCTCTCTCTCTCTCTCTCTCTCTCTCTCTCTCTCTCTGTCTGTCTGTCTGTCTGTCTGTCTGTCTGTCTGTCTGTCTGTCTGTCTGTCTGTCTGTCTGTCTGTCTGTCTGTCTGTCTGTCTGTCTGTCTGTCTGTCTGTCTGTCTGTCTGTCTGTCTGTCTGTCTGTCTGTCTGTCTGTCTGTCTGTCTGTCTGTCTGTCTGTCTGTCTGTCTGTCTGTCTGTCTGTCTGTCTGTCTGTCTGTCTGTCTGTCTGTCTGTCTGTCTGTCTGTCTGTCTGTCTGTCTGTCTGTCTGTCTGTCTGTCTGTCTGTCTGTCTGTCTGTCTGTCTGTCTGTCTGTCTGTCTGTCTGTCTGTCTGTCTGTCTGTCTGTCTGTCTGTCTGTCTGTCTGTCTGTCTGTCTGTCTGTCTGTCTGTCTGTCTGTCTGTCTGTCTGTCTGTCTGTCTGTCTGTCTGTCTGTCTGTCTGTCTGTCTGTCTGTCTGTCTGTCTGTCTGTCTGTCTGTCTGTCTGTCTGTCTGTCTGTCTGTCTGTCTGTCTGTCTGTCTGTCTGTCTGTCTGTCTGTCTGTCTGTCTGTCTGTCTGTCTGTCTGTCTGTCTGTCTGTCTGTCTGTCTGTCTGTCTGTCTGTCTGTCTGTCTGTCTGTCTGTCTGTCTGTCTGTCTGTCTGTCTGTCTGTCTGTCTGTCTGTCTGTCTGTCTGTCTGTCTGTCTGTCTGTCTGTCTGTCTGTCTGTCTGTCTGTCTGTCTGTCTGTCTGTCTGTCTGTCTGTCTGTCTGTCTGTCTGTCTGTCTGTCTGTCTGTCTGTCTGTCTGTCTGTCTGTCTGTCTGTCTGTCTGTCTGTCTGTCTGTCTGTCTGTCTGTCTGTCTGTCTGTCTGTCTGTCTGTCTGTCTGTCTGTCTGTCTGTCTGTCTGTCTGTCTGTCTGTCTGTCTGTCTGTCTGTCTGTCTGTCTGTCTGTCTGTCTGTCTGTCTGTCTGTCTGTCTGTCTGTCTGTCTGTCTGTCTGACTATATCTACAACTAATATCTAATTAGCATTTTTTTTAAATAAATATCCTACCTGACTGGTACTTGAACCTCTTACCTTTGGCTTGCTATCCCAAGACCTTAACCACTTGACCATCCAAGATTTCGTTGGTACATACATACATAAACTTTATTAACGTGTCATGACTTCTAGCATACCACAAGTGGTACACTAATCGGGGACACTTAATTAAGACATATTTACATTTACAAATAGATATATAAAAAGGAAATATTTATGTATATATATATATATATAAATATGAATGAAATAAAATTGTAATAGAAAATGTAACATGTGTATAGATTTAAAGCTGAAATGGTGATGGAATAATTACATATGTTTTAATTATAGATTGTTATCATTAAGTTTAATTACTGCATAATTTGCAGTTAGTGCATGAGCCGTTAGAGTTGATGAGGCTAGAAAGTTCCATGTTTCTTATAGTGTTCTTAAATGATGAAAGAGAGTTAGAGTTCCTGATGCTGCTCTTCAGTTTTAACCATAAAAAGGGACCAAAAAATCTAAGCGAGTGTTTTCCGTAAGTAGTAGTTTTTACTCTCGGTATAAAGAAGTCACTGTTTCTTAGATTATATTTGGCTGGCGAGTGATGGAATAATTCAGCCATGTTCTGTGGGTTTAGATTGTTTTTGGTCTTGTACATAAATATGGCGATGTCCTGCAAGCGTCTGTTGTATAGAGTGGTAGTAATGCATTGCACATTATTAACCTAAACCAAACATAAAGTCTTCCCTAATACTAACCCTAAACCTAACCCCAAGGTACTTGATTACTATATAGTCTTCCCCAATACTAACCCTAAACCTAACCCCAAGGTACTTCATTACTGTATAGTTTTCCCTAATACTAACCCTAAACCTAACCCCAAGGTACTTGATTACTATAAAGTCTTCCCTAATACTAACCCTAAACTTGAACCAGTTCAATTTAAATTAAACCAGTTCAAGTCAAATTGAACCAAAGATCATTTTGAACTACAACATACATGTACATGTATACACCTTTTTCAATAAGCGTTGATAATGGGTGATCTGAACCGCAAAAAACCCAGTCTTCCATAATTCCTGTCAAGTCACCGATCATCCATTCCAGATAGCCTGTTATCCATGTCATTTGAATTAGGTATATACACATACCACCCAATATATATTTGTAAAACGCTTTTGGTCTTCTTTACGAAAGGGCGCTATATAAAATTAAAATTATTAATTATTATATTATAAGATGAAAGGTAGAACAAATAACCACAGGGTATGATAATAATACTAGTATGGAACCAGTAAATGAGGTGACTAGGTGTGAGTCTTAGAATTGATTATTCTGTGATCCTTACATATATGTACATGTTCATGTACATTTACCTCTCGCTATCTGTTAATGTGTTCATTTGTGCTTATAATACATGTAGGTCACATGGAGAAGTCTGTGGCTAGTTTCCAGGCCATGATTGAGCTCAACTGTCTGTGTCCCGATGAATTGAGTACCAACACACTGTCTGCAGGACTGACTGCTTTTCTGGAAACATTTTGGGATAGTGGACAACCAAGGTATGTATATTACTACACTCAAACCCTGCTATACGGACACTGGCATAAGGCTGGTTCACACTGGCATCGTAAGTGTCGGAAGTGTAATTGGAATCGTAAGAAAAAGATATTAACCTTCTGATCCTTCCGATTCCGATTCCGTTGCCCATCTTCTACTTCCGATTCTGACTTCGATCATTAGTTCACACTGGTCAAAAGCTCCTCTTACAATCTCGATTCCAATTCCGATGCTAGTGTGAACCAGGCTCTAATAATGACACCTTGTTAAAGCAGTAAACAAGCTGCAATAGTCCTATTTACCTTTATATTATATTATTTTATTTTATTTGTCAGCGCTTAGAACAGTCCTGTATAGGCGCTATATAAGTAATTATTATTATTATTATTATTGTTATTCAGATTTTTGCGCTATATAAGTATTAAATTATTATTATTAACACCCTTCACTAGATTAACCAATTACCTGTAACATACAGTCATTCTCAAAAAGGTTGTCCAGATGAAAAGACTACAATACTACAATAAAGTCACGTGATTCATTATGTTTTTAATTTCTGTGCGTGGAACTGCGAGTTGATACCAGCGGTATTACATTCAATTCTCACACCGCCGTGTACTTTTGCATCTCAAATTGAAATTCCACGCGAGGAAATTGATTACATAATGAATCACGTGACTTTATTGTAGTATTGTAGTCTTTTCATCTGGACAACCTTTTTGAGAATGACTGTATATACATGTAAGCACTTACTACATGTCCTACATTTGGCAGCCAAACACTTAATCACCAAGAAATCCTATTTTTATCATTAATTTATTCTTAGGTTTGGTGAAAGTGGAGCATTAGGGTGGAAAACCTGGATGGACAAAACTACCACTGACAAGAAACCCCTAGCACTAGAAAGTCTAGATTTCAAAAAGATCTTCAAATCCTGTCATCCTTCGCATGACAACGAAACTGAAGATACGGCCGAGAAAGAAGAAGAGCTGATCAAAGGATTGCACAAGTGGGAGGCATGGCTTAAGGTTGAAGTGTCCAGAGAGCAAACACAACTGAAACCATGGCAACCAGATCAAGCAACGGGCGAAACCGAAGACGACTGCGAGGACCCCGAAAGGATTATAATTTTTGACGACATAAGTTCAAGCCTTTTTAAACTCTGTAATCCCCCAAACAAGTTCAAACTCATCTTATGCTTCCTTGAAATGCTTGGTGTTCCCTCGCGTCCATTGTCATCCAGTCAGAGTTCTGATATCCACAGGTACTTTGAGCTCTCAGTCGAGTCTCTACAGCAGGTTCTGAATCAGTCTGACTTTAATGTCCATGGAATTGGCTGGCAAAGATATGGCTATTGGTATAACACTCGGGACAAAACAAGAATGAAGCCTTCATTTGAGACTTTGCAACTGGTACGAAACATCTTTGTGCAGTCCATCTCTCTTTTTGAGGGCGATTCCAAGAATTATCTAATAACTACATGGTTGCAATATGAGTTTTATTTGACCCAGCTGGAGAGTCTAAGGAAAGCCAGAAAACAAAAGCTTAAAGAGGTGTACAAACTGGCAAAGGCCATCCTAAAGGAACCCAGTAATAGGTACTGTACTAGCCGAGGGTAGTAAGCAATCTAATAGAGTGGTTTTCATAAGCCAGTGAATGAGAAACTATTATGTAGTTGGTGTGTAATAGTCAAATGAAAACAAATGAACACAATGGAATTAGAGTGTACTGATGTGTCTACACTGTATTTCACAGGTTTATGAAAACCACCCTAAATGTAGATGACAAGAACAGAAATAATAGTGATAAAATATTTTACATCTCTTCTTCTTGAGATGTCACTCAGTCTCACTCCTTACTACATTTTATATTATGTACAAATGTACACCCAACACTCACTCACTGGTTCATTTTTCTTAGGGAGGAGAAAATACTCAAAGGAAGGGAAAGAATGAACCATTATTGACTCAGTTTCCTTTGTTAATAACACAATTAAAGATGCACAAAGTTTTAAATTTCTTTTGCTTTTGTGTGTTAGGAATAACTTTCAGGTCTGGGAGGTCTTTGCTCAGATTACAGCTCTATCAGGGGACACTTTAGAAGCTCGTCACATGTTTGACTCAACCTTGTCATTGGGTAGTCAGTTGGCAGTCAATGATGCAAACAAAAGGATCACTTTGGCACCTCTGTACAGGTACATGTAGCCTTTAAAAAGGGGGACTAACACGTAAATTTGTCAAACTTAGCGGTTGATTTACCAAATTCAAATGATTTCATGTAAAGTAAATTATCCATTTTTTATAACTTTTTTCATTTAAGTGAGATTGCGTTGAAAAATCAATTTAAAACAGTATAACAATCGCTGTCCGCCATTATTGAAGTGTCGCCTAATCGGCCCGCGAAATTCAGTCGGTCAGGTCTTCGTGTCACTGCACAAAAGTCCTGGCTATTCTTCTATTGTCGTTCTTTGTATTGTTTTTACATAAAAAACAATAGCTAGGACAATTTGTGCAGATACATGAAGACCTTGCCTTTGTATCCGTGACGTCACTTACTCCAAACACTCAACAAAAATCGATTGATTGTTATAACATAGAGGAAGATATGGAAGATTTGTCAAGCGATTCGTCAAATTCTTCAGATTCTTCAGATCTTCCTGCACGCTGACTTCACATTCGCATAGTATATTAGACACATTACTTTGCCATTGGAATAAAGTATTTAAAATTTGGATGTATTTTACGTGCTAGTCCCCCTTTAATACAACCTATTGTGAATTATCTCAATATCATCACAATATAGATGTCACATTAATTAAAAAGGTTACCCACCCAAGACTAGACTGATTCCATGTGTTTGTTCTGATGATTCTTTAATACGTTCAAGATTTTAGTCTGTAAAAGTAAAGTAATTTTAATTACTTTGACAGAAAAAAAAAACACACAAAATATCATGATGGAGGTCGGGGTAAAATGTTTAATAATTAAAATGATTGACGGAAGTCTATTAATTGCAAACTTACCAGTTACTGCATGGCCAACTCTCATCAAATTGTGGTGCTAGAGATTTAAACTTGTGTCAAACTAATAGATAACATTGTTAAATATTCTATAATCTTTAGATCTTGTGCTGAAATGGAGCTCAAACAAGCAATGGAGTCCAACAAATCAAGCCCAGTAAACCATAACAGATTGCTTCATCTACTGGTCAGCTTTGCTGAGAATAACCAGTATGAACCAGCCATGGAGAGTATTATTGCAAATGGAGTCTCCTCTGCTAAGATCCTTAGAGCCAAGAGAACTTATAGTGAACTTTGTCACGACTCTATTCGGCAACTGAATGACTGTCCTTCAGAAGACAACAAGAAAGTCTTGTCATGTGTCCATTGCATTGTTTGCTGTGCCTTGTTTGCGTATGTGTCGTCAGGTATCCAAGCTGCAGTAGCTGTTTACGAGCAAGTATTGTCATCATTATCATCTCCAGATGATTCACTTCATCATGAACACCTGTGGACAAGCTATTTCTGTCTGCTGAAGATGCACACCAAGCAAGAGACAATGTCTCTTAGAACTGTCAAACAAGCCATTCACAGGGCAATCAGCATTTTCCCCAACAACCCCTTCTTTCTGGATTACTACCACCAAGTAGAACTAAAGTCCAACCTCACAGGGGAGGTGAGAAGGTTTTTTGATCACCTGACACACAGTGCTACAACTCCAATACCATGGATTTATGCCATTCATTATGAAGACATGAGAGCAAAAGCTACGTTGTCGGCAATAGATTGCAGTGATTATAGGGTGTCTGCTGGAGACGGACAGTCAGCTGGTCTTGTCACATCACTACCCACCACTGGTATTAGTCATCGGCAGAGAGCCTTGTTTGACAGGGCTACGTCAAGTGTTGCTGGACGGCAGTGCATTGGTTTATGGAGAATGTACATGGAGTTTGAGGTATAGAATAATACATATTTGTATAAATTCATTCAGATTAAAGATATTTTTGATGATTTGCAAATATAAAATATTTTGCGAGGCAAAGAAAAACTTTGACAGCAGTAAAGGATGTGTTACATGGTCCTCAAGTCACAGTGAAGCCTTAATTAAAACTACCACAATGTGATATACATGTACTTGCATGTATGCATTGCTTGTTTGATCACAGGTCATGCACAAGTCTCCTACTCAGCCACCCTTAGTGTCGGGCGTAAAGTGTTGCATGATGACGTCGACACTAAGGGGTAGCTGCATTAGCAGGCAGGGGATTTGTTCCACAAATATCTTATTATAACACCTATTCTTTACAATTTGTTTCAGTTAAACCAAGGAAACCAAGAACAGGCCAAAGCTGTATTTTATCAAGCATTGCAGAACTGTGCATGGGCAAAGGTAAGTGTCATTAGCCTGTTGAATTATTACGTTTCTTCTTTAATTTTTATTTAACAAGACGCTCTATAAGTATTCACTCGGCAGACTTCAGCAATGAGCAATGAGCCTTCTGTTTCCTCAGTGACACAGAGCGCATGCGCCTTGGTACCGAGTTGGCAATTTGTGGCCATAAGAATTTTAAAGTGTGGCATGCCACAGTAATAATAAATACTATTGTTACTGTTAATTATCTGGATGATAAGGGGGCATGGGAGGGGAAAAACAGATAGATAGAGAAGATATTAGATAGAAGAGAAGGAACTCCCTTGCATTGAAAATATACTTGCATTTCTTTTTCTCAGACACTTTACCTAGATGCAATAAAGGCCTTCCCTGATGACCTGCAGAACACAGTGGATATGATGGAAGAGAAGGAGCTGAGAGTACGAACACCACTAGAAGAGATTGACATTCTGATGGAAGAATGTAGATAATCATCACTAGAGAAGAAACAATACATGTACTTAATGTTGTATTGCTTGGTTTCAATCAGCTGTTAAAGTCCTTGAATCTCATTATTTGCCTTCAAATGACCTGTAGGCAAACTGCCCTCTTTGTGCAAGTCAGAGCGCTGATGATTGATTGTCTTGAAACCGTGAATACTTCAATACCAGACTGAACATGGTTTACAAGACTCTTTGTTTATTGCTTTCCTGGTTGATGACTCGTTACATACTGTACATGTGTAGGAAGTTACAGAGACGTAGCAGAAGTTGACGCGCGCACTCTATGACGTCATACATATTATTCAATTAGCTATACCACAGGTATCCCATGTGGTATTCTTGACAGATTCCTCACAAGACTGTCTATTGAAATCAAGCAATACTGAAGTGCCTAATGTCCAGTAAAAGCCAGCTGGAGCACTACATATAGTGTACACAGTCAAAGATGTACATGTATTATTCAACTTGTACACACGTGGTTGAAGGGGCCATGGAAGAACAGTATAAGTGACTTGAGAGATGTCGTAACTCTACCACTTTTCCCATTGTCATTATGCAATTCATAATTCAAATTGACATCAAAATCATGAGATGTACACTAACATATTTTGGTGGTTGTGTAGTTAGTGGTCAGGCCCTGGTTGCACGAAAGGTGAATAGCGCTATTCACCGGATAAGTCCTATCCAACGGTTGAATTTATCCATTGGATAAGACTTATTCATTGGATAGCACTATTCGCCTTTCGTGCAACCGGGGCCAGATTTTTAGGGCCTCACTAAATGAAACAATTATTGTCAAAACCAAAACTAAAGAAAACTTTTTATAAAATGCATTTTAAAAACTTTGTAAAGTGAATCATTTTGTGTGCAAAACACCCTTCCAAGAGGGGAGAACCTCATCATGAAAATAATTATTGTAACTTTCTTGGTTCTACTGTAGATTAGGTAGAGTTACAAATGTACATGTATAGTAAAATAATAGTCCCCTTCACAGTTCCCTGCACCATCTTGAAAGGTAGCCGTGCCTGGCTTTGCATCAAAGCGAGACCAACGGTGACCTTGCAATGATAGAGACCTTTTTTAACACCTTGGACAATTATTCACATGTCTCTATCGTTGCAAGGTCACCGTTGGTCTCGCTTCGATGCAAAGGCACGGCTACCTTTCAAGATGGCACAGGGAACTCTGAAGGGAACTATTGTCTGGATGACAAGGGGGCATGGGATGATAATGTATATTTAAAAAATAGCAAAGAAACATTGCATAAATGAAAGATTTATTTCTTTACAAACCTTGTTGGTGATGACAATTAAAATACTTTTTTATTTTACAAGTTATTGTAGAATATTTACAGACCTGTTGCTGTTTATAACATTATAGGACGAAAACAAATATAACACTGAGACATGCCATTGCGAGATACGCCAACAACTGAAACACTTGAAGACACATGATGCAACATTGCTAGCAATGAAACACGAGCATGTGTCCACCTATGCATTTCATTCCACACTGTGCAATTAATTCCATGCAATATTATCTGTACAAGTCAATCAATTTATCATTGACGCAATATTGCAGAATTAGGATCACATTGTGTTTCAATGAGCTAGGTCACAATGAATTTCTATTGCAAGTGTGTTGGAGTACAAACACTAAAACCATGAAACAGTGCTTACTTTAATTAGCACTAAATAGTGCAATGTCTTTTGTTTATTATTGTTTCATTGGTGCTATTTAGCACTAAATAGTTTGTATTGTTTCACGGTTTTAGTGTTTGCACTCTACTTGATTACAGGTCTTCAGTAACTAACAACCTTCAAAAAGCATCATTGACAATGCAGTGGAACCTCGCTATCTCGTACTAGAAACAACGCCTCGCTATCTTGAACAATAATTATTCTTTTATTGCCTTGACAGTTTGAGATGGCAGGATTCCACTGTAGACAGACAGACAGACAACATAGACGTGTTTATCTAGTTTAATTGACAAATGTCTGTCAAGATGTTTTGAAAGGATTGTAGGGTTACTATTCAATGGTCATGGTTGTGACATGTCAAACTTCTATATTCTGTTTTACTACTTAGTTGTATAATACACAACACTAGAATGTGTACCAAACATAACCATGACAAGTATTACTTTGCTTAAATTATTACACTATATTGCACCTTGCTAGAAAATGTACTTTGTTATTGTTGTTGTTGTTTACTGACATACATATTTAATATGTCCAACATCATCAAATATATAATTATGTGTTCAGGATGAGACAGTTTCCCTGCATCAGATCTATGTAATGATAAAATACATTGACTATATGCCAGATACCATAGCCAACTGGCATCAATAAAATAGCCAACTTGATACATTATCATCTTACTGCGGTTCTCAATATTATGCGAACTCGGACATTCAAACAGTCGGCTGGAACTTGGTTTTTCGCTTCTGTCAATCAAATTCAAAACTCAAACAAATTCAAAACTAAATACATTCTTCGACCAAATTTATTTACCGGTAGCTCAAAATCATATTTGGTTTCCATTTGGTGGGTCTTCTGACTTTTATTTTTAAGTTTTCTGATTTTTTATGTTGATTGACAGAAGCGAAAAACCAAATTATAAGTCAACCGCTTAAATGTCCGAGTTTACATAATACTGAGAATCGCAGTAATAATTCATGATGAAAACAATAGACATTGTAGCAGAGCTTGTAATTCCGATAGAAAATGAACTTTATCTTTGATTTTCTTGGGCCAAACTTACTGGCATCTTTGAAAAACTATACTTTAACATTTTTTATAGATCTGTGCATGTGATAATAATGATAATATTATTATACTGTGAATTGCAATACTGTAATTACCATTTAGTACAACTGCCCATGTTGTATCTATTACATAGACATTACTGGTGATTATTAATATTATTGTTTGAATATTGCTTGCGCTTGCTTTTAAAAATTGCATTGTACAGTTGTATTTATCATGCTTTACTATAAATAACTGGTCGCCAAGAACATTTAATTACGTGATCTCTGACCAAAATTCTCCTTAAACTTCTGCATGGCTATCACTGTCTGGAAGTTCATGTTTTGGTGACGCTCCATCGGTCATCGAGGAGTCATTAATAACATTATGAACCTCGTCTGGAGTCTGTGTCCCACTGTTCTCAGTCACGACACTTTGACCATGATAACTTGCTGTCATATCATGTTGAACGTGAACATTTGAAAGTGATAATGTCCCAGCAAGAGACTGCGATACTTCAGAGACGTCATTTTGTAAATGATGATTATGGACTGCTGCCTGCTCGCTCTCGTTTAGCTGAGACACGAGCCCCGATGATGGCCCAGCGTAGTACATGACGGGGATTTGACCAGCTTGGGTGGTCAGCATCATGGACGATGGCACAACACTTGCGAGGGAGACCACTTGGGACCCCTCTCCTTGGTGTGTTGCTATGGGAACCATCAGAGTTCCAAGTGACTGGATGTTTGCTGGGTTTCCGGGCGACTGATCAACAGACTGTTCTTGTGCGCTATGAATCTGGCCATCACTTCCAATCTGGACGGTTGTAATGGTGGGCGTTGAATGGCCTTGGCTTGAGGTTGTTTGTGATTGGCCTCGTTGAAGCTGGACTTGATGGGCTAGCAGCTGTATAAACCAATAAACAACAATAACAAGTTATTATAAATTGAGAAACCAAAAATAACTTGTCATCCTAATTATCCAATTCTTTACAGAACACTATTTCACAGTCACAGTTTTAGTCACATGGTGAAGCAACTCGGAGTTATTTAAGATACATGTATGTGTGCTTACTAATAATAATACATTATTTTCAAAATATATTCAATTTATTACACTTACAGTACAAAGCTAAAAACGGTGACCACCTCAGTTATGTATTCACATACTTCTGTCTAGACCTAAAACTATAGAATGTCTCACCACGTCAGAAGCTGATTGGCTAATATCCACGACAGAAGCTGATTGGCTAATATCCACCGCATCAGAAGCTGATTGGCTAATATCCACCGCATCAGAAGCTGATTGGCTAATATCCACGACAGAAGCTGATTGGCTAATATCCACCGCATCAGAAGCTGATTGGCTAATATCCACCGCATCAGAAGCTGATTGGCTAATATCCACCGCATCAGAAGCTGATTGGCTAATATCCACCGCATCAGAAGCTGATTGGCTAATATCCACCGCATCAGAAGCTGATTGGCTAATATCCACCGCATCAGAAGCTGATTGGCTAATATCCACCGCATCAGAAGCTGATTGGCTAATATCCACCGCATCAGAAGCTGATTGGCTAATATCCACCGCATCAGAAGCTGATTGGCTAATATCCACGACAGAAGCTGATTGGCTAATATCCACCGCATCAGAAGCTGATTGGCTAATATCCACCGCATCAGAAGCTGATTGGCTAATATCCACCGCATCAGAAGCTGATTGGCTAATATCCACGACAGAAGTATACGAATACATTAAAGGTGGTCACAGTTTTTAACGTCGCACTACAACCCTTGGGATTGAAACAAGGAACTTTACAGGCTCATGTTTTGCCATTAAATCTATGTACTTGTTGTTATGGGCAACAGTATGTTTGGGTCTTTGTTAATGAACTGATGCCGTAATGTCTAGTCTGCATACATGACATGAGTAAAGAAAACAACAGAACACTGATTGATAGTTTTAATCTGGTAAAAATACACACATAACTGTAACCAACTAAATGTGCAGGCGGACAGCAACATTGTGTTGCAATATTGCCGGCAATGTAACTTGTCACGAGCAATGTTGAAGAAGAAGGATTGCAGTGTGCTTCAATAAGGTTGCTCACAACACTTACAAGAGAGACTACTTGGGACCCTCCCCTTGGTGCATTGCTATGGGAACCATCAGAGTTCCAAGTGACTGCATGGATAAGGTGGCTCACAACACTTGCAGAGGCAAACACATTGCCAGCAATATGTATGCACTGTGTGTCCGCACCTCGACTGTGTTGCCCCAACAAACATAGCTTGATTGTAAAACATGGGTCTGAACTTTGCCTCGCTCTTACTCAAGTGATAAGCATAGAGTGCAAACGATATAACCGTGAAATAGTACTATTACTAAATAGTATTATCTCTGCTGTTTCTATTGTTTCATCAGTGCTATTTAGTACTAATTAGTTAGTACTATTTCACAGATATATTGTTTGCACTCTAGTATATATAACATACCGCATGTTGTTGAGTTCCTTGACCAGCCTGCTGTAGTTGCACTGGTGTCCCTCCAACATTTGAACCAGGAGTAAAGATAGTAGTAAAGGCACCACCGGGCATAGCTTGTACGGAGTAAGATGATGGGTTTACAGATGACTTGTTGGTCGACTGCTGTGGGATGTATGTGGTGATAGGGAACGAGTGGCCCGATGCCGACATAGCAGTTATGCCAGTCATAGTAGTGTTAGCTAATCCCAGTTGATGTCCGCCGTCAATCTGTTGTGTTGTGTATATACCACCTCTGTCCTAAAGTAAAAAATATATATGGAACTCAAAAATAGATTGTGGAACTCAATGCATTTCAGTCAACTCTCGCAAGGCAGACACCCATCTAAGCTGGACATGTCTGTAAATCAGACACCCCGGTCTCTGCTGCACTGTCTTATTAGAAATTCATTCCCTGACATGAACACTTTGCTAAGCCGGACAACAAAAGCTGGTACAGCCCCAGGGGGGGTACTCAGGGGTATCAGTGACGGGAAGGTGCGAATGAGGCCAAACTTTTTAACCCCAAAAAAGTCCATTACGCAAAAACAAGACCCAAAAAAAGTCCAACGTCCCAGAACTTAACCCAAGAAAAGTCCATTTTTCTCCACATAAAATCTAGAATGGTAGGATATCATTTTTATCAACCCAAAAAAATTCCTTGCCAGAATCTTTATATTAAAAAAAGGCCACCGGGAAATTGCTAACCCCAAAAAAGTCCCAAGCCGCAAATTTCAATCCCAAAAAAAGGTCTTCGCACCTCCCCGTCACTGATACCCCTGAGTACCCCCCCTGGGGGTACAGCTCTGAGAGAGTTTACTGCACAGTGCCACTGTTTGCCACTGGCTCATCAATGCAGATTGTTCATGCAAACATGAAGAAGAAACTGCCCTTTTTAACTTGTAGTTATTATGAGTTCTCGGGATATGGAAATGTGCCACTCGCTCACTAAGGCTGTTAGCAGATTGATATTTAAAGAGCAGAAATTTTGACAATATTATATTTATTGCAAAAAACATATCCAGGAGTTGGCCTCATGGTGCATTTGATTCTGATTGAAATACAGTTGAATCCATTAAGTGGCCACCCTTGGGGAAATAGCAAGTGGACACTTTAATTAATAGGGGCTTGTCAGAATATTGACAATAGTTTCAGGACTTTCATAACAAGCCCCTTAGGTGGCCGCCTCTTAATAGGGGTTCACTTTCAATATCATTTGGTTCTTTAGGATTTGAGAGCTTGATGAACAGCAGTCTACATTGTATAGTCATAACATTGAACTCTTTTATTCTCTTTTTTTCTTTTCATTTGTGGTTCATCAGATAAAGAATATCAATGCAGTGGTGAAAACGCATTGAAGCGGAGAACCATTAAAATGCATTATCATTTATATTTTTACCTAACTTTAGGAGCCAGTATACAAGATAAGCTTACAACGGAAATTATGTATATGTATTTGGAATACAAAATAACAAAATGATAATTCAAGAAAACACTATTCATATTTCGAAGTACAATAATTTGCAACCATTTATACTGGTAGTTCAGGTATTCATTTATCATTTTGATATTCGTGACTTCGTTCGGAGAAACGAATATCTGGTTCATTTCAATTTTGAAATCAATCACCAATACTCTAAAATATTTCCGACATTTAAAACATTAAAACTCGAACAAATTCAGTCTCTAACTACCAGAAGAAGAGCCCTTTAGCATTGTTTGTACAGCCCTCCATATTTGTCTAGAATTGTAGAAAGTCAAGACCCCAAAAATAGTCAGAGCCGCCTTATATGGATGGAATGTTCAAAGGACACAGAGTTTGAAATTCGAAATGATCCAAAGAAAACAAGACGACCTGTGTTTGGATGTTGTTGGATGGTTTTTCATGGTTAAACGGCCACATTCGCTGGTTTAGGAGGGAGAAATATGGGAGAAACTCCAGAGATATACCAATGACAGGCTGCCATAGAGTTCGTGAGCTCGAGAGGAAATACGAAGTCGAAGGTTCGACGTGTCCCTTGCCCTTATTTATTTATTATCCCGAGAAAAATACAAATGGTATTAAATGGAAAGCATTTACTCAACTGCTCATGGAGAAAGGATTGTATTGAACAAACACAGGCTACAGAGATTGATGATCGACTGAACGTGAAGGATGAACGACTGAAGGCATGTAAAATAAGCTAATAAAAGGCTCACCTTATCTACATCGTTCTCGTTTACTGTGTAAGTTAAATCCGTTTCTTCGTAGCCAGTTGCAGACATTCTTTGGTCAGGGTTTGGTACTTGAGATACTGGAGGATCAGGTGAGTTCAAACATGTCTGGATCAGAGCTTTGCCACTCTCCGAAGTGATCATGGGCTGTAGCTTCCTCGTCGCGAACGTATAAACGTGGCCAGTTTCTGAAGCTACGAGCAGCATGACTTGAGTGCCTGTCAGTGTACTCAGCTCGTACGCCTGCATTGAAAAGTTTGAAAAGTACTTTAAAACAAAAGGGAAGTAAGAATCCTACAATTATTGCATAAATCGAAAATTGTGCAAGAATGTCTACGACTCGTTTTTTTATGTACTTTTTTCATGATACCCGTCTTCCTCTTGCTGAAGGTCGTGTACCTTCGCAGTTTATTCGAGATGAACTTCATGTCTATTTTCACCCTTCCTCGGGTCTTTTTAGCAGGTTTGATGTCTGCCGGGTGTCCAGTGGAGTCATCGTCGTCGTCTTCGTCTTGATCGAGAGGTCTTTTCAGTTCGCCCATGGCTGCTTGAGCGAAGACGCGATTTTGTTCAGAAAGAGGTCCGTCGAGGACGACTTGCGATGGATTTGCGTACTGGAGGTTTTCCAGGGAATCCGTCGAGTTGTTCGTCTCTTCGGTCTGCATGTTGCTTGTGCTGTATATGGTATAGTACGATTGCCTTTTATGGAGTCCCACCACGGCCAAGTTGTTCGCCTTTTTAGGTTCTGTTCTTCGCACCAAATAAAGCAATAGTCGAGCCCAATATGGCGGACCTCCTTGGTTGTGCCCCGTGACCCGTGACGTCATGGCACTCCTTCCTCCCGATTCTCTGCTCTCATTGGTTCGTTGTAGCTTGTTCCGCATATTGCCCTCATTGCCCTCAAGCTTCAATCTTTTTATACTCCGAAATTATTTCATTTCACGGAGTATTTGATATTAGCTGCGTTAATTAACGCCGTAGATCTTTTTATAAATCTTATTAAGGGTCATCAATCAATCATTTATACGCGCGCCAAGAACGGTTCAGGCACTTTGCCCAAGCAACTCCAGGAACCCCGCCAAACGTTTTCCCCCCAGGTCTATACGCATTTCGTATAGGAAATAGGATGGTGGATTTATATTATTATCACGTTTTAAACATCCGGCAATAGCCGTGAGATACAGCTATTTTCAAATCGTTCAGTTAGTCAGTAATATCGATAATCGCCGCACGGTTCTTACAGGGCTCATAATGGGGTTTAAAAGGTTAATTGATTTATAATTGTTTATAATGGTCATTAATCGTTTTTCTTTGACTTATCGTCTTAATTGTTAATTTGAATACGTGGTAATATTATTAGCTATAGTAACAGCAATATCAGAGCCGATTAGTTACCGCGGTTATCTGTGATTAGGTCTGCGTGATTATGTCTGTAAGCCTTTCCAAAGATTCAGATGAATGCGCTCTCTTCACTGCCAGCCTATGATGTAGGCTCACTCTGTTATGTGAGTTTTGCCACAGAGGGGGTCTGACGACCCTATCTACACCTGTATATATCCAAGGAGCACTTATATCGGAGTGTCTATGCTGCGAGCTATCAGAAAATTATGGATGTGTTCCAAATGAAAACTGAACAGTGGTCAAATGTTTAGGCAGAAGATCGACCCCACCCCTCCCCCCTGCAATCCCCGATCCTTTCTCCAATTCAAGCCCTCCAGCATTCTTGGCTTCACAACGGCGGCTCCACACTTGAACTACTTTCTCACGGTCAATCTACCCAAACCAGTCACGAATACCTGACACTGCGATTTTACTAAAATACTGATTGGCGCAGGCCCTCCCCAGGCTACTGCAACTGGACTGGCTGCGGCTTGTCGCTCTTCTTGGTCAAGGTATCATTTCGTGATCAAGTAGAGATCATATATGGCAGCCAGCCTATAAAAGACGGTTCAATATCACGTGCTTCTGGTAAAGATTTAGCTACTCTGCTGAAGCATTATGATTACCGTTATGACGTCACTACCTGAACGTCTTTCCTGCCTTGTCAGATCAGTTTCGATTAGCTAGTTCCCTATTTTAACTAAATTTCAGATGCGTCGGCCGAAGGCAATCGAAGGGAAGCCTCCTTATTCGTTCCTTCCCCTGCTTTCCGGCTGAAAGTTTGCTATAGTCATGTAGCTCTCTTTCCACTTCAGACATAGAACTAGAACCTCTGCGCATGCGCTGTACGGATTCCGTCGCCGAATCGGCATTTTATAACTCGGGCATTCCATAGGAAGCCCGAGTAATCAAGAAGAGGGCCGCGGCTGCTTGAAGTCTGTCCCTGCATGTGATTTGGGTTGCTCTGATCATTTCTCAGTTTAATAAAATATATCGTTTTGCATGTTGTCGACCTCGAGCACTTAGACTGAAATATCACCAACATATTTATTATACCAAACATTATAAAATACTGACAGAAATTCTAACGTATTCTCCGCTCACAGGGGAATACATACAATATACCAATCAACTATTTTTCAATGCGTTTTGTGTTGCAACTAGTCGCGTCTCTGTGTCGTATGGGATCTTTCTCCAGAGTCGTTCCCAGTCGCTTCGCGGCGCAGGGAAGGAGTCGTTTCTTTTTCCTCGCCTTCCCAGACTCCTTCGCGAGCAGACACATCAGTATTTTTCAAACTCCATTGTGCGCGATTATCCAGGCGCGCATGCGTGCTCTTCTGGAAATTAAATTGATACGCACGTACATATCCACCACTTACCCCTACCCCTCATGGGATATTTTAATGGATTTTCCCTACGTACATGGGTAGGGGTGAGTGGCTAGTTCTGTATATAGGTGAACACCGGAAACGCATTGATTTTACAACAAAAAACATGCATTATATGCGAAATCTGTGAACATTTCAAGGGAAATTATAGCCGTATTTAACCTGGACGACGTACACACACCGGCCATGTTTAGCTAATGAGGAATGCTTTTGTTACCTTGCACGGAAACATGGCAGCCATGACGCCACTTGCAAGTCAGCAATTCCAAGTGAAATCACCGACAGGTCTGTTCGGCCAACAATAGTTGTTATTACAAGAAAAGTTTGTTTTCTTATTCTAAAACAATATAACAAATGGAGTTAAATATTTCACTTATAACAAAAACTGACGATCGACAATGTTGACATCCTCGGTAACCCAGGGGTATATTCTGTTGCTTGTTCCTAGTCTGCTAACAGTCCCTCCTTTTATAATAATAATAATATAACTTTATTTATACACGCTTGCCCCGTCAACAATAATTTGAAAAGCTGATTTCCACAAGGGGCGTGTGGTTACAATTGATAAAAAAAAATTCCCTCCAGACTCAAGTGAAGACGAGTTTTTAGAATCCCGTGGACACGAGGAGAATGGGGACGAGCGGGAAGAAGGGAGGGCCCCGGCCTAAACTCTCCCCAATCGTTGCGCATCCGGGATCGGGTTTTCTCTCGTTCGACTGAGTCTGGAGGGAAAAGAGGGACTGTTCAGTCTACTCGTTCCTCGCTCCCAAGTCTGATGGAACTTGCTCCGGAAGTCAAAATTCAATATGGCGGTTGTCCTACAGACTTCGTTCCCAGGGGTATTTCTCTGTGAGCGAGTAACGAGCGACAGAATATACCCTTGGGTTCTCGAGGATGCAACGTTGAAGGATTCGCGATGAAGGTATGTATGTTCATCTATTTTTAGCATCATTACATCATCTAGGATAAATACGGTCACTCATGCACAAATATCTATAAATGCCAAATTCTAACGTAGAACAGCGGTCTGGGCTCCCTGGCTGTTCGAAAGCGGGTCAACGCTAACCCGGGCTTAAATTCGCTAACCTAGGGTTAATTCTTAAGATTTTACCCTATAGGTTAGCCATATTTAACCCTGGGTTAGCGTTAACCCGCTTTCAAACAACAGGGCCCTGTGGAGAAGTTTATACTGGGTAAAGGATCCAGGTTATATATGTACAATTATACTTTTAGTATTATTATCATCTTTGACACCACCATCATCATCATCATCCATGATCAATAATTATTATCATCTGCATCATCAGCCTCCTGGCCTCCTATTGGTCAATTTGCTCAAATCAGAGGCTGCGACTCATTGATAGATTCGTCGTCTTCAGACAAGCTAAGAGCCGTGCCGTCATGCGACGACGGCGGTTCCGATATCGCCAGACTGTCCTGTGACGACATACTATTCCTGGGATTACATTCATATTCACTCGTCTGTGAATTTTCAGTCATTGGATTACTAACGATATTGATTTGCTGGTCATCGGATACTTGAAGGACAGTTCTGTCATGCGCACCAGAATCACTGCTCGAGTTCGGCGTCTCACGATTTGAAGTGTTTTCATCCATCGGTAGTGTATTATTGAAGTTATTATTGATGACTGTTGTGCCGTTGGCTTCCACGACAGACTCGAAAGGGGGTGGGTCCCTCTGAACTTGACTCATCGCTTCATCGTAGGAAGGCAAAGGAAAGTGAAACCCACGTGGGCACGAAATCAAAGTCACGTGATCGTCGTCGCTATAGAAACGACTGCGGATGTTATGGTTTCTATATCTACGATTGCGGTGAAAGCGACGTACAAATAACATGATGCTCAGCAGGATAACCAAGGCACCTAAGGTTGAGCCCGCGCTAGCGGTTACTATGGTCAGCGTGTCCAGTTGCCGGTTTGATTTACTTTCAGAACTGGAGGCAGTAGGTAGATGTACTGAAAGACGAAGACAATAACGTCAGAACGATTATACTGAACTCCATTATACTATACTTTTCAACTATAAATTCATCCCAATACAGGAGGCACCTGTCCTCTTATCATTCTCAAACTCATTAATAATTCATGAGGGCAATACAAAGGAAATCACTACCGTGAAGGAGGTTTGGATATGTGGTCTTAATTGGCATACAATTTGGTCAACTTTATGAGGCTAAATGTAATTTTATATGGCAAGGTTAAAATCAAGACAATACTGGCCAGCGGTCGTTTCTTGGGTACCCACAGCGTGGGGGACCCTGAGACATTTGCAGGGGCTTATCATAAAGAGGTCATCTGTACGCTCGCCCCTTTTGATCATTGCGGGTCAAATACTGAGCAAGCTAAGCGAGTCAATTTATTCCACCCTACCCACCCAGCTTATGGTACGTTTTTACGCAGGTAAGTATTAGTATGTATATATATATTTGTCTGTTTCCACTGTCTAACCGTTTATTCAGTGTGACGAGTGCTAGGGGTGGACTGTGGCGTGGTTGCCAAGGTTACCTCCGTGAGGGACTCGGACTAGCGAGGTCAGTCCGTCATTATGGCACCCAATTCCAAGCTCATCTATTGGTGACAAGTTTAACTTCGAATTTCTCCAAGAATTATTAATGGTTTGAGAAGCTAATATCAAATACTAGAAAGAATGAGTTCTGTCTTCAATTTCAAAACACCTCGAAGTTTGTTTAAATAACTCGGCTGCACCTCATTTTCTCAAACCACTTCTCAGTGTTTTGAAATCGGAGGAAGAACTCTTTCTTACATCATCCATGTATCTGTTCATCCATCCATGTATTATCCATCCCATCCATCCATCTCTCCTCTATCCATCCATCCCTCTACTATCCGACCATCCATTCATGCATTATCCATCCCATCCATCCATCTCTCCACTATCGAACCATTCATCCATTATCCATCCATCCATGATTCATTCCATCCATTTGTCCATCCCTCTACTATCCGACCATCCATTCATGCATTATCCATCCCATCCATCCATCTCTCCGCTATCGAACCATTCATCCATTATCCATCCATCCATGATTCATCCCATCCATTTGTCCATCCCTCTACTATCCGACCATCCATCCATCCTCCCTCAGATCCACTACATATCACTCACAGTCCCTGTTTTCAAACCCCTGGCAAAATCCTGGATCTGTCCAGGTACATGTAATTGAAGGGCTCCCTGCAAGAACAGCATAAGCGACTTGTGATCAAAATCTAAATTCTCCTCGAGATTCTTTGATTTTCAAAGTAGAATTTGGGTTTTGATCACAAGTCACTTACTCTGTTCTTCCAGGGAATCCTTCAATTGTTGATGTTCTGTTACCTTGTTGAACACAATGGGGATGTCCATGTTGAATGTGGAAATGTCCATTAGCTTTGTGGCACTCAGTGCTGTACTGTGTGAGGGAAAGGCACTGTGGAGTGTCGCTTGACCAATAAGGTTTCAGTTGATAAGAGCTACATACTAGAGTCGAATTGCCCCACAAGTAATACTGAGAATGGCAAGTATACTTGACACTTGTTCCATATGGATACTCATCGTATGAATTGAAAGGGTTATGGTCTCCATTCATTATGTTTCCTGGATCACGGCAAAACACTTCTACAAACAAAGATAGAGACATGTTTGTTAAAGCAACCACCTTGCCAGATGACCAAGGCAGGGGTGCAGGTAGGAGATATTTCATGAAATTGCAGGTACATGTAGTGATGTGCTGCATGCTGAGCTCTCGAAAACCCTGAACCTGTTCCACTGGTAATGCATAATTTTGAGACAAGTTTCAAACTAAATGCTGTAAAAACGATACTTCGTTCTGGACATACTACAGTGTGATTTATAGAAAACCATAGCATGATTGTTGGCACATCCTCATATAGCGTACATAGGGGTGCTTTTTGGGGGGTGGGGAGTGGTACCTCCTTGGAGTGCTTTGGGGGAAGGGGGTACCTCCTTGAGGTGCTTTTTGGAGAGTGGGGTGGGGTACCTCCTTGGAGTACTTGTTTTGGGGGGTACCTCCTTGAGGTGCTTTTTGGGGGGTGGGGTACCTCCTTGAGTCCTTTTTGGGGGGTGTACCTCCTTGAGGTGCTTTTTGGGGGTGGGGAGGGTACCTCCTTGAGGTGCTTTTTGGGGGGTGGGTGGGGTACCTCCTTAGGGTCCTTTTTGGGGGGTGGGGCACCTCCTTGGGATTCTTTTTGGGGGTGGGGTGGGGTACCTCCTTGGGGTGCTAATTTTTTGGGGAGGGGTACCTCCTTGGCGTGCTAATTTGGGGGGAGGGGTACCTCCTTGGGGTGCTAATTTTTGGGGGAGGGGTACCTCCTTGGGATGCTAATTTTTTGGGGTGTACCTCATTGAGGTGCTTTTTGGGGGGTGGGAGGGTACCTCCTTGAGGTGCTTTTTGGGGGGTGGGTGGGGTACCTCCTTAGGGTCCTTTTTAGGGGGTGGGGTGGGGCACCTCCTTGAGGTTCTTTTTGGGGGTGGGGTGGGGTACCTCCTTGGGGTGCTAATTTTTTGGGGAGGGGTACCTCCTTGGCGTGCTAATTTGGGGGGAGGGGTACCTCCTTGGGGTGCTAATTTTTGGGGGAGGGGTACCTCCTTGGGGTGCTAATTTTTGGGGTGTACCTCCTTGAGGTGCTTTTTGGGGGGTGGGGAGGGTACCTCCTTGAGGTGCTTTTTGTGGTGTGGGGGGGGGGGGGGTACTCAGGGGTATCAGTGACGGGGAGGTGCGAATGAGGCCAAACATTTTAACACAAAAAAAGTCCATTACGCGAAAACAAGACCCAAAAAAAGTCCAACGGCCCAAAATCGTAACCCCAAAAAAGTCCAATTTTTCTCCGCATAAAATCGAGAACGGTAGGATATCATTTTTATCAACCCCAAAAAAAGTCCTTGACAAAATCTTAATATCAAAAAAAGTCCACCAGAAAAATGAAAACCCAAAAAAAGTCCCAAGCCGCGAATTTCAAACCCAAAAAAAGCCTTCGCACCTCCCCGTCACTGATACCCCTGAGTACCCCCCCTGGGGGGGTGGGGTACCTCCTTGGGGTGCTTTTTTGGGGGAGGGGTACCTCCTTGGGGTGCTATTTTTTTGGGGGGTGTACCTCCTCGAGGTGCTTTTTGGGGGGGTGGGGAGGGTACTTCCTTGAGGTGCTTTTTTGTGGGGGGGGGTACCTCCTTGAGGTGCTAATTTTTTGGGGGTGTACCTCCTCGAGGTGCTTTTTGGGGTGGGGTACCTCCTTGAGGTGCTTTTTGTGGGGTGGGGTGGGGTGGGGTACCTCCTTAGGGTCCTTTTTGGGGGGTGGGGTACCTCCTTGAGGTGCTTTTTGTGGGGTGGGGAGGGTACCTCCTTGAGGTGCTTTTTGTGGGATGGGGTACCTCCTTGAGGTGCTTTTTGTGGGGTGGGGTGGGGTACCTCCTTAGGGTCCTTTTTGGGGGGTGGGGTACCTCCTTGAGGTGCTTTTTGTGGGGTGGGGAGGGTACCTCCTTGAGGTGCTTTTTGTGGGATGGGGTGGGGTACCTCCTTGAGGTGCTTTTTGTGGGGTGGGTACCTCCTTGAGGTGCTTTTTTGTGGGGTGGGGTGGGGTAGCTCCTTGGGGTGCTTTTTGTGGGGTGGGGTACCTCCTTGGGGTGCCATATTTTTGGGGGAGGGGGTACCTCCTTTTGGGGGGGGGGGGGGGGGGCAGTTTAACTTACTGATACATGATGGATTTTTAACTCCTGTCCAAGTCCCATCATGCTGGCAAATCCTAGTTGTTGATGAACCAGTCAGTTTGTAGCCAGAGGAACATTCAAATTTTACTATCGTACCAATGATATAGGGATCATGAGTGGAAGTCAATCGGCCATGATCAAAGCGTCCTGGTGGTCCACATCTATTGACGACTGAGACAAAATATAAACAGTTACAGTGGAACCGTGGTATTGTTTGGGACCACAGAACGTGTGTACAGTCATTTCAGTTATGAGTCATAACGACACTAGTTATTTTCCTTGCGTAAAACACGAAGCCATACATTCATTCGAGTATTACTCTCCATTATGATACTATGAGAAAATATTCCAGAGCGAATAATTTATTGCTTCAGTGATTTCTACCCATACTCCCGTTCGATGATGCCTGCGTTGACATCACTGAATTAATATACAAAAGCGCCCTTGTGCAAATTACTGACATTTTTAAACTGGCAAAACGTTTTTCTACAACTTATATAAATGATGTTAAACTCTTTTTTCTATTTTAGAAATGAGTCACTGCTACTTGAAAAATATATAAATAAGTTACGTTATTATTCCACTTGTGCGTCATTTTACCATATAAGGGCAAGAGAACATGCAAAATATGCCAGCGTATTACACAGTAGCTCGCGCACACACGAAAATCATAGCAGAAATGGCTCAAAAACTTCAGGAAACACAGAAACAAAATCAATTGTGGAATAATAAACCCCTTATTTGATGGTTTGACAGATAATACTTGCGGACATTTTACTCGTTGCTCGTATTTTTCCTCAGAAAAATACTATGCAACTCATAAAATAACCATGCGTATTATCTGTCAAACCATCAAATAAGCTGTATGCATATGCCTGCATTGACGTCACCGAATTAGCATATCTCGCAATCACAAACTACTGAACCATCCCACTAATAATTCACTTCAAATGTAATCGATTTTCAAAATATACAAATGAGCCTGATACATTTGTATATGCACTTTAAATACATGCAGGTTTAATCCAACAAAAACAAACATGTAATATTTGAAAAGAGCACACCAAAGTTAGCAAAAATTGAAATTTTGAAGTAATTTCGATGAATAGAGCGATAGTTATGAGCAACCGAAGTTGGCTTTTTTCTTAAGAAATGTACAGTGGTGGGCAAGCAAATTTCAATTTTTGTTAACTTTGCTGTGCTCTTTTCAAATATTATATTTTTGTTTTTGTTGGATTAAAATTTAAAATGTCACTCAAGACCTGCAAACTCCCCATTCAAACATTATTATAAACAAACTTACCACATTTTGTTAAAGAGCCAGACCACTGCCCATCGTTCTGACATGTTCTGGAGGGTGACCCACTAACTATATACCTTGATGAGTAGCAAATGAATGTTATAGTTGAGCCCGGTCTAAAAAAAGGTCTAGCTGGTAGATAATATCCATTCTTCGGGGGAATTAGCTCAGAACACAATTTCACTGAAAGAGGAATACAAATAATCTTTAATGTGATTTGTAATTATTTTGTTTAGGTATTCAACACAGAAGGGTACATGCAAGATTAATGCAAGTGAACTTTAATCAAATTTGGGAAGCATGGGTGGTCATATGCTAACACCTCTCCCCTCTCACTGAGCTGTGGTGCCTGGTGTCAGCAGGTACCACACAAAGGTGTCCAGCTTAGATAGGTGTATGACTTAGATGGGTGTTCACCAAGAGAGTTATCATTAGAGAGATTTAACAAACACGGCACGATGTGAGAACGCGACGTTAGATGACGAATATATCACATTTGGTCATTGCATGACGTTGCGACGTCAAGATCACGACACCATTTCACTTGTTTTCACATCCTCTTCATGACATTGAGGACACCAATGGTCATTTTCACAGTTATTCGTCGCACCGTCCTCTTTCATGTCGCGTCGTGTTTGCTAAATCTCTCTATTACTGTATTTATGGCTTTACTTACAACATTGTGGAACGATGTTTCCTAACCACTTCCCATTGTCACCACATTTCGTGGTCGATGGCCCAGTCAGTACATAGCCAGCATTACATCTATAGCCAGCTGTGCTCCCATAAACTAATGCTTTATATGTCACATTTCCATTGCGAAGGACTGGGGGAGAACATGTGATCCCTGCAATAATGAAAATCAGAAACATTTGTATTGTGTTATCCAAATGAGATTTAAATAAGAAATGCATGTGATCATTCTGCAATATAAATTTATATTAAAAATTACAACAACAAACGTGCAATATATTGTATTTCGAACTACCGGTACAGAAAAATGCTGTTTCATCATCATCATCGCCATTATCAATTTGTAAAAACACTACCGTATTCACCGACGTATAAGCAGCACCTCTTTTCTGAAAATTATGATTAGTCTAGATATTTATAATACAAAGCTAAAATTATTGGTAAGCCTTTGAAGTATTCCCTTGGAGTTTACATTTGATAACACAAAGAATGTACTGTAGCTTTCTCAAGATTCCACTTGTTTCCTTTCGTTGTACTGGGGTACCTGACTTTGATTAGTCTACAAACTATTTTCAGGTATCCCAACACCTAACTATCTGCAAAAAAATCTACCCTATGTATTAATATTGTAAAAAAAATGGTGTAAATGGAATAAAAATCTAAAATCTGAAATCTGAAAAATCTTGTGATTTCTTTTAATTTTAACTCGGGGTGCGGCTTATCTGCAAGTGCAGCTGATACGCCGGTGAATATGGTACTCTAGTTTACTGTGAGATGCATCTTTAATGTTTTGGCATGTTTTTTTACTCACTTCTGCAAGTGGTGTTGCCTTGCCAGTACCCATCTTTCTGGCAAACTTTAGTCAAATAATGTGACACATGAATGTAACCTTCCTCACACTTGTAAGAAACTGTCTTTCCAATCTGGTTAGTTTCTCCTTGGATTACTGTGGTCACTAAACGAGCATTTGGTACAGTAGGAGGTATAGTTGAACATAATGTTGCTGAAAATGTAAAACAATAGAATAGTTAATATGAACATGTATGCACATTGCAGCTATATTTTGTGTTTGCACAAGTGCAATAAGACCACAAATGAAGAAGTTTGCATGCATTGGGATGATGGATGGTTTGTTTTGAGAATACTGTGTTGGTCCTGGTGGTGTTCTGCTGTAGTAGATTACACTCTAAAAATATACACCTATTTCAAAAAATGTTGCATGTACCATGTTCAAAGCAACAAGCAGCATCAAGCCAAGACTGAAGTGAATGCTGGTTTTGTGTTGGCAAATTATTCAAATCAGACCTATTTTCTATGGAACAAGACGCTCAATGAGCGTACACTCGGGCTTATGAAAAGGACAATGTCAGTTGCGTGAGGAGAGACCTGACAATGACTGACAGTTGCGTGACGAGGGAGACTATATGTCTGCCAGATGAAGGGCTATACGATCTCGATTTACGAACTATTGACCTTGCTTTCCTTAAATGCTTTGATGTAGTTTTGAAGTACGATTTTTACGATTCCTTTTCCTTCTGAATTTTTCAAACGTGGAATAAAATAAACATCCATCATGAGTTACTGAAAATAACTCGACTGGCTCGACTGTTTGCATGACTTCTGTACATATAGCTTTCTGTCAATAGATGGAGTTATACATGACCGGCGTTGGTCGTGAGTTTAATTATAATGAAACCACGGTGTGACGGCAGTCATGCAGCAAGCACTGATCCCAAATTTCGTACATTGATCTTGCTCATGTTAAAACAATGATTGCATGATCGTGTTTAAAAGGAAGTGATCGATGGCTCGACTTCGCCATACAACATAGGCTCATCGTAAAGTCCATTCAGAACTAGGAATTTCATTCGAAGTTATGCCCAAATTTCGTACATTGACCTTGCTTAGTCCGTGGCGTTGATGACGGCCTATTTGCTTTGATGAAGTTTTGAAGTACGATTTTTACGATTCCTTTTCCTTCCGAATGTTTCAAACATGGAATAAAATAAACTTCAATCATTATATTTCTCAGAAATGTGTTTCATTTTATTGTTGGATACCTTTTAAACGGGTTTTTGAAACCACGGCGTGACGGCAGTCATGCAGCAAGCACTGATCCCAAATTTCGTAGACTTCGTACATTGATCTTGCTCATGTTAAAACAATGATTGCATGATCGTGTTTAAAAGGAAGTAATCGATGGCTCGACTTCGCCATACAACATAGGCTCATCGTAAAGTCCATTCAGAACTAGGAATTTCATTCAGTCCAAGCTCTCCGTTATTATTTGGCTGTTTTAGTTTTCATTTCGGATTTCATTTGCTGTCGAAATTCAAATATATCCAGGATGCTTCAAGTAATCGCTCGATGGGAACCCGCATATATTTTGGGACAGAGTGTAGCTTGCTTTCTTATCTGCTGAGTAATCTTGGAACTCGATACGATCACATACTTCGCATTTTTTGTACCGATAAGATCACATACTTCACATTTTGTGTCCTACGAAGAAAAATAATGATAGAAGAAAACGCATTTTCTAACTCGGGCTTCCTTCGGAAGGGCCCGAGTAATGAAGTGTGATCTGCAAACAAGCACGTGATAATGTTCACATTTTGTAAATAGTCCTTATAGAAACAATAATATTGTGATTAAATAATAATTGTCAGCACATAACCAGCATTCACTTCGGTCTTGGCTTTACGCTTGTTACTTTGAACACAATACAAATGTAGGTGTATACAAAAGTTTATAAATGTGTATCCTGAGTGACGACTCCCAAATAAAAGTGACGGGGGTGCTCTTTGGAAACATTGATTATAACCTCTATTTAAATGTACCATAATCTTGACCGCCGCTACAGAGAATTAGGTAAAAGATAATTTGGTGAATTATTGTGAATGATTTTACAGCTATGTGATGTCAGGCGTGACCAATAATTTGGGACTTTGAATGGAATCGTCTAGACTGTGTGCGAGTCATTAGCAGCTCTGTTTGAAATTCAAAAACTAAGTTCAAAACTCCAAGATTCTCTGACAATGGGGAGTTTGCAGGTCTTGCGTGACATTTTAAATTTTAATCCAACAAAAACAAAAAATATATATAATATTTGAAAAGAGCACACCAAAGTTAGCAAAAATTGAAATTATGAAGTAATTTCGATGAATAGAGCGAAAGTTATGGGCGACTGAAGTTGGCTTTTTTCTTAAGGTGATTCCATAGAAAAAGAAGCTGAAATAAATTTGATCTGAAAATTCGTATACAGTCAACTCTCTCGTAAGCGGACACCCTCGGGAATTGAAAAAAGTGTCCGTTAGTAGAGCTGTCCGCTTATGAGAACTATTCCCGTAAGCGGACACCAAAGAAAAATAGGGTGGATGTCCGCTTACGGGAGAGAAAATGGTAATAATCGGTAGAGAAAAATAGCAACTGAACCGTACATCTTGCTTCCCCGCGGACAAATGGAGAGCTGAAAAAACCGATCCCCACTTTCTGATGCTCTGAAAATTCGTATTTTTCAGTTGATTTTTGACAAATATTGCCGAAAGTTCATTATTATATGGTGTGTTTACGAGAGAGCGTAAACAAAAGAAAAATCCAATTTTCAAAAAAGTGTCCGCGTCCGCTTACGAGAGAGGTCCACTTACGGGAATGTGTAAATACAGAGTTTGACTGGGAGGTAAAACGGGGATTTGAAAAGGTGTCCGTAAGTAGAGCTGTCTTACGAGAGTGTCAGAGTTGACTGTAGTTATTTGACATACCTAGGGTGTTTCAAAACTGCAATAAAAATAGGGGGTCACCATGCTCGTTTTCGCGCTAGATGCTCTTCAAATATATCAATTTATAGGTTTTATTGGGATTAAGTGTGATAGCAACCGGAAGTTGTAATCAAAAGCCTTTTTTCTCGGTTCAAATTACTTCCTTACAACATAATGTACATATAATTCGAAGTTTACTAGTTAAGCTATACTACTAAATCTATCAAAGTAATTGAATGACTATGATTAATGTTGAAATATTAATGAAACATACAAGTATGTGCGCCTCTACGAACGTCCAGAAATCTCACGCTTTAACTCTTCTCATCAAAATATTTCAAAATTTAGCCAATAAACTTTCCTTCATATTTTGATATATAATACGCAGTGCTCACCGATTTTATTAAAAATCTCAAATAAAACATGGAGGTCACCATGCTCGTTTAACGATTTCCAATGGTCTCCAATGTGCGTGAGCTCGATGGCATAAGTTAGCACGCGCTCTTCAACTAAATTTTTTTCAAAAACACAACATAATACTCCACTTTCTTGCCATTTTCTTCACCATTCTTGTTCTTTTTTAATCCAAAATCCATAGTTTCGGTGTATCGCAGTGTTTTTCAACACCAAATTATTATTTCATGTAATAGATCACGCAATACGTCACGCTATATAATATATGTGCAGTAGAATTGCGCAGTGCAAAACTATGGAATCACCTTAAGAAACGTACGGTGGGCAACAGCTTGCCCACCACCGTATGTTTCTTAAGAAAAAAGCCAACTTCAGTCGCCTATAACTTTCGCCCCATTCATCGAAATTACTTCAAAATTTCAATTTTGCTAACTTTGGTGTGGTCTTTTCAAATATCATATTTTTGTTTTTGCTGGATTAAAATTTAAAATGTCACGCAAGACCTGCAAACTCCCCATTGTTGTGCTTCGACATGCTACAGTAAGTAAGTTAAAATTCACTCGGAAGAGAACACGTCCAGGTAAACCTCTGATTAACCAGCTTTGATATCTTATCACACCTCCCTGTTATCATAGAGCTTTATGAAAACGAGAAGACTTCGAATCAGTACTGGTGCAGTTTTAAAAATAATCCAACATTTCCAGAATCATGGAACCGTCGCGGCTTTCAGACAAGGATGTAGCAAACCTATTAAAATGAGCGATGATGTTTTGCAATCCATAAAAGGGATTAAACTCACGAAGCCAAGTGTCAGCGGCAAAGATATAAAACACAGGTTGTTGTCGGACGGTATTTGTATTCAAAGTCTTCTCAAAATTTCTCATGGTCCCGATCCATTTTCATAAAGCTCTATGATAAGATGTTGAAGCTGGTTACTCAGAGGTTTACCTGGGATGTGTTCTCTTCAGAGTGAATTTATACATACTATCGGTAGCATGTCGAAGTACAACTGTCAGAGAATCTCGGAGTTTTGGAATTTCAGACAGAGCCGCTAATGACTCGCACACCGTCTAGACGATTCCATTCTAACTTATTGGTCACGCTTGACATCACATAGCTGTAATGAGCATCCCCATAACTTCTGATATGGGAGTCCATATCAAACCTCCCCACCCCCACCCCCAGGGTGTGAGCATGGTACCTTTACACCTTGGCGTCTTTGAAGACCACTTGCTATTGCTTTGGCACTTGACTTTTGGTGCTCCTTCTAATTTATATGTAATATTATCTTTAGGTACTTGTATACAGTGGAACTTAACAATGTCATCAGTTGTAAAGTTTCTTGTGAAATCTCCTGGTGGATATCCTATTATGCCTAGTGGTACTTTTATTTGAAGTATACATCCATCTACAATGGCTGAAATAAAACATATAGCATGGTATTAGAATAAGCATTAGAAATAGTCAATTTGATGGTTATGGTGGGGAAAAGTATCTAAAGATTAGTTATCTAGATATTTACTATGAATATTTCTCCTTGAATGCTATGGTGAGGTAACCTAAAAAGCTTGATTTTACAAAAGAGATAATATATTTTTTAGAAAGAATATAGTTCTATAGTTATCTACATTTAGATTTTTACATCTACGAATATTTCTCCTTACAAGTCAATTAAATTACACAGGATCTGCTATCAGAAATCTTTATCCAGTGCCCGGATAAGTTGATGCTGTTATCCAATAAATCTATACACTGGATAAGGAGTTATCCAGCAATGGATAACGCTATCCACATTTTGTAAAACTGGAGCAGCTCTTTAACTTTTTTGATGGCTATAGTTTTTTAGTATAAACAAACTAGTGGTCTATCACATATCCTGCAATCTGATTGGCTACGCTACTAGGGGTCTAATAGTGATAGTCCCCTAGTAGCGAATCACCATGGTAACCATTGGCCATGAAAAATGGAGCAAGATGGCGGACAAACCCGATAGTTGTTTTCTCGCTAAAAAGAGCTAAAATAGACCGAGAAACAAATCTCAAGAACAAGAAATGGAAAAAGCACACAAATATAGACATCTCATTGACAATTCAAGCAAGTTTTCTTTGGCTGACACTGCAGAAACTGAGTGAGAAACGATCGTTAAAGTTGAAGATTTTTCAGGCCGTTTTTCAACTTTTAAAACTGAGCAAAGACAAAGCCAAATGGAGTACTGATAGTGATAAAGGTAATAAACGAAGGCTACACCACTCTTGACTCGTGGTTTGTTCATTTGTTATTTGATTTATGAAAGTTTTTCAACAAAAGAACCAACTTTTCTGGTTTAGTTTTGAATTTGTCGATGCCAAAACTAACAGCTCGATTAGTTCAGCCAAATGTGTACTTATGACTAGCATAAAGTTCTTATTCTTCTTACTTATGCAAATTAAACAAGAAATATTGGTATAAAAGTAAGTATGCTAGTTTGTTTATACTAAAACAATTAGACAACTCGCCCTCGTTGTCTATGAGCTAAGACAGTCAACTCGGCAGGAGCCTCGTTGACTCTCTGCTCATAGCCAACTCGGACTCGTTGTCTAATTGTTAAATAGCCTCGACTCCTTAGCAGCCGCCCTTAGTTTCATCACGCAAGGCTTGCCTGACGAAACTTAGCGGCTGCTAAGGAGGCTATAGTTTTATGGCTAAAATATTTTTGGTGACAGCCAGTATACATGTATATTGCAATCAAGCGATGACAGTTCTTTCAGAACTGAAATATGTTGGAGTGATTCCAATAAACCTGGGCATTACCAACTCGACCAATACACACTATTAGACACTCACTCTTGTTTTCTTTTGTTTCGCATCTAATAAACACTGACAACTAATTAGTAGTGCCCAGGTTTATTGGAATCACTCTACACCTTATATTCTTTCTCTTTTGCCTCTTTGTACACATGTATCAAGCCAAATAGACCCTGTGCAAAAATGGCTGTTGCTAATTAGCATAATAGTTGAACATTTATCTTTTAAAGTGCATATGACATGAAAAATTTTATTGGCCTCAATTATGCAGATTATTGATAGTATCAAAGAAAACATAATCAATTATCTGTGAAATGATTGCTTTGAAAGATATTTTCGAAAAATACATCAGCTGAACATTATGACGTCACTTTGTTTGAAGAGCTTCAAAAATAACCAAGATAGTCACACTTTTGTCCGACCATAAGACAAAAAGATAAACAGGTAAAGCTTCTAACTTTTTTGGTGTTTTTAAAAGTATTATATCTGTACTTTTAATATCTACTTCAAATTGTTTGTTGTCCTTTTCGTTTTCTAGCACAAAAAGCGATTGATATTTGCCATGATTTCAATGAAACCAGGGTGCGATCAAACAACGTGACGTCACACTTCGCAACATGTTTTTCACAAATATCTCTAAAAACAATAATTTAATCAAAAATTATTTGTGATATTATTATTTCCATCACTAATCTATGTTATAAAATGAAATTAAAAAAATTGTGTCATATGCACTTTAAGTAGCAACAAGACGCTCAATGAGCGTACACTAGGGCTTATGACAAGGACAATGTCAGTTGCGTGAGGAGAGACCTGACAATGACTGACAGTTGCGTGACGAGGGAGACTATGTATATACATGTATGTGTCGAGTTCATTTGATTTGCCTTTGACTTTGAGTTCATTTGATTACCTTTTGACTTTGAGTTCAATTGATTTGATTTTGATGAGTTCGTGTAAAGGCCCCCTCTCTAGCTTCAGATCCCGAAACGTCGAGTTTGGAATCGAGTTCGAGTTCGGGTTCGAGTTACGGTTCGAACGTCGAATAAAACAAGGACATCTTTTTCAATACAATATCATTTCTCTGACGTCATGACAATCAGTGACAGTTGAGTGACGAGGGAGACCATGTGGCGGGTGAGTATGTACATGATACGTCTTGAGGTTGCATAGGTCAGATGGTTCTGATAACGCCCTCACGTTTGTTTTTGTTAAATATATTTTAAGCGAGCTTCTAGTCCTTCTACCACTTCTAGTCATTGAACGATGAACTAGAATCCTGACCTTTAATAGCTTGAAGATCTACAGCTGCTTTCAAAACTAAGATTCAAATCCACTTGAGTCCTGTGTGTCGTTTGTTTTTTTCTTATCTGCTGAGTAATCTTGAAACTCGATACGATTAAATACGTCGCATACTTTCGTCATTCTTTGACCGGACTACAACGACGACGACTACCGAAAAACGCATTTTATAACTCGGGCTTCCTTCGGAAGTGCCCGAGTAAAAAGGTTCAAAATGATAGCAAATGCTCCAAGAATGAAGGTGAAATACAGCAGATTCAGGTTGAGCGTTTAACGGCGACGTTTGTCGCGATTGTTGTGACAGTTTGAATGTTACGTTGTCAAGTGAAATGCCAGACGTTTCTAGGTGGCGGGGACGATGTTTGTCTTAGAAAACACTGTTGAACTAAAGCCAAAATTATTACACAACATGTGTTTTTCCGGCTGTAAATACAATACTATTATGTTAAAGTATAATAATTTCATGATTATCGAAAAACATTCACTGAAAGGTTGTTTTGCATAAAATCTATTCAAAGCTAATTAGCCGAAAGATGTTTATCTCTTGAGAAAAACTAAACAACACAATCTTGTCAATGATACCGACTCTCAAATCGGACGACAAGGTCTTTCCAGGACGATACGATCTTCCTTTGCTATTTAGTCTCCACATTTGAAACAAATAACTTTTCGCCTTCAACGGTTTTTTCTGAGACAAACATCATCCCTGCCACCTAGAAACGTCTGGCATTTCACTTGACAACGTAACATTCAAACTGTCACAACAATCGCGACAAACGTCGCCGTTAACGCTCAACCTGAATCTGCTGTATTAAATTCCTGCAAAGTTATGAGTACTTTATAAATAGTGTGAAAAAAACCATGAAAACGAGGCTCTAAAGCCCCGGTTGATAAACACATACAAAACTCTGTTTTTGATCTGTAATAACTTCTTGAATATTAGGTCTATAACAACCCAACTTTCCAATTTTGTGTATTTTGAAGTACTCTTTCCGATGGCTGGAGCAATTTGTACTGTAAAGGTTTTAGTTTGTCTGTTTTAAAGGCACAGACTTATGCATGAAGTCCATACTTGATACATAATACATGACCATTTTTCTCTTTTCCTTTGTTAACTGATGTACATTATGTACCGGTCAAATCGAAGCTTCAACATCTCATTGTCCAATCAGCACAATATAGTTTTTAGTAACAAATAGAAATAGAAACACCATTTCTGAAGCATTAATCGAATGTAAACTTGTATTATATAAATTCTTATGACCTGTGAAAGGTCGTTGAAGCGAAAGTGACTACGTCGAGACACGAACATCAAGCGATATAAGTTAGTATTATGAAATAATCGATCTCGCAATATTAAAATCTCTTTAGCTTTTGTCCCATGGCTTCTTTTGTTACTTGTCTAGTGCACGAGTTAAGCTTAAATGTATATAAATATGGATAGATTTCTAAAGCCTAGTTCACACTAGCGTCGTCAATTAAAACCTCGTTACCAATCAAAGATTCACAAAGGTCGTTACCACTCTTTAAAATGTCACAAAACAACACAGGAGCGAGGTTTCCATTCTGCTTAACGTCGTATTGATTCACACTGAATACAGCTAGTCTCTTGCGATTATCGTCGCTTTAATCACTAGTGTGAATGATTATTTTCAACTGAAAGCTCTCGAGAACACATAACACGAAATCGAGGCAACTTGTTCAAATTCCCCACCCCTCCCATGCGATGGTCAAATTCCCCACCCCCAGGAAGAATAAACAGTCAAATGCCCTGGGTTTGACCGGTACATTATGTACACTCGCTACTAGAGATCACAATGTGGGCACAGGTTCGATATCCATGCCCAGCTAGCAGTATTACTGCAGCTGTCTAGCTAGCTACTTCCCAAAGATTTATGACTATAAACACATAATAATTGAATGAAAAAAACACATTAATGTCTCTGCTCTATATAAGTGTTGTTATATATAAGTCTTACTCTACTTATAGATATACATGTACACCTAATTTCAAAAACGTTGTCCAATAATAATCAAAAAAGCCAAATAGGATTTCATTAAAAGACAACAGAAGTGCACTCAAGCTGAACTGTTTCTTTTGTCTTTTTGAATGAATTCGTATTTGGCTATTTGGACAACGATTTTGAAATTAGGTGTATGTGCAATATAGACTTCGACATGTATAATGTATTTGTACATCTTTCTTTGTTTCGACTTATTCCATGGGAAGTTTAAAAATGATGTTCTGAAGATTTCAGAGGGTAACTTTCGCTTTTGCCTTAAATATACCCTGTCCTTATATGATTTATATATAAGTTTATACTTTTCTGTAATAGTCATAACATTTGCTGCGAATTGTTCGCGTATTCAGACCCACAGTTCCATAATATATAAGTCAGCTTATCAAACCTTAATTTTCATAACAAGGAAAAGTTAGAGAAACGTGTACACAGGAAAGAGAGCAATGACGAGTAGTGTTTACTCTACTAATAAAGCTAGAACTTGACTGACAACACACGAACAAGAACAGATCCAAATAACGAAAGAATCCCGATTCAGGCGAGCATTTCAGACACTTACCTTGCGATATTCTCGCCAAAATCACAGCAATAATCACAATAGTTCTTGTGCTTAGATATAACATAGTTTCTTCGTTGCTAATTCCGGTAATTACGACACTGTCGCTCACGAGGACATGAAATATTTCTCAGAAAGAAATAAGAATCACTTCACTGAATTCGTCTTCATCATCGAAGCACTCGCAGTGTAGCAGCCAAATTGAGGAGTTTTGACGGTTAATTATTACAGAAAACAAAATAGAAGGTTCCCTCGTGTACTAAGAAGGTTGATCGTGAGATATAGGTAAGAATAACAGCTAGATTTTGGCTCTGTTTTGCTCAATCGCGTCAGGCACTTTGCACTTCCGCCATGTTTATCTTCGTCAAAACGTAACTTGACCCAGATCACCCCATGCTCACGGTCACATTACATGACGCGTACATGACGCGGTTCGACGTCACTCGCGATCAACTCGTGGGAGGGAGGGGACGAGTGTTATTCTTGCATAATGAAGGCGCGGAAGAGGGCGGGGAGGGGGAGGTTCCACAACATGTTGCCCAAGCTCGAGATATAGCGAGAATTCTGTGAGATATTTGTGGATCATGGATATATCCGTGTTTTATCTGTTAATGACCATATTTTTACCTATTTATTATAATAATAGAATAGAATAGAATAGAATATTAGAATGTAGTGGTAGTGTGTGTGAGAGTACAGTGTCCCCCAATTAGTTAGCTGAAAGTTGTATGTATAGAATATTAGAATGTAGTGGTAGTGTGTGAGAGTACAGTGTCCCCCAATTAGTGCGCAAGTGCTAGAACGCAATATTGGACACTTAAATTCTCGATTCTGATTGGCTAAGAGCAGTGCAGTTGAAAAGTACTTTTTTTTTCATGATTATTATTAATTGGTAATCATACGATTTCTCGTTCAATTTGGAATAATTTGCACTTGTGTTTTTCAAAGAGCTCAAATTGCATTTTGATACTCTTTGAAAAACACACTAGTGCAAATTATTTCCAAATTGAACTCGAGACTGTATGATTACCTCTACTTATTATTTATTTGTATATCACCATAATATTCATCTTTTTATCTGCACTATTTCCACATTTCTGTTTTATCTCTATATGCCGTTCCCGGGGGGGGGGGGGGGGGGGGGGGGGGGGGGGGGGGGGGGGGGGGGTAGGGGTGTGCCGCGGACTCCTTTTAAACCCTGACCCCAGACCGACTTTTCCTTTTAAACCCTGACCCGGCAAAATCAATTTTAACCCTAAGGGATAGCACATTGGGTGTGAACAGCAAATTTACCCCTAAGAGATAAATTGGGTGTGGTCGATTTTTAACCCTAAGAGATAGCAATAAAACAAACACATTTTCAGTTTTCCTGAATTTTATTACGGTCCTTAAGACACCGCCATCGAGCGCATCTCTTTTCTGGTGACTGTTGATAGTGCTGTCATCCAGTCTTCAAGTCCGGCTTTTTTTGGATAGCATGATCCCTAAGGGATAGCAGACTCTTTGAACACCCCTAAGATAGCAGATGTAGAATTTTATTGTTATGGAGAGTCCCCCCCCCGGGGGGATATGTAAACTGCGATAGCGACTGATAATGGCGTTATTGCATCGGAAACCATATCCTATACCAGACCACTGACTCTATACTGGAATAACAAAAAAGGAGCTCAATCAGGATACAAAGATATTTTGCTATTGCTAGATTTTCAAAGGGCTTTCTTTCCCACATTTCATTTTAGATGTATTTTGGCTCAATATTTCCATTTTATTACTGTATATACTGAAATGTGCCATTTCTCACCTCAATAAACTTTGAACAAACAAACAAACAACAAAATAGAAAACAAGAAAACAAAATGAGGATTAAGCGGGTATTAAACATAACCACAAACTGCAAAAAAAAGAAATTTAAAATATTTTTGCACATGCCAAGAGCTAGATCTAGCTATTCGATCAGTCAGGTCTTCGTGTAGCTGCACAAAAGTCCTGGCTATTGTTCTATTGTCATTTGTAGGACTTTAGTGCAGCTACACGAAGACCTTGCCATTTATTCAGGCAGTCTTGAGAGGATAGCTATTCAGAAATATCATTCCCTACCTTTCAAGACATGTTGAAAATGTTGAAGTATCGCCTATATGCACAAACGTCTTGTCTTGAAGGCTTGGTTACGTAGGGAATTCGATCACAGGATTGTGTGACAGAAGCTGTGACGTACGTGACGTCTAGACGTCGCGCAATCATCACCCATTTCCTGACTAGCATAGATAATACAGTCAACTCTCTCGTAAGCGGACACCCTCGGGAATTGAAAAAAGTGTCCGTTAGTAGAGCTGTCCGCTTATGAGAACTATTCCCTTAAGCGGACACCAAAGAAAAATAGGGTGGATGTCCGCTTACGGGAGAGTTAATTACGTTTTAATCGGTAGAGAAAAATAGCAACTGAACCGTACACCTTGCTTCCCCACGAACAAATGGAGATTTGACAAAACCGATCCCCACTGTTCTGTTGCTCTGTAAAAGGTCATATTTTTGTTGATTTATTGCAAATTAAAGAAAAATTCCATTGCCGAAAGTCCATTATTATATGGTGTGTCCGCTTACGAGAGAGCGTAAACAAAAGAAAAATCCAATTTTCATTTTCAAAAGTGTCCGCGTCCGCTTACGAGAGAGTGTCCGCTTACGGGAATGTGTAAATACAGAGTTTGACTGGGAGGTAAAACGGGGATTTGAAAAGGTGTCCGTAAGTAGAGCTGTCCGCTTACGAGAGTGTCCGTTAGCGGAGAGTTGACTGTAAATGTTTTTTATTTATCCATGATGACTAGAATACGGAGCCCCTGAGACGGCTCATGCTCACAAAACTATTTACTGCCACTTAAGTTGCCAAATAAGATGCAAGTTAAGTTGCCAATTGCAAGTTAAGTTGCCAATTGCAAGTTAAGTTGCCAATTGCAAGTTAAGTTGCCAATTGCAAGTTAAAGTTGCCAATTGCAAGTTAAGTTGCCAATTGCAAGTTAAGTTGCCAATTGCAAGTTACAATCGCTACCGCTGGCTCGTAATCAGAACTGAGTATGTGAAACAAAATGGTGATACGTTTATTACTGAAAATCCTTGTGTTTCTTACTATTTTCTCAGTACCGTTCGGTAGCCGTTTTAGATCCTTATATACCAGCTTTACGTAATGAGGACACTCCCAGTGATGATTTGATAGAACAGTACTTTAAGTTTGGTTTTTAGAGATCCGAAATTTTAGCCTGTCTTGCCTTGTTACATGGGATACAGCTTAGTCTAAGTCAGCTGAAACGGATACTTTTAAGAAAAGGTCTTTTTAAGTCCTTTAACGATGGTAAGATGCTGTGGAAATGGAACTACAAGGAAGTGGAAGTTAACTATTGGCTACCGATCAATGTGGCAATTAAAGGCTTGTAAATGAACATGGCCTAGTAGCGCGCCAGTGACTGGTAGTGAGCCGGAAGACTCTGTCCGTTTTGCCCTTAAAGTACTCGATCCCACCGGTGTGGAATCGTGACTGAGGCATCGATTACAATATAAATATTTAATTAAAAAATGACATGAAAATTAGACTAATATGCATCTGGTTCGTTGGTGTTTTATAATAATATTTATTTTTGGAGTTTTATTATTATTTCATTAAGTCTTGAGAACACCCAAAAATTCATATTTATTTCAATTAAAATCAGTTTTACCTGAAATGATTATATGTCTTGTTACCAAGGTTACAGAGTTTCTCAAGAATTCCCAAGAATTCTCAAGAATTTCTCGATTTCACCCCAATCACCTCAATCAAGCAATTCTCAAGAATTCCTAAGAATGTTCCACCATAGGAATTCCTAGGAATTAATTCATAAGAATTCACGTCCCAAAATACCGTGAATTAATTCCTAGGAATTCCTAGAAATTCTTTGGTATTCCTAAAAATAAATTCCTAGGATATTCCTAGGAATTCCTAGGAATCAGTCTTAGTTCAATTTCGCAAGGGCAGCGATTGTAAAGTAGGTAGGAACTTCATATATGGTCCATCACTGTAACTCCTGAAGTGTATGGAGTACTAACCTGAAGTCAACTTAACTTGCAATTGGCAACTTAACTTGCAAAAGTCAACTTAACTTGCAATTGGCAACTTAACTTGCAATTGGCAACTTAACTTGCAATTGGCAACTTAACTTGCAATTGGCAACTTAACTTGCAATTGGCAACTTAACTTGCAATTGGCAACTTAACTTGCAATTGGCAACTTAACTTGCAATTGGCAACTTAACTTGCAATTGGCAACTTAACTTGCAATTGGCAACTTAACTTGCAATTGGCAAATTAACTTGCAATTGGCAACTTAACTTGCAATTGGCAACTTAACTTGCAATTGGCAACTTAACTTGCAATTGGCAACTTAACTTGCAATTGGCAAATTAACTTGCATCTTATTTGGCAACTTAAATGGCAGTAAATAGTTTTGTGAGCATGAGCCGTCTGGGGCTCCGTACTAGAAAGACAAATGCTGCAGAAACTTTAACATGTAGTTTAAATATTGGACGTGACCTGAAAAAGCACGCGGTACGCTGAGATGTTGGCAATTAACTTGCAGGGTGGTAACTTCACCATTTGTCACAACTCGATTCTAGGAGTCAGAAACTTGACTTGCAAGCAGTCACAGCTGGTTATCAGCCAAATTGAGGAGTTTTGACAGTTAATTATTAATAATAATTGGCAATAAAACTTTATTAACGTTTCTTTAATATCTGGTTTTTGGCAACTTTTTGCATTTGGCATTTAACTTAATTACCAAAAAAATAGGTTTAAATTTTATTCAATCGGTCAGGCTCTTGCACTAATGCCATATTTAACTTGCCGGGGTAACTCCCATATAATTGGCAAGTAACTTGCAATTTGTTGGAAATTGTAAAATTGGCAACTTAACTTACAAATGACCTCTAAACTTGGCAACTTAACTTGGGGCGTGGCATGAAATAATTTAGGTACCAAGTCTAAAAATTATTAAATTAACTTGCAATTGGCAATGACTTTGCAATGGCAAGAAGCTTCACAAAACAAAATTTTGGGGTTCAAAATATAGTTAAAATCTGCAACTGTCAATCAAATGGGAGGGAGAGTAGGGCTCAGAGGAGGGCAGAAAGGTTCTTCCACATAATGTAGCCCAAGCTACTGTACATAAGAGATAATTGTTGTATTTCCAGTAGTTTCATGCAATTGAAAAAGCACGCGGTTTCAGGTCACACCAAAATAACAATCAGGGTAATATGTTGCACCATTGCTGGGGGGTGGGGGTGGGGGAGGGGAGGTTGATTTCGAAGTAGATCACAGCTTTTTGGTCTCCAAATTTTTAACATTTTGAATTAGTTAATTATTAATAATTTTCATGCTTGTAAACTTTATTAACGTTTCTTTAATATCTGGTTTTTAGTTTTTATTATTATTGGTATTATTACCAAAAAAATAGGTTTAAATTTTATTCAATCGCGTCAGGCTCTTGCACTAATGCCAAAAATGTAAATCCCGTTTTATTTGAAAAGTGGTCCGGTTGAAATATACCAACCGTACTGGGGGCTACGGCCCTGCAAGATAAAAATGGTCCATAAAACTTTTATCATCTCAGTGATTGAAACCCAGAGGATAATATTTTGCTTTTTCAAGAAACATGTTACCATACCATTGAGGACCCGGCATCTAACTTTTCTGTGAAATGCACTGAGAGTTGCACACAAACAACTTTAGCTCTGGTTGTTTAAAGAGTGAATATATATGCACTATCCTTGAATAAAGATGGAGTTGTAGGGCAACTGGATAAGGAGGGCAGAAACAGAGTGCTGCTCTTTGAATGTAAACCAGGATACAGTTTTATAGAGAGTATTAAATTTGATCCATAGGGTTCAAGTACATTAAGGCCGTGGGTCACAAACTTTTAAAAATGGCCGCTTGCTGGGGGGTCAAGAGGGGGGGGTCTAATTCTTTCTCTTTGTCATTTTTTCTCTTAACACTTTGGCAATTACAATATAGCCACGATGTTGACAATTACACATGATAGCTTTCCATGGAAATATGGAATGTGACCTTTGAACTCTATACTTAAATATTTGGGATAAGAAAGGGCTGTAGCTGCATTATATTAAAGCGTTTTAATGTGTGCAGGAAATTGTGGTACAAGTGAATCAGAGTTAGTTTTTATTAAAAAAAAATCCAACGAGGGCAAATGTAAATATTATCGGTAAGGCTGATTAGGCTGAAAAAAATATGATACTCTCAATTTAAGATTGTTTAAAATTATTTTTCTTCACGGCCCTCGTTGGGGTTATAAGTAATGACTTACCCCCTATTTTTATCCATAAAAGTATCAGACATATGAAAACACTTTTGCTATAATGCAAGAAGGCTTTTATAAAATGATATTTCAATTAGAGTTCAAAGGTCACAAATCAGAAAGTTTCCATGACAGAAACTGTTACGTAATTTTTGTTTAAAGAGTGACTATATATTATCCTTGTCAAAGTTTTAAGTCCAAGATTACAAGGAAAATCTAAACAGAGTGCTACCCTTTGAATTAAACGGCAGGATCAGTTTTGAAACCCAGGCCTTAATGCACTTGAGAGGGTTTACTATTCCAGTGTGGTTAAGCTACCGTTAGTGGTGACTCATGAATCATGTCAGCAAAAGTGCAAATCATATAGTTGAACGTTTCAAGACTCACTCACAGAACACCTTGATAAAGAAATTTATTTCCTTATTTGGATATGATACACCATCATAATAAATAAGATATCTGGCTGACAAGAGTTACAATTTTATATTCAGATCATCTTCAATACTATCTGTAGATCCTATATCTGCAGGCACCACCTTATTAATAATTTCCTTTGATTATACCACAGATAGTACAATGTAGCAAATTTACCTCATTGACATATTGTCAAAATCATGCCATAAAATTTTCATTACAAGAGTACAAAATGTTTTAGTAAAATAGCCAAACTACCTCAGTCAAGACAATAATACTCCAGTTTCGAGTTGTTAAGCGATGACCGCTGTCCTTGACAAAAGATGCATTTGCTCAGGCTAAGCCTCAATTCAGTGTAAATTATTCACAAATACCGACGAGAACGCGAAAAAGTGTTGACATTCAACAATAGAAACCATTTTTAATTGCACGGGTTATTCTCTGGATTGAGGCTAAGCCTGAGCAAACGCGTCTTTTGTCAAGGAGTACAGCGGTGTCTAAACAAACTCGAAACGGGAGTATTCACCAATATTCACAACCTCATCAATAATTCAAAATACTGAAGAGTTCCGTGCAAGAATGAAAAAAGTGATCATGCACTGATCAAATCCTACATTCTCCGTGAGGTTCTTTGCATTCTAAAGGAGAATTTGGATTACGATCGCAAGTCACAAGTTTACTCTGTTGTTGCACTGACCCCTTATAAATTCCGTAAAATTCCATCTTCAAAATCTCTGATCAAAGACTACAACTAATTTTGGTGTTTCTGTAATGGCATTGTGCAAGACTTTGTACTGCTGCCATGTGGCATTATTTCAGATCCTCTGGACAATCAGGCTGTTGTGATGGATGAGACTCCTTGAATGCATCCACTTGTGCCAAACAATCATGGATTCTTGAAATGACAGGAAACTGTGACATGTCTACTTTGAAGCGATTTGCATTGTAGACTTGAGGGACTAGACACAGGTCTGCCATGGTGATCTTGAATGGTCAAAACAGAAAAATGGATAATATTAGTTTTCATTGCATATCGCATCATCTGCTAATCGGGTGTAACAACTGGTAAGGACGCAACATATCTCACCAAATTTAGGTAACCCCCGGGGGGACTCCCATATATAAAGTGGTTGGGATGCTTGTCGTCCAGATCCGTGATTTGGTACCTCTTAGAGTGTCACAAATCTAAAAGTTGGTACCTTTTAGGGGTAAAAATTATTTGTTGCCATGCCCACCTGGGCAAGACTCAGGTACCTTTTAGGGGTCATTTTCAAAATTTCCGACGTAGCATTCCAACCACTTTATATATGGAAGCCCCCCCCCCCCCCCCCCCGGAAGTAACCATCAAATACACACATATATTTTATCAATCCCATGCAAGCATTACAGTAATAAAGAATATTTTATACATGTACCTCATCTCCAACACAGTATTTGCCAGATGTTTTCTGAAGCACCTTTTCCAAGCCTTAAATATAAATTTAAATTCATAATTATTAAATAAAATTTGTCTGACAACAGCAATGATGGAAGTTAGGCATTGGTTAACTGTACTTGATAGGGAAGATATATTATCAAGATTTATTATTAAGATCTTATCAAGATTAATGGTACTCACTTTGAAAACCTCTATCTATCCAGTTATGACCCCATTCTATTTTCTTCTCACTCCCAACGTACTGAAGAACTTTTAGATTTTGTATGGGCTGAATACCAGAGGCTATGTGCTGACTCACTTGCCGTACCTTGCACAACAAGTGACAGTAAATTTGTTATAGCAGAGATACACAGACAGACAGACAGACAGATAGTCTGTCAGAAGAAGACAGACTGACCAGCATGCATGCGGGGTGACGAACATTTGGTCTTGAGACATTGCTAGATTCTTGCAAAATTTACCCAGATCCCAAAATCTGTTTCCTCTTTGAAGCTGAATGTTTATTACTTAGGGACTTGTCAGAAATTAGCAGGGGGAGAGGGGGTGGAAAATGGGGGAGGGTCATAACTTTTTGAGCCCCTAAAAAGGGAGGGTCATGAAAAAACAGGCAGTGAATAGGGGAGAGTCACATAAATTTACGCTCATGTGATCATAAAGAGCATTGTGTTTTAATATTATAGTATGACAGGAATAGCAAAACCATGTATATCAATGGACTATATAGCCTTTGCAAAATGCTCAAAAATCGTTCAACACAATCATTTTTGCTGGGTTATAGACCTTGAAAAATGCACAAAAGTGGCCCAAAATTACAATTTTCAATGGATTTTAGCCCATGCAAAATATGCAAAAATGGCCCAAATGACGATTTTCAATGGACTATTATAGCCTATCCAATATGTGCAAAAATGGCCTGAAATGACAATTTTCATATACACCTATTCCAAATATCGTTGTCCGGGCCGAAAGCAACAAACAAGAAGCTGATGACTGCAAAGGACTTTGGGAATCTCCTAATTAATTAATTTATCCATGGTACTTGAGAAGTTATCCCTACGAGCGTTGAATAGCAATCATTTGGAACTATTCGGCCATTTGAAAATGCATGTTGTCAAAATGTCTACAGATAAATCAATGAATAAGGAGAAAGTCCCAATGTACTTTGCGGTCGTCAGCTTCTTGCTTTCGGTTGGGACAACGATTTTTGGAATAGGTGTATTTATTGTCTGGGGGGTCAGAGGATTTTGTGGGGTTTTTTTTACTTGGTTAAGGGGGATCACTTGGGAAAGGGTGGGTGTATCACTCTAAGGCTCCCACAATTTGGCCACAAGATCAATTTTCTGTCACTAGCTTAAACTTGCTGGAAACTGCTCTCAAAAGGCAGGAAATGCTATTTCAGAGACACTACACCTCAAAACTTTTCCTCCTAGGAACTCACGACTTCTCTGCTTGTCATATTGTGCTCCCTAATGCCTTTCCCCTTGCTATGGGCCTATATTACGAGCCTGCTACATGTATATATGGTATGTATTATTGTGTAAAAGATCAGGTCTTGCCTTCAATTATTTTAAATCCTTTTCGTAAGTATTTTGGTATCATTAGAACAGTTCAAAATTTCACTGCACCGTGTACCTTATTATCACTTATTTTCACGCGTTCCTTAATTTCGCGAAAATGTCAGAGGCATATTTCGCAAGGATTTAATTTTGCGATTTTGCAGAAAAAACATGTATAAGGGCACTTAATTTCACATTTTTTTAAATGATGATCTGGCGCAGTGATACAAACAGATTGTTTTGAATCGGGTAAATGATGTAACAATTCACATATTGGCATATTTTTGTACGTTATTCTAGGTACAAGAATGTAACAAAACAAAATTTTAAAAGATCCATATAGGTATATACGTGTGCTCGTTTTAGGAGCACGACGTTTTCTATATTTTGTCAATTGAAGCAAATACGTTCGTTTTTATCACAATGTTCGTTTGTGGACTAATTGCTGATAAAAGACCTCACCGCGTGACATTAACTTTCACGTCATTAATTTTCGCTGTAATTATTATTCGTGAGTCTTTAATTTCGCGATTTTTTTTCAAATGCGAAAATCGCGAAATTAAAGATGTGCGAAAATAAGTGATAATAAGGTACTAGATGTTTCTAGTACCGGTAACACAAAACTAAGCAATGCAACTTAGGGCTGTGACGTAGTAGGAGGGGGGGTGTAGTGAAATCTTATTGTACATTGGGGGGGGGGGGGGGGGGGGGGTGCAGGGGTTCTTTCCAAAATCCTCCGATAAATAATGACAGGTCCCTTATCTGTGCAGGGGGCGGCCGGGAGGGTCATGATATTAGGCCAAGCCCAAGGGGAGGGCCAGGAAATTTCATTCCCATCACTAGGGGAGGGTCACATCATTTTCAACGCTCAATTTAGAATATCCACCCCCCTCCCCCTGCTAATTTCTGACAAGTCCCTTACTGTGAGGGGTTTACTCTTCTGGATTATTACAGTAGTACTCACACTTACCAGTGCACGCTTGTAAGGATCATTCTTGGGCAACAAAGGTGGATCAGGTCTGGTTTCATCCAAGTATTCAATTATTCCCAACTGAAAGAAGTATACCACCTATCTGCTCAATACTGTATCTTATATAGAGGGGGAAGGGGGGAGGGGGGATCAAGGCAGTAATGAACATGCAAAGAGTCACTTCCAACAACTCACAAACATTAAGTGTCCTCAATCTCCCTGTGTACATTATTGTAAATGTCAAGATCAGAGGGGGTACGTACTGGCTTAAATTGTGTCTGTTTTGAATAACTGTTGGTCTGACTATAGTATTTATTATTAATATATTAAAAAATATCAATAAACTACTTACAGACTGTGTTAAGGTGTGGCCATCAATGACAAGAGTTGGAATCTCACCAAGAGGGTTAAGCTTTTTATAATCATCTGAATGCTGGAAATATTATGAACTATTACACATTAATGTCAATGACTGACAAAATCATACATGCATTAATAAATAATATTGTCATGCTATTCATATATAATTATTTATTATTATATATTTATTATATATATATGTGTGTGTAATAAACATCTTAACCAAATTCTTAGCATATCAATATCGATCAATATGTGACCTGGATAGAAATTGGAATAAAGAAGAGATGGGAGAGAGAAGGGAAATAAAATGGAAGGCCTTCTAATCTATTTCATATATAAAAAGAACTATGATAAGTATAGAAATGGAAACTTATGAGGAATATACAGAACAAATGTTCGGAAAAATCAGACGCCTCAAGCGGGATTCGAACCCACAACACCCCGATTTCATGACAGGTGCTCTATATAAAAAGAAACAATATTGCAGCTTGAAATGACATTTTGCAGATATACACATGCATGTATTTAGTTTTAAACCTAATTTAATTCCTTTGTCTTCTTTTAATTCTTGCACAATTGTATTCACATACCTGCTCGCCTCCATCTTTGACCAAATGTACTGCCTGGTATTCATATTCCAAGCCTTTGAGGGCCAGGGCTGAAATACAGTATAAAATGTATGAGTACAAATGTACATGGAAGCAAACAAACAGTGTCCTCAACCTCCCTGTATAAATGCCAAGATTAGACTTTTATTCCCTACTTTCTTTATCTGGGGCAATTAATATACCTGTTCTGACTCTCCATGAACATGAACTTCTGAAATATGAGTACAATATAGGCTGAAAAATATCAACAATAACACGAGTTACATATATATATACTGTATTAGCTTCATTTAGCCAACTTGGACTGCATGCTTTTACCACCTGCGTACCACACGATCACGGTACTCAAGAGGTTACGGTATCACAAGTTTGGACTGGTGTATGTTATAGCAACAGATAAAGTAGAGCAATTAAACAGTAGTGATCGATACATGTACAACTATGTATTGCTTGATATCAATCAGCTGTTAAAAGTCCTTGAAGCTCATTATTTACCTTCAAGGGGTAAAACGGCACCCGTGCTATCAAGCAGAGAGTATTCTATTGAAAAGGTGCAATTCAGGTGATAAAAAATCCTCACGAGTAGAGAAATGACATCTATTAATTGATATCAAGCAATACAGTGTATAACTTATGTACTGTACAAAACACAGACCTTGACATTGTACGTGATTGTTTATATCTACATTATGTATTCTTGAATTAAGAATTTGAACTACCATTTCGCTATCTACCTGTTATGGGTGTGGTGTTTCTACTTAGTAGGTGTCATTGTGAAATGTTCCATGACTATTATTAGTTCTCACTTCATAACTTAATCTAATGAATTATTAATTAATTTCTAATGTTATTTACAATTTTCTTCTTTAGTGGCAAAAAAACTTCGAACAAACAACAAAATAAAAATTATCAAGAAAAAAAAATGAGGGTAACATGTATGTCCTCTTACAAAAATAAGGCCACAAAGTTCTGCAAAAAATATAGCGATTTGTATAATATTTTAGCACGTGTCAAATATTTTGGGGAAAATATCTGTTCCCCCAGCCTTGTTTTTCACTATTGCACACTTTATCGAGTCCCATTGAGAGACTAGCTATTCAGAAATATCATACCCTACCTTTGAAGACATGTTAAATGTTCAAAATAGCACAAAAGTCTTGATCGTTTCACAACAGTTACGAGAAACAGAACAAGTGATCAACATAAGAAGGCTTGGTTACGAAGGGTATTGACCGGATTGCGTGACAGGGCCGTGACGTCTAGACATCGCACAACTGATCACCTCATCACCCCTCGCCGTATTTGGTGACTAGAAAGAAAGAGGGATTGTTGCAGAGACTATATATAATATTTTGTTTAAATTTAAGTTTGAACCTGAGTTTGAATATCGAAAAGATTTGACCTGAAAATCGCGCGCAAAGATATACCAACACAGGTAGCCCAATCTTTCCAATTTTGTGACGTTACAAATCAAATTAGCATGTGGGAGGTAACTAACGCTCAGTAGTTTTCCAAATCCCAGATGTTATGAAATCCCAGGCTTGCTAGCTTGGTTCTTACGTTGATCATGCTTCAAACAGAAACTGTATTTCTTCAAAGGGAAAATTGTTGTTCGTAGGCTCGTAGCTAATTAAGCGGGATGGAAGATTTCATCGCAGGATGGTTCGGAGGTAAGATAAGCTTACTTCAATTTCAAATAATTCAATGCATGTTGTAATATTAAGTTTCACTAGATCGAGAACGTTTGTTTTGAATTCACCATTTGTCAAAACTTCTCGTAGAAGCACAGCTGTTATCGCCCCCTGTAGTCGTGAAGCAACAGCGATGTCTCTGCCCCGTGAAAATACAAGTTGTGAAAGTTTTATATGTAGCAGTATATTTTCTTAGGAACAAAACCTAGCTTGATATGGTGGCCCGGGTATTCCACATTTCTAAGACGGTATTTGAACCATGACCTGCTCAGTTGGACAACATCTCCATAACAATATAGAACCGATTGTATTTTTGTCGTTTTCAATAAAATTATTAGTGCCACTAGCTGTCAAAAATGATTGTTGTATTTTTATAACTGAACAGTTCTTCAGTATTAAAAAACTTCAGAAGATCGGCTGTACCTTGCTAAACACCCAGGGGGGTACTAAGGGGTATCAGTGGCAGGGAGGTGCGGTTTGAAATTCGCGGCTTGGGACTTTTTTGGGGTTATCAATTTTCTGGTGGCCTTTTTTTGATAAAAAAAGGGGGGGGGGTACTCCTATTTTTTTGCTAATATGGATGTGCGGCGAATCAGGATCCGGATTTTAAGCATGTGAAATTGGTAAAACCGGGTTCGAGTCAGGAAAAAAGGTATTTCCAGTTCTCAAGACAACAAAATCAATGTAAAAAATTAAATTACTAATATTATAGAATCGTAAGTAAGTAAGCGAGACAAAATCAAGAAATATCAACTTTTTATTTGGTGGGGAATTAAACGCTCAGTGCCCTGCTGACATGTGGGTTGCTGGTGATCTTTGTCTGTCATCAAATCCATTTTATGACTTCTTTTTGGGGGGTATTTCCGTTCCAAATTTCACAAAAAATGGATTTTCTGGTCTAGAGCTATATTTTTTGGGGTATTTCCGGGTACCAGTCTGAATCCTGGTGCCGCACATACCCAACCACTTTCCCAGGGAGTACCCTCCCCCCCCCCCCAAGGGTTACACCCCTAAAAGAGATGACAATCATCCCCACCCCCTGATGTTGACTGATGGATTTCATATATTGATTCACCACCAGCATTACACAAACTTTTTCATTTGTTTTTTTTCCCCTGAAGGTTGTGCTGGTGTTGTCGTAGGTCAACCTTTGGACACCATAAAGGTAATAATTTAGTAATCTGAGTTTTCACATTAGTATAGTGACAATATGTTGCTACAGGGAGTGCTCCAATTATTATTAAATTTTGTTTTATTTTATGACTTTTTATTTGATTTTTTATTTATTCAAGATTTTGGTTTATTTCATGGATAAACCTGAATAAACTGGTTAAGCCAGTTGATTTTGTATAAAATGGGTGATGAATGATAAATTTGAGACTTTGAAGTCCGTTGTTGAGACTCCAAAGACAAGGATGAAAGCAATCAAGATCAGGACCATTCACCACTATATATGTACGCCAGCAATCCAGTTTCAAGTTGTTTAGGCTCCACTATACTCTTTCTTATTTTATTTTTATTTTTTGACAAAAGATGCATGTTCAACAGCCTGGTCTGAGTTTTTCTCATCAAAGTGCAATGTGATATCCAATTATTCCAATATTTTCTTGTTCTAAAGAGGCCGGTCAGGTTAAATTTGAGTGAGTGCTTTACAACATGAGAGTCATTATGCAGCCTGTGTAGATTTATTAATATTGTGGACATTTGTGTGATTTCTGTATCAGGTTAGAATGCAAGCAATGGAAGGGAGCCATGCCAAATCTCACAATTTTAGGACAGTCTTCTTCAAAACAATAAAGAAGGAGAAAGTGAGTAATAATAATAATAATTTATTTTCTAGGCATAGTTTAACCCTTTGACTCCCACGGCGCCCGAAACCGCCCGTAAAAATCGATACTGCTTTGAAAAATTCTAACTTTCTGAATTTTCGTAACATCGATCTCATGGCCAGTTATTAGTGACAACTAGAGAACTCTTCATATTTTAACCTCAAGTAAACTGATTTACAGGTCCGATTTCTGGGCATTAGTTCAATTTGTTTGCCATAAAAATCAAAAATGCGTGTTTTTGACGCAATTTTACACCTCGAAAATGACCGACATTTGACTTGGATTTTCTTCCAAAATACATCCTTGCGAAACAAAATGCCACTTTCTCAGCAAACTTCCATCTCTCTTCTTGATATAGTCGTGAATTTTGCCCTCTCTTTTCCTTAACTCGCCGAACAATAGCCATTTCCTTAGGACCACTTTCGCTAACACGTGTTTTCCTTCTGCACGCCCGAAAAGGATGCCGGGAAACATCCGGGAATTTCGGCATAGATTTCCCCGAATATCCGTTTTTTAAGAATATCCGTTTTTTAAGAATATATAGAGTGTCGAGCCACTCGGTCCTACAGGCAAAATATTGCACCGGTTGCATTCTTTACAAGTCCAAAGTCGCCAAAAATGCCTTTGTAGGGTCCTGGAATCCACCACAGAAAGACCAGAGAGACGATTTCACACTTGAGTCCGCCATTTTGAATTTCCAAACGGCAATGTCGAAATGTGTTCGTGAATTCGTATCTAAACTCCTGAGTTCTTCCAGGAGAACGGTCTCTACCACACCAGTCAAGCTTAATGATGCTGTCCTGGGGGCTTCTGTGGTGAATAATGGCTATAAACACTCTAAAAATACAAAATTGACCGCTCCTAGTAGCTACGAGATGCTGTTCCTCGCGGAGATTCACGACAAGAGAAAGATTACGTCAGACCCTGAGCCCGTGGGCTTTCAGAACTGTCAAGATTTCCATGGAAACCCCTTATATGGAATCGAAATTTCCTATGACGTGATTAGGTCCAGAAAATCGCTAAAAAACTCAAAAATCTCTGGGTGTCAAAGGGTTAATAGCATGCAAACAGGGATGACAAAGGGAAGAGGAAGCGAAGTAAACTCCCTTTTCCTTCTCCTCTCTCCTCTTACTCCTGTGCCACTATGGTCTGTCCACATTCAGACTTATACATCTGGGCGACTCTTGCTTTGTGCATGGACACCTCACTATAGACACCTTGTTATTATGGACATCCTGCTATTACAGACACCTCAGTGTTATTATGGACAAGAGAATACATCTAGATGTCCAATGTTTTAAATTAACAATATTGAAAATAACTCAGGGGCGGATCCAGGAGTAACTTGAGAGGGGGGGGGGAGTACAAACATATACTAAGCAAACAACCTGTGGCAAATCTAGATTCTAGGATAAAACAATCAATAAATTATTGAACCTCAGGTATGACAGGGGGGTCTGGACCAAATACCCCCCGCCCAACCTGAGTCTCTTGTTATTAGTAACAGCATTGACTGTAATGGTGAGATGCATTTCTATTGGGTTGCAACCCTATTGTAGCAAATACTTCGCAAATCAGGGCTACCCCGGTCGTAACCCGTACTCACTACATTGTTTGTTCGATTCAATTTATTCTTCTTCCATCGTGAACGCATTACAGACGATAATTACACTGACATGTTCATTGGTATGTTATGATCCCATATGGTTCACTAAAAACAATTAAATACATATCTGAATTAGGCTAAATCTATACTAAAATCATCTGTAATCTTCAATCATCTTACCGAATTTGTTTCCGGGTGAATTTCTCGGCTTTTGAACATATATTCGTCGTTGACGGCACTCTCTCTCACTAACTCAACATACTCACCGCACGTGTGAATCTAAAACTCTATGCGCATGCGTTAGTCTAATCTATTTATATCTCTGTCGCTTACACCTATGGCTGAAAATCCCATGAGATATCGATAAAACGGCACAGCCACCAGGTTGGACAAACCAATAAGAGAAGCTTATGAGGAATGCTTTGTTATCGGGAACCAATATGGCAACTAAAACATACATTACATGTACATGCCAGCTGAGAATTTAGTTAGATCATATTAAATTTTTAATAAATTAATTTAAAAATAATTAAATTAATTATTATTAATTAATTGTTAATTTTGCTCTAGGTGTCAGGTCTTTTCAAGGGCATGGCACCACCATTGACTGCTATAGCCTTGCAAAATGCAATACTCTTTGGAATCTATGGCAACATACTGAAACTCTTTGAAAGTCAACCGAATGGTAGCTATACAGCAAGTCAAGTTGCAGTAGCTGCTTCTGCAGCAGGGCTTGGACAGTGTTTCGTTGTCTGTCCTCTAGATCTCATTAAAATCAAGCTGCAAATGCAAACTGAAGGTGCGTTTTTTTTAAATACATTGTACATACCTTATTTTTGCGACACTTCTCCTAAATATGGAGAAATTTTCAGATCCTTGTGCTTATACCGGTATGCTTGCCAATGTGCTTGTATGTCATAAGGTATCTTATGTTTGCACTAGTGCTAGCTTCGCTTGAAAAAAAAACAAGTTTCAATGAGTTTCGACCGACTGAAAGGCTGCAAAACCTGATTTCACAAGAGTACGTTTGCACCAATTGATGCTTTAATCGTGTGATATATGCAGGCAGGCCCATTAAGGAATGGTCAACGCTTAGCGTGCGTCCATTGAGCACGTGGGAATTTGGGAGAGCGCGATTATTATTAGAAGCGTAAGAGTTGCTCGAGGCGTAGCCGAGAGCAACTCTAGCTTCACGAGTGCTCTCCCAAATTCCCAAGTGCTCCATAACTCGATGGACGCACAGCTAAAGCGTTGACCATTTCTTTTATAACATAGTCACTGCAATTTCAAATAAAACAATTTGATTTTCCGATTGATTGCAGAGCGTGCGCGCTATGACGATGACGTGAGCGTGTGTCCGTGGCCGTAGCGTGTGTCCATGGGCTTACGGACACATGCTAACCAACCAATCAGAGCGCGCATTATATCATACCTATGTTATAAAAGTAAATGTACTATATGCAACATGTTTTCTTCGGGGAGTGCACAACCATATGGGAATAATAACTAAGAATAAAATAGTACTTATGTGCAACTTTAAGTCTCGAAGCGTGCACTCCAGGAGAATATCTGAACCAAAAACAAAAGATAAGACCAAAAATGAAAAAAAAACACTTCTGCCGACTATCTTCGGCAAAACCGATTGTAAGCCAAGAGTCCATGAGGTAGCCAGTATGAGGCGAGCCGAGGCAGTTGCCTCAGTAAAACATCGCTGATTATATTTATCTTTTTGTCTGCACTGATAAAAGTGCCTCGGGAGAGATTTTGGTCAGGCTACGGGCCTGATGATTAAAACTAAGCATGCGCAATACGAATACGTAAATAATGAACGGTCCCAAAGGCAGATCAAGAAGTAACTCTAATCGAGTTTGTAGTTTGTAGTCACGCATGCAGTCAGGATGGCCACCACTCAAACTAGCATTACTGGGATACGCACCCCCAGTACACCCCCCCCCCCCCCCATTTCTCCCCCCCCCCCCCCCCCCCCCTCCCCCCCCCCCCCCCCCATTTCTCCCCCCCCCCCCCCCCCCCCCACGTTTTTTGACATTCGTCCAAATGTTTTCCAACCAATAAAATGTTCTGAAGGTTGCCCGTCCACGATAATGATTGTAAATGCGAGTTCTTTTTCCTTCCAGCTAAACGAAAACATTCTCTCTACCATGGACCAGTGGACTGTATCAAGCAGATTTACAGAGTTCGAGGCATACCTGGCTTTTACCAAGGTCTGTCTATCACTATTCTCCGCGACGTCCCAGGATTTGCCGTGTACTTCTATGTCTACGAGCTTTTTGCTCACTGGTTATCGCAATCCTTGGATCAGAATAGCGCGCTTATACCTCTACTATCTGGAGGCATGGCTGGAGTGATATCATGGATGTCGACGTTTCCTCTTGACGTCACTAAGTCTCGTCTCCAAGCCGACGGTAACCGTGGTAACTTCAAGTATTCAGGAATTAGGGATTGTATTATGAAGAGTTCTCGCGCGGAAGGTTATGGAGTCTTCACTCGCGGACTATTACCGACTGTGCTACGAGCGTTCCCTAGCAACGCTGCTATATTTTATGTTTATCAATTTTGCCTTAAGTTTTTGCATAAAAAGGACTTGGATGTTTTAGCTGAGGAAGGAGAAACCTTAGTTTAACGCACATTTTGAAAAAATAGAGACATAATACATGGCATTATGCACGTAGTAATCGGTCGTGTGGTACATATTGGAAAGTTTATAAATAAATAAATACGGTCAAGTAAGAATGTCCCAATAAAGACACAGGGAGCCCACACTTAAAGGCTCGATCAAACGGTGCATAAATACCTTTACCTTTATGATAGTTGATGATAGTTGAACTATCACCAACTATCATCAACTATCACGCACCCGATCAAACGAAGAAAAACTATCATCAACTATCATGAACTTTTTGACTATCATGCATCGTTTGATTTAATAATCGCATGCTCGCTTGGGTTTCCTGTGGTGCTGCACCAAACTCAATCGTTGGCTTTCATAACAGATGTGTATACACATGATTAAGAGATTTTTCTCAATAATATATTTTTTAAATATTTTAATAATAAATACTGTTGAAATTATTAATAATAAATAATAATTTACTTACTAATAAATTGAATCATTTTATCTTTGTTTGCCATGTGGGACATGATAGACGAATCACATTTTAGAGGGAGGGGCCGGGCTCTGAGAGGACTGAGAAAACTTTGCGACTGTTTTTCCTGTTCAAGAGACTGTCTGTGTCCGAGCCCATAATGCCTTGCGCCAATGTTTTGTTCTTTACATACACCTGCTAAAACTAGAGGGTGGTTGAGACCGACGGCAAATCGTTCGGATTTGCTTCTGATTTGATTTTTTTCCAATATTCAGTTCGAATTTTTGTGGCCTACGAAAATAAAAATAAAGGCATCATTTCGTTCTCCCAAGAGAAAATATCTTTTTATCTGTTTATGTAGAGTCGTTTTCGTATGAGTGGGAAACCTACGGCACAGAGAGTTACCAGCGCGCAAAATCATCGCTCAACCAATCAAAATGCTTGGATACGGCACGATCATTGCGCAATACCTGCACGTCGAACCGTACCGTAACAAACTTCCCACTCGTACGAAAACGACTCTATATATGCAGAGCTTGCTGAGATGAAAGTTTTTCCTGTATCACTAGCGGGTACCCTCAATAGTATGAAAATCATTCGCTGATCAATATCTGCGTGCCATATAGACTACAAATATTGCTCGTAAATCGTTTTCTTCGAACGTGTTTATTGTGACGAAAAATCAATATCTTCTGACGTGGTGATAAAATAGGGGAATATCCGTTGAACGTGGCACTTGTCACTGCTGACGGCCGAAACTTTCTTTTTGCTGATGCCAGCCTTTTGCTCTGATTGGGGGTCAGGGAGGGGGTGTTTTGTTGTTGTTTTGTTTTATTCATTTCCATAAGAGAAGAAAAAAAGAAAAGCTCATTATTTATGCGATTATATCAGCCAAATATTTCAACGCTTCCCTTGTATCCTAAGAAACGCGAAATTTATGATGACATTATTTTATTTCTCAAACCGTGTCAACCAACAACCATGTGTACATTTCCCCACGGTACAAGACAAAGGAACAACGACTGACCAATGAAAACCGTGCAAATGCAATACATCACTTCCGGTCAGTTCTATTTTCGTCTTCAACCAAGTTCAAAAGGCAATCTTTGCGCTCAAAGGAAGTGTGGCCAGAAAAGTTTGTTGAAATTACGGCCATAACAGTGCAGTTTTTAGAATGTCATGGATTCTAGGAATGACAGGCAGCCATTGGTAATCAACGGAGAAAAGTCTCATATAAAATGTGTAATTGTGGGCGATGGTGGAGTAGGGAAAACTTCACTTCTTGTAAGTTACCTGATGGATGGATTTCCAAATGATTATGTGCCTACTGCTTTCGATAATTATCAAGGTAGGCTTTATAGTGTGATGTTAGAGCGATGTATTTATCCGATTATTGATGTTTTCTGCCCGTTTGATCAGTTTCTGTAGAAGTGGACAAGAGAGTTTGTACGGTCGAGTTCTGCGATACTGCGGGTCAGGTAAATGAATAGAGATGCAACGTGTTGGAACACACACGATCTTTACGTATTTATCGATAACTTATCTCTCCTCTTCTTTCTCCCTTAAAACATATCCAACTCTCAAATATTTAGGACTTTATACTGTCCATGTAATACTTTTTAAACCATTTAAGGGTCTTTAGTGGCCAATAAAACTATTATCATACAGTTGTTTATTTTGTATATTATAAACTTTCAAAACGTGTGGTTAGTTGGACGGCAGGCTGTGGTCATCTGGTGGTGTGACACGCTTCGCCGACAAAGCAGAACTATCTTGTCCTCTTAGGCCTGATGGCTCTTTAGGTAAAAGTAACGACACCTTAATTTCTCCCAAGAGAGGGAAAAAATGTGTTTTGGGGAGGACTAGAATTTTCGCTTGAAATATGTGTTGTCGTGTCATGCACGGGTGATTTGTAGGGATTAGTTGTGTGCATTGTCTTGGGTTGTTTTCGTTTTCTATTTACAAGAATATATTCCATAAAGAGCTTCCGACCCGACACTCTTATGCAGTTTCATAACATCAACTTCCTTTCTGACCTTTGCAGGAAGATTTTGATTCTTTGAGGCCTCTGTGTTACTCAAGCACCGACGTTTTCATCTTGTGCTTTTCGGTGGTTTCACCGACTTCATTTTCAAACGTTGCTTCAAAGTGGATACCAGAAATACGAGAATTCAACCCTAAAGCTCCAATAATTCTTGTGGGAACTCATTCAGACATGAAAAACTCTGTAAAAGTATTATTAGAGTTGGAGGACAGAGACGAACATCCGATATCAGTCAAGCAAGCACAAAATCTTGTGAAAAAGACACGGTGTATCTGCTATATTGAAACGTCTTCAGTGACTCAAAAAAATCTAAAAACTGCTTTCGACGAGGCAATTTCATCTGGGATTTTGCCTCCTAAGAGTTCAAAGACTTTGGACCTTCGTGGATGTGTTTGTGGTGTTATGTAGCTTTAATCTTTCTGTTTCCGGTAATCAAAGAAGATAGATAAAGTTGTTAATTATTATCACGTACAATCTCAGATTCGTAAATCTTAAACACGTACGCGTACACATGCATTGGACGATTGCGTTTTCATGCGAAATTTGAAGGGAGAATGAGGGTTTATCACTTAATTTCATAGGACAAAAAAATGATTATCATAGCTGGAAAGAGCTCGTTGAAATTAGTAAAATTGTGAAGTTTGGAAAAGATCACTTCACAAATTGCGAAGATATGAATTTTCAAAAATCGAAATTTTGTATGAAAACCTTTAATTTCCAAAGGTTTTCACATAAAATTTCGATTTATGAAAATTCATATCTTCGTAATTTGTGGAGCGATCTTTTCCAAACTTCACATTTTTGCTAATTTCAACGAGCTCTTTCCAGCTATCATTTTTTATCCTATGAGTTTTGAAATTACATGATAAACCCTCATTGAAAAAAAAAACGAAAAATTCAGAAGCCATCAATTTATAGAAAAATAATAGAAATTGCATAAATTATGTGAAAATAAGATATGCATTCACCTTCTGCTTATCTCATGTTATAATTTGATTATATTTATTTCTTTTCTACGTGTATATATCTTTTGAAAAAAGACAAATTTTCGTGATTAATATATATTAGAAATAAAAGGTACTTCCCTCGTATATTTAAAGAGAGGAATATTCATATGTCTCATTTTTCCAGCTGTGTGTTTTAAAGGACAGACACTCGGTGCAACATTATGTGCAACATTGCTAGCAATATGATTGTAGTGTGTGGCCCCTATTGTTCGAAAAGCAGTTAGCGCTAACCCAGGTAGAAATCTTAAGAAAACCATTCATTTTAACCTTGGGTTAGTACTAACCTCCTTTCGAACAACCGGGCCCTGCAGTATTGTACCAACATTGCAGATGTAGACACGTTGAAAATGTGCAATTGCTGGCAACATTGCACCTTGTGTCTTTGCCTTTATCCCACTTGCAATACATCCAGGGAAAGGGGAGAGGAGGTGGGGAATCTAGAATCTTGTCACCTCTCCCTGGTGTTCCTTCTTGCTGCCCTTCTTATGGACAGCCTGTAATGTGCCAGCAAGACTGATCACTTTCATCCACACCCCCTGGAAATGTTGTGCATGTTGCAGGTGTCCAGAACCATATCCAACACTACACAGGGTGGGGGAACAGGGGTAAAGTGACACAGTTGTTGCAGAAGATAGTGGCTAACCATTCCCATGGTCCCGAAAAACAAATAGTTCATTAACTTCACTTGCTGGAGAAATCAGTTCCCCACGACAGTCTTGCAATAATGAGTACGAAGTACAACTTTATTAGTGTTACTTCGCCGGAGTTGTCCCATCACTGATCCCTGCTAACATAATTTACAGCCAGATAAACAACATGGGAACGGAATAAATATCTACAACATAGTGCCAAAATGTTTTGACATGGTGCATGTGCTGTTATCGTAGCATTGATTATATTATTGCTAGTATTACTCCTATCGGATCAACCCCTCCCCCTGTTCTATGTTGTGTGCTCATTTGCTGGAACCTTGATGTGACTTGCCACTTATATGTCGCTAGCTACCCAGTTTATCAACAGTAACATTGCATAGGGGGAGTATGTACTAGTTAGTGCACTTACATGTCGCTAGCTACCCAGTTTATCAACAGTAACATTGAATAGGGGGAGTATGTACTAGTTAGTGCACTTACATGTCACTAGCTACCCAGTTTATCAACAGTAATATTGAATAGGGGGAGTATGTACTAGTTAGTGCACTTACATGTCACTAGCTACCCAGTTTATCAACAGTAATATTGAATAGGGGGAGTATGTACTAGTTAGTGCACTTACATGTCACTAGCTACCCAGTTTATCAACAGTAATATTGAATAGGGGGAGTATGTACTAGTTAGTGCACTTACATGTCACTAGCTACCCAGTTTATCAACAGTAATATTGAATAGGGGGGGGAGTATGTACTAGTTAGTGCACTTACATGTCGCTAGCTACCCAGTTTATCAACAGTAACATTGAATAGGGGGAGTATGTACTAGTTAGTGCACTTACATGACACTAGCTACCCAGTTTATCAACAGTAACATTGAATAGGGGGGGGAGTATGTACTAGTTAGTGCACTTACATGTCACTAGCTACCCAGTTTATCAACAGTAACATTAAATGGGGGTAGGGGAGTATGTACTAGTTAGTGCACTTACATGTCACTAGCTACCCAGTTTATCAACAGTAACATTGAATAGGGGGGGGAGTATGTACTAGTTAGTGCACTTACATGTCACTAGCTACCCAGTTTATCAACAATAACATTAAATTGGGGGGGAGTATGTACTAGTTAGTGCACTTACATGTCACTAGCTACCCAGTTTATCAACAGTAATATTGAATAGGGGGAGTATGTACTAGTTAGTGCACTTACATGTCGCTAGCTACCCAGTTTATCAACAATAACATTGAATGGGGGTAGGGGAGTATGTACTAGTTAGTGCACTTACATGTCACTAGCTACCCAGTTTATCAACAGTAATATTGAATAGGGGGAGTATGTACTAGTTAGTGCACTTACATGTACATATCACTAGCTACCCAGTTTATCAACAGTAACATTGAATAGGGGGAGTATGTACTAGTTAGTGCACTTACATGTCACTAGCTACCCAGTTTATCAACAGTAATATTGAATAGGGGGAGTATGTACTAGTTAGTGCACTTACATGTACATATCACTAGCTACCCAGTTTATCAACAGTAATATTGAATGGGGGGGGGAGTATGTACTAGTTAGTGCACTTACATGTCACTAGCTACCCAGTTTATCAACAGTAACATTAAATGGGGGGAGGGAGTATGTACTAGTTAGTGCACTTACATGTCACTAGCTACCCAGTTTATCAACAGTAACATTGAATAGGGGGGGAGTATGTACTAGTTAGTGCACGTACATGTCACTAGCTACCCAGTTTATCAACAATAACATTGAATAGGGGGAGTATGTACTAGTTAGTGCACTTACATGTCACTAGCTACCCAGTTTATCAACAGTAACATTGAATGGGGGTAGGGGAGTATGTACTAGTTAGTGCACTTACATGTCACTAGCTACCCAGTTTATCAACAATAACATTAAATAGGGGGTAGGGGAGTATGTACTAGTTAGTGCACTTACATGTCACTAGCTACCCAGTTTATCAACAGTAACATTAAATGAATAGGGGGAGTATGTACTAGTTAGTGCACTTACATGTCATATCACTAGCTACCCAGTTTATCAACAGTAACATTGAATGGGGGTAGGGGAGTATGTACTAGTTAGTGCACTTACATGTCACTAGCTACCCAGTTTATCAACAGTAATATTAAATGGGGGGGGGAGTATGTACTAGTTAGTGCACGTTACATGTCACATATACTAGCTACCCAGTTTATCAACAGTAACATTGAATGGGGGGTAGGGGAGTATGTACTAGTTAGTGCACTTACATGTCACTAGCTACCCAGTTTATCAACAGTAACATTAAATAGGGGGTAGGGGAGTATGTACTAGTTAGTGCACTTACATGTCACTAGCTACCCAGTTTATCAACAGTAACATTAAATGGGGGTAGGGGAGTATGTACTAGTTAGTGCACTTACATGTCACTAGCTACCCAGTTTATCAACAGTAACATTAAATGGGGGTAGGGGAGTATGTACTAGTTAGTGCACGTACATGTCACTAGCTACTCAGTTTATCAACAGTAACATTAAATGGGGGTAGGGGAGTATGTACTAGTTAGTGCACGTACATGTCACTAGCTACCCAGTTTATCAACAGTAACATTAAATGGGGGTAGGGGAGTATGTACTAGTTAGTGCACGTACATGTCACTAGCTACTCAGTTTATCAACAGTAACATTAAATGGGGGTAGGGGAGTATGTACTAGTTAGTGCACGTACATGTCACTAGCTACCCAGTTTATCAACAGTAACATTAAATGGGGGTAGGGGAGTATGTACTAGTTAGTGCACGTACATGTCACTAGCTACTCAGTTTATCAACAGTAACATTAAATGGGGGTAGGGAGTATGTACTAGTTAGTGCACGTACATGTCACTAGCTACTCAGTTTATCAACAGTAACATTAAATGGGGGTAGGGGAGTATGTACTAGTTAGTGCACGTACATGTCACTAGCTACTCAGTTTATCAACAGTAACATTAAATGGGGGTAGGGGAGTATGTACTAGTTAGTGCACGTACATGTCACTAGCTACTCAGTTTATCAACAGTAACATTAAATGGGGGTAGGGGAGTATGTACTAGTTAGTGCACGTACATGTCACTAGCTACTCAGTTTATCAACAGTAACATTAAATGGGGGTAGGGGAGTATGTACTAGTTAGTGCACGTACATGTCACTAGCTACCCAGTTTATCAACAGTAACATTAAATGGGGGGAGGGGAGTATGTACTAGTTAGTGCACGTACATGTCACTAGCTACTCAGTTTATCAACAGTAACATTAAATGGGGGTAGGGGAGTATGTACTAGTTAGTGCACGTACATGTCACTAGCTACTCAGTTTATCAACAGTAACATTAAATGGGGGTAGGGGAGTATGTACTAGTTAGTGCACGTACATGTCACTAGCTACTCAGTTTATCAACAGTAACATTAAATGGGGGTAGGGGAGTATGTACTAGTTAGTGCACGTACATGTCACTAGCTACTCAGTTTATCAACAGTAACATTAAATGGGGGTAGGGGAGTATGTACTAGTTAGTGCACGTACATGTCACTAGCTACCCAGTTTATCAACAGTAACATTAAATGGGGGGGGAGTATGTACTAGTTAGTGCACGTACATGTCACTAGCTACCCAGTTTATCAACAGTAACATTAAATGGGGGGGGAGTATGTACTAGTTAGTGCACGTACATGTCACTAGCTACCCAGTTTATCAACAGTAACATTAAATGGGGTTAGGGGAGGGGAGTATGTACTAGTTAGTGCACGTACATGTCACTAGCTACCCAGTTTATCAACAGTAACATTAAATGGGGGTAGGGGAGTATGTACTAGTTAGTGCACGTACATGTCACTAGCTACTCAGTTTATCAACAGTAACATTAAATGGGGGTAGGGGAGTATGTACTAGTTAGTGCACGTACATGTCACTAGCTACCCAGTTTATCAACAGTAACATTAAATGGGGGGGGGAGTATGTACTAGTTAGTGCACGTACATGTCACTAGCTACCCAGTTTATCAACAGTAACATTAAATGGGGGGAGTATGTACTAGTTAGTGCACGTACATGTCACTAGCTACCCAGTTTATCAACAGTAACATTAAATGGGGGTAGGGGAGTATGTACTAGTTAGTGCACGTACATGTCACTAGCTACCCAGTTTATCAACAGTAACATTAAATGGGGGTAGGGGAGTATGTACTAGTTAGTGCACGTACATGTCACTAGCTACCCAGTTTATCAACAGTAACATTAAATGGGGGGAGTATGTACTAGTTAGTGCACGTACATGTCACTAGCTACTCAGTTTATCAACAGTAACATTAAATGGGGGTAGGGGAGTATGTACTAGTTAGTGCACGTACATGTCACTAGCTACTCAGTTTATCAACAGTAACATTAAATGGGGGGAGGGGAGTATGTACTAGTTAGTGCACGTACATGTCACTAGCTACCCAGTTTATCAACAGTAACATTAAATGGGGGTAGGGGAGTATGTACTAGTTAGTGCACGTACATGTCACTAGCTACTCAGTTTATCAACAGTAACATTAAATGGGGGGAGTATGTACTAGTTAGTGCACGTACATGTCACTAGCTACTCAGTTTATCAACAGTAACATTAAATGGGGGTAGGGGAGTATGTACTAGTTAGTGCACGTACATGTCACTAGCTACTCAGTTTATCAACAGTAACATTAAATGGGGGTAGGGGAGTATGTACTAGTTAGTGCACGTACATGTCACTAGCTACCCAGTTTATCAACAGTAACATTAAATGGGGGTAGGGGAGTATGTACTAGTTAGTGCACGTACATGTCACTAGCTACTCAGTTTATCAACAGTAACATTAAATGGGGGTAGGGGAGTATGTACTAGTTAGTGCACGTACATGTCACTAGCTACTCAGTTTATCAACAGTAACATTAAATGGGGGTAGGGGAGTATGTACTAGTTAGTGCACGTACATGTCACTAGCTACTCAGTTTATCAACAGTAACATTAAATGGGGGTAGGGGAGTATGTACTAGTTAGTGCACGTACATGTCACTAGCTACTCAGTTTATCAACAGTAACATTAAATGGGGGTAGGGGAGTATGTACTAGTTAGTGCACGTACATGTCACTAGCTACCCAGTTTATCAACAGTAACATTAAATGGGGGTAGGGGAGTATGTACTAGTTAACTGAATTGGGTGTGCAAATGTAATCGTGCCATGCAACAAAAATGGCAGAGATCATTGTAGGAGCAACTTTGATATATCTGAAATAAAAGACCGCTCCATGCATCATTAGCTACAACTTAGAGGAATGTCAACAAATTTCTCAAGAAGAACATTCAGAGTTTTCACAGTTACCGGAATTCATTCCATTTCTCAGTTACTTTCCGCGACACCTGTCGGATGTTTAAGATGATGAGCTACCTCCAAGGCCCTCCTCCAGGAACCGAACAAGTAGGAATTGGCAATCATTATATTCTTGCACTGACATTAGATTCACAGCGGTCATCTTGTGTGACAAAACGATTGCATTTTTCCCTCGTCGAAATAATAAAAAAATTCGTTTAAAATGTTTCATATCTGAGGCCTCACCCACAAAATGGCTACTGTGTGTAAACCCTCTCTATGCTACGACACTCTCCAAACCAAATTCGACGTCTTTTTAAACGTTCCTTGACTCGCTCAGTTTGTTTGTTCTGGATGAAAGTGTTTCGTCTTTTACGCGTTTTTATGTGGACCAGACAAATACCAGACATAAGTCAGACACTAGTCATGCAGACTGCCTAAAGAAAGTTACTGCATGTTCTACTGATATCCCACTAGTCATGCAGACTGCCTAAAGAAAGTTACTGCATGTTCTACTGATATCCCACTAGTCATGCAGACTGCCTAAAGAAAGTTACTGCATGTTCTACTGATATCCCACTAGTCATGCAGACTGCCTAAAGAAAGTTACTGCATGTTCTACTGATATCCCACTAGTCATGCAGACTGCCTAAAGAAAGTTACTGCATGTTCTACTGATATCCCACTAGTCATGCAGACTGCCTAAAGAAAGTTACTGCATGTTCTACTGATATCCCACTAGTCATGCAGACTGCCTAAAGAAAGTTACTGCATGTTCTACTGATATCCCACTAGTCATGCAGACTGCCTAAAGAAAGTTACTGCATGTTCTACTGATATCCCACTAGTCATGCAGACTGCCTAAAGAAAGTTACTGCATGTTCTACTGATATCCCACTAGTCATGCAGACTGCCTAAAGAAAGTTACTGCATGTTCTACTGATATCCCACTAGTCATGCAGACTGCCTAAAGAAAGTTACTGCATGTTCTACTGATATCCCACTAGTCATGCAGACTGCCTAAAGAAAGTTACTGCATGTTCTACTGATATCCCACTAGTCATGCAGACTGCCTAAAGAAAGTTACTGCATGTTCTACTGATATCCCACTAGTCATGCAGACTGCCTAAAGAAAGTTACTGCATGTTCTACTGATATCCCACTAGTCATGCAGACTGCCTAAAGAAAGTTACTGCATGTTCTACTGATATCCCACTAGTCATGCAGACTGCCTAAAGAAAGTTACTGCATGTTCTACTGATATCCCACTAGTCATGCAGACTGCCTAAAGAAAGTTACTGCATGTTCTACTGATATCCCACTAGTCATGCAGACTGCCTAAAGAAAGTTACTGCATGTTCTACTGATATCCCACTGATATCCCACTCATGCAGACTGCCTAAAGAAAGTTACTGCATGTTCTACTGATATCCCACTAGTCATGCAGACTGCCTAAAGAAAGTTACTGCATGTTCTACTGATATCCCACTAGTCATGCAGACTGCCTAAAGAAAGTTACTGCATGTTCTACTGATATCCCACTAGTCATGCAGACTGCCTAAAGAAAGTTACTGCATGTTCTACTGATATCCCACTAGTCATGCAGACTGCCTAAAGAAAGTTACTGCATGTTCTACTGATATCCCACTAGTCATGCAGACTGCCTAAAGAAAGTTACTGCATGTTCTACTGATATCCCACTAGTCATGCAGACTGCCTAAAGAAAGTTACTGCATGTTCTACTGATATCCCACTAGTCATGCAGACTGCCTAAAGAAAGTTACTGCATGTTCTACTGATATCCCACTAGTCATGCAGACTGCCTAAAGAAAGTTACTGCATGTTCTACTGATATCCCACTAGTCATGCAGACTGCCTAAAGAAAGTTACTGCATGTTCTACTGATATCCCACTGTCTGCTAGTCATGCAGACTGCCTAAAGAAAGTTACTGCATGTTCTACTGATATCCCACTAGTCATGCAGACTGCCTAAAGAAAGTTACTGCATGTTCTACTGATGATATCCCACTAGTCATGCAGACTGCCTAAAGAAAGTTACTGCATGTTCTACTGATATCCCACATGCACAGTAAAGATGCAGACTGCCTAATCCCAGAAAGTTACTGTTCTACTGATATCCCACTAGTCATGCAGACTGCCTAAAGAAAGTTACTGCATGTTCTACTGATATCCCACTAGTCATGCAGACTGCCTAAAGAAAGTTACTGCATGTTCTACTGATGCAGATCCCACTAGTCATGCAGACTGCCTAAAGACTGCCTAAAGAAAGTTACTGCATGTTCTACTGATATCCCACTAGTCATGCAGACTGCCTAAAGAAAGTTACTGCATGTTCTACTGATATCCCACTAGTCATGTGCCTAGACTGACTGATATCCACTACATGCAAGAAGTTATATGTTCTACTGAATATATCGATTTGTTGAATCCTAATTTGCTAGACAATGGTACCAAGTCACTCCTATAAACAGACCAACAAAGATACGCACATCACTGAGTATACCAGTACGAGGATCCGACACACCGTAAAGAAAACGTTACTGCATGTTCTACTGATATCCCACTAGTCATGCAGACTGCCTAAAGAAAGTTACTGCATGTTCACACTGATATATCCCACTAGTCATGCAGACTGCCTAAAGAAAGTTACTGCATGTTCTACTGAATATATCGATTTGTTGAATCCTAATTTGCTAGACAATGGACACCAAGTCACTCCTATAAACAGACCAACAAAGATACGCACATTCACTGAGTATACCAGTACGAGGATCCGACACACCGTCTGCTAATGGTTCCCCAGGCTGAAATATGGCCAACGACTTGAAACAATCACAACAATTACACCATTTCCACCAGTGGAACAACCATGCCATGGCAGTTATCCAGTCTACGACCAGTATAACCGCTAGAAATACGCCGATAATGATGACGGCAGTTGTACTTTTGCCGCCAACGTTTCTGCAGTCAGCGACGACGGTAACAGTAATTACGAATCCACTGACGACTAGCAAGCACTCGAGAAACGCCAGCAACCGAACCATGAGTAGAAGGAAGAGAGGTCTTCGCAAGGTAGCGAGATGTTGTACAAGATAGATTCCACAGTAAGCCGTCGCTACAGCCAGGATACCACAAAGGATGGACACGGATGCGAACGCTCTTCCTATAAATGAACGTCAACCAAACGCCAGCGATGCTTGGTCATAATGATGATGCATGCAAGAGACAAACCAACTATGATGAAAGCGACCATTAAGTGAGTGACGCTCCATCTTGCAGCAACGTCCAGTCTTAACTTCCCTCTTCTTATCCCAAAGTTCCCGTTTCGATAAACCTCGTGGTAGTCGGAGATGTCGAATTCTATGCCTCCTATGTCCAAGGTTTCTGAGCGGGTAACTTGTTCCATGTCGTCTTGCTTGGTTTGTCTCTTCATTTCGGTGGATGTATAAAAGAGCCAACTCTTGCTCGAGCTCCAAAAAAAATAAAAATTTTTTCGGAATTTTTCCCTAGTGTTCGTCATGCAGTGATCAATAAATCTCAATGAATGGACAGAACCAATCAGTGCAGCGCTGCTCAAGTATATATCAAATGTCATGACATGTGTTCCACCGCAGTCACTTTTATTCATTGTTGTCACACATTCAAAATAAATGCTGCGCGCAGGCCTGACTGAGGCACAGCTCACCATCATATTTTGCGGTACACTATTTTAAATCTCAGAAAGTTCAAATACAAATACAGTAGGAAATGTGGCCGCGTAAAACTTATGAAACAGAAAGAAGTTAAGGGAAATTAAAGTGCCATAAATTACCCCTAAAATCCTTCTGATCAAGGAATATATAGAGAGAGCGCGCGGGAAGAACCCTGAATGTTCCTGATAGATTCCTTGCGTCGGATTTCGGCCAAACTACGGCTACAGCAAAACAAAATAATCCTGCATGCTGGACCGCCAGTTCCATGTTGTATTGACCGATTGGCTCAAGATTTGACAACAAGAGATATTCTCCAGCGTATTGAAACATCCGCTTAGCTTGCTTGCTTGTCTTCGGCGACGCAAGGGGCGTTATTTTCTTGGTGCGTCGCTAGTGCATGAAAGCAGGCTATCGTATGTACCCGGAAGTAGACCCTGTCAATCATGCGTTTCAATAATCCACATTACCATATTTTTCTTCAATTTGAGTAACGTTGTCAAATACAGGTCAAGAGCATTGACGTCTTTACTTACAGATAGTATCCAGTTCTGCATGCCTTAGTCCAAACTTGAAGGTTAAAAACTGAGAGTAAACAATTGTACGTGGTGCATATTTCTTTATAGTAGCATCTGTACCATTTTGCTTCATATATGTACTTAGCCAATTGCAAGCGATATGACGCGGTGAAGGCATATTAAGTTGTACCCCACTAAACCAACCCTGTGATACATACGGGATACTACTTAGATTTACAAAGAAGAATAAAAGTACTCTTGATAAGTGTGAATTGAACGTTAGCAATGGCCAAAACGGAGTTCACATACGTGATTTTCGGGGTACTCAGAAATCTGCCATTTTTATTACGAAAATGGCGCTGAGGGGTTCCATACAAGTATTTTGTGAAAGTGCTCTTTAAGTAAACCCCACTATAGTATAGCTGGATAACTCTTAAATACAATAATAATTTCAGTGTAAATTGTGCCTTGAAAAGTTAACGCCTCGATACGTGATTGTCGGCCAACAAAATGTATGTTTATGTATGGTCTGATACAAGTATTTTTCAAACCTTTGTAAACCCATATAGTATAGCTTAGCTCTTAATAATTTTTAGTTTAGTGTAAATTGGATTTATAAAACTCCTCGATGGGCTAGTAGGCCAACAAAGTGTATTATGTGACAGTTTGATGAGTTTCCGACTATAGGCACACATGCATAATTTCAGCGATTAACGGTAAATAGTACTAGTTCAAACTGTTTTATCTTTGTGAGCCTATATGGAGAAGAAAATCATCAGACCATATATACATACACTTTGACTGTGTTCCCCGTGAACATGAAATGGCAGTGGCTACTTTTCCATCATTGTGACCAAAAAAAGAACTTGAGAATATTTCGCAACCTGACCCGCTTCTAAGTCTCTATAATGCTACTTTCTAAAGCTTGGACCCCGATGACAATATCCTCAGATGAGAGTCCCATAGTCACTCCTATAAACACTCCAGCAAACATACGCACATTCTCCAAGTATACCAGTACGTGGATCCGACACACCGTCCGCAAGCGGCTCTCCGGGCTGAAATATGGCCAACGACTTGAAACACTCAAAGCACTGGAAATATCTCCACCAGTGGAACAACCAAGCCATTGCAGTAATCCAGTCTACGATCATGGTAATCACCAGAAACACACACAGAACTCTGAACGTAGATACTCCGCCTGAATTTCGGCTCGAACCAATAGTGGCCAAGGCTAGGATTATTCCGCCATTGACTAGTATACATTCAAGAAAAGCCATCAGTCGAACCAGGAGAAGAATGAATAGAGGTCTATGCAGGGTAGAAAGACGGCATGCCAGATACATACTACTGCAACCATTCGCGATTCCAGTTATACCACTAAGAATCGAGACTGACGAGAACACGTTGACCAAGTTGTGATTCACCGTGAACCTGTGGTTCAGTTGCATGAGAATATTGCAGGCTGTAGCCAAGCAACTCAAGATCGCAGCTACCCAAATGTGGGCAACGCTCCATCTTCTAGCAAGTTTGACATTTATCCTTCCTCTTCTTACACCAAAGTTCCCGTTTCGATAGGCGGCGAGAAAGTCAGATGGGTCATCATATTGCGTGCCTGTTCTATCCGACAACCATTGTGATTCTAGATTTTCATCAAATTTTACATCCGTCTGAGTACAACTTTCGATTTTATTCGCTTCTGGTCGACTTTGGTCGTTCGAAGACGCTAATTCAGCGTCCGCCATTTTGTGCCAATTCTACCAGTCAGTCAATATATAGCTTGCGTTATTACTCGGGCCCTTCCGAAGGAAGCCCAAGTTATAAAATAATGGGCCTTCTTTTTTTATTATTATTATTTATTGTTTTGTTTTTGTTTGGTCACAGAATGAAGAAAGAATGCGAAGTATTTGATGATATCGAGTTTCAAGATTACTCAGCAGATAAGGGAAAACAAACGACACACAGGACTCAAGTAGATTTGAATCTTAGTTTTGAAAGCAGCTGTAGATCTTCAAGCTATTAAAGGTCAGGATTCTAGTTCATCGTTCGACGACTAGAAGTGGTAGAAGGACTAGAAGTTCGTGCTGGATCGAGAGACAAGAAGTCATCTTGTGTAGTGAGAGAAATGACGCAAGCCATCCAAACGCATACGCCTAAGTACTACATACCAGATACGCATACTCTAAATCTTCCTCGAGCGTTTTCGAAAGGGCCGTTCTACGACGTCGTTCCACGAACTCGAACTCATCAAAAATATTAACTGAAAAGCAAATGAAATGAACTCAAAAACTATCATGACCTCGCTATGTCATGTTTGTTGCTAATTGTAATAGTACATGTACAGTTATGTCCTTGAGTATTTATAATTAAACTCACGACCAGCGATGTAACTACATCTATTGACAGAAAGCTATATGTACAGAAGTCATGCAAACAGTCGAGCCAGTCGAGACTGAAAAGCAAATGAAATGAACTCAAAAACTATCATGACCTCGCTATGCCATGTTTGTTGCTAATTGTAATAGTACGTGTACAGTTATGTCGATCCTTGAGTATTTATAATTAAACTCACGACCAGCGATGTATAACTACATCTATTGACAGAAAGCTATATGTACAGAAGTCATGCAAACAGTCGAGCCAGTCGAGTTATTTTCAGTAACTCATGATGGATGTTTATTTTATTCCACGTTTGAAAAATTCAGAAGGAAAAGGAATCGTAAAAATCGTACTTCAAAACTACATCAAAGCAAAGGCGAGCAAGGTCAATGTACGAAAATCGGGATCGTACAAAAGTAGTTTTAGGCTATTTATATACTTGCACAATAGCGAAGCGCATTAATTAGTGACGTCACAACTCAGACAAACAAACCAAATTTTTCATATCCTCAGTCCGATTTTGTTAGTTTTTTATTTACTGACAATTGTTTTGAAAATAAACAGTGTTTGCATGATAAAATGTAGGTTTCTCCGTGTTCTTTTCAGTACGATTACAGTTGTATGATCCTTGTGTGAGTCATACATCTATTGCGCGACCTAATTTTAGAACCGCCGCGTAGCGCTATTTAAAACAGAATTTCCACGCTCAAAACAGGTCAGTGAACGGCAAAAATACAATCGAAATCAAAACGTCCTTAGATTTTAGGGATCTATTACAGAAGAAGACGCTCAATGAGCGTATAGTCGGGCATTATGACAATGACAGTTGCGTGACGAGGGAGACTATTTGTGTCGGTGAGCATCGATAAAGATATCCGAGTCATCGAGGTACGTCTGTAGTACGTCTTTAAACGTACTTGAGGTCACTTGAGGTTGCATATTCATGGTCGCCAAAAACGGGTCGAATAGTTTCCGAACGCCTATCGAACTAAATCCGAAAGTATGATTCGCTCAAACGTGTCAAATAGTTTCCGAGCGTATATCGAACTTAATCCGAAGTATTGTTCGCTCAGGGCAGATACTGAGATAGTGCTCAGTTGCATGACGAGACTATTTGTGTCGGTGAGCATCGATAAAGATCTCCGAATCGTCGAGGTACGTCTGCAGTACGTATTCCCTCGTCACGCAACTGTCTTTGTCCTTTTCATAATGCCCGAGTGTACGCTCATTGAGCGTCTTGTTTCCGATAAATCATGCGTCCGCCGAAAGCGAACATCAGCATATGTGAAACACGGCAATGAATTTACTACTTGTTTAGTACCGACACTACACATTTAGACGACAAAGCAAAACAGAACAGAACGATTCGAGTATTTTTAGCCAGGCCAGCATCATTATACTGATGATGATGGTGATGATGATGATGATATTAATGATGATTATTATTATTATTATTATATGAAAAAGTTGATGATGATAAAAATGCCGCTTTTATATGACTTTCATGACAAGTCCAAATATCCCAAAGAAGACTGAGAGCCACGCAAGTCCGTTATTAAAGATGATCCTACCAACTCGAAAGCCACAACGTATTTGATTAGCAAACACTAGAAACTCATTCATGTTGCGACGGATTTGCAACGGATGACCGCTGTCCCATTCGTCAGCCTCTAGGACATTTAGGCGTTCCAACAGATCTGCACATTTACTAGTAAGCGAGGCGGCACATACCGTTGGGTACAGGAATGTGTGAATGATTATAAAAAGCCAAGTCGAAATGAAGATCCAACTGACGTAAGGATTGGACTCGGACACCATCATCACTCCCATGGCGGCATCGACGGCAAACGTCACCCCAAACCCGAACCAGTGAATCACGAACCAGTACTTAAAAGTGCGGGAAGTACTGAAAATCTGCCTGCAGAGTTCGCTGTAGATTTTGATGGCAGCATCGATGTCGCCGCGTGCTTCCTTGAGTTCGTAAAAGCAGGCATCGACTAAAGACTCCAATGCTTTGGTGATGACGGCAAAGATCCAACATGGCGTCCCCAAGTAAACCCAAAACACAACGTTCTCGACTTCAGTAGAAATGTTAAATGTATTGTGAGGGAAGTACTTTGTAACACGGAAGATATGAAGGGACATGACAGCCAAATACACGAAAAAAGAGATCAAGATATGAAGGTTGAGGTTGAGCCATTGCTTCCGTGTTAGCAGGTGGAAGGCCTGTTTCAGCGTTATGGCGTCTTCACGACGTGGTAGCGCCCTGAGGATACACGCGGCCATCAAAAAGTACCCAGATAACTGAGCTATGGTAAAGAGAATGTGTACCCACTGAATAGCCAGATAGCTACTTGACCATATTTGCTTTGTGCGATTGTAGTTTGACGATCCGTAGCACAGTAGTCCGGTTAGCTTCTCTGATGTTTCGTATGGCAATGTTGCGCATATTTTCCATATAAAGATAGCCCCAGTGAAAATATAAGTATTAATGATAACACCGATGGACAGCATGCATCTTGGGGGAATAACACTACCTGGCCACAAACCTACCAGAGTCGATAAAACCAGAAATGGCGCCTTCATGAATTTGCCTGCAGCATTTTCCTGCCTTGATGCAATTCCAAGCGCCCTCATGAAGAGTTCTTCTTTCGCTTCTGCACGTTGTCTGGCTCTATTTTCTGCTGATTTTCTGTCATTTGAATTGAACCGATTCAATGGTGCTTCTCCTGAGGTATCTTCATTGAGGCCTGAGTCGCTTGAAGACGACAAAAGCGATTCGCTTAGGAACTCCATCAGAGACAGACTCAACCATGCACCGTTTTAAACTGTTGAGCAAATTATTATAAGTTCTCGTTGATACAATTTGTACTGATTTGAACCTGTCGTCTTGTTGTTTCGAGGAGAGAGATAGATAGACGCCTTTAGAACTGCATGTATATCAGTATTCGGATGTAGTCCGGCAGGGCAGTGAGTTGCAGTTAGGGCCTGCCGTGTATCTGGGCCTGCCGTGTATCTGCTTCTTGGGTATGAATTTCCGATGTACTAATTCAGTCAGTTCAACAAGAATCAAGAATCCCCACTACTAAATTTAGATCATTGATGAGTCAAAGTTTCGAAAGTTAACTCACATCCGCCATGCAGTGAATGGTTTCGCATCATAGAACTATCAGTTTCGAAACTGCCTTGTCACATTCCGGCTTAAATTAGAATCACTGTACTGAATCTTCTTATAGAATCTGTTTGCTCGTCAAATATGCCGAGTGTTCTTTGCTCTCGCAGCCTTGCATTTTCCATACAGTTAAACAAGACTGAACACTGTGCTCAGGTCTAGAACTTGAAACTGAAAAGGACACATTCAGACCGCGTACCGATGCAGCTGAATCCGGCTAAATGCCAACTGCATGCATTTAGAAAGTACATGACATTCACAGCAAAAGTCCAATTTACTGCCCAAATACTGCATGCTTTAGAGTTGCTTAGCTTTCGCACTTTGCAAATTACATCAGTATATCGGTTAGTGAAATCCCGGCCAGTTGCGCGTGCTTTGATTCTTCCACATGTGCCGCTGACCGGTTCGTACTCACTGCTCTGATTACGGTATCGTGTACTAGTTTGATATATCAGACCGGCAAGAAGCGTTTTCTTGCGTTACATCGTTGTTCTATTCAGGATTTAGAAATGGATACAGCGTTAACCACAAAGGTTACCATATTTCTTGAGTCAGTTCTGAGTTGTAACTGAATAACAAAGGTATCCATGAAAACCAGTTATGAACAGGTTTTTATTCAAGGCTTGTTATTGATAGTTCCTAGTATTTGAAAACAACTTATTTTAAAACAAAGTTTTTATTCGAGGGTTGTTATTGATAGTTTCTACTTCATATTTCTTCAGTATCGGAAAACCAGTCAGTTATGAACAAGTTTCAGTTATTCAAGGGCTATCATAAATAGCATAGTTTCTACTGTTTTAGTATTCAAATTCAAAGAAGTCAAAGAGCTATTGTAGAGACGGATCGACTGCTCGAAAGTGATGAGGTTGAAAGCAGACTACAGCGTGACTCTGACAGCTTGTATGATAGCAATGACAACAGCATGGATATTATGAAACTTGTATTTGGACTTACAAACGATTGTACGCACGTTGTGACGTCAAGAAACGTTTCACTGTCACTGAAACAAAGGTTCTGATTGGCTACTGCATGCATTAAATTGACAGTGTTTACACTCCGTTAGTCTAAGTTCCGGGTTCAGGTTCTGAAGGACACAAACTATCCTTAATTCCACACAACAAATTAAAGTGTTGAACCTTGCTCACTGTTTTGTTACTGGATTGAAAATAAGCTCTCTACAATAATATCGATCTCTTTTTCCCAACCAACTTGTCGCGAGGACTTTGCGACTTAGATAATAGTGCTAATGCCACAGTCAATGTTATATACGATCCAACAAAGATATGCACACTCGCTGACAATACCTTGCGAGGATCCGACACACCATCTGCTAATGGTTCCCCAGGCTGAAATATGGCCAACGACTTGAAACACTCAAAGCACGGGAAACATCTCCACCAGTGGAACAACCAAGCCATTGCAGTAATCCAGTCTACGATCGTAATCACCAGAAACACACACAGAACTCTGAACGTACCGCTACTTTTGGTGGACTCGTTTTTTACCTCCGATAGCAGCGGCCTGTAGTAAACTTCGTTAGGGCGGTATTTAGTGGGTTGATAATACCACATGGGATAGCGTGTTGGGTAGGATATTTTGTCGTACCAATTAGTCCTGCGTTGCCATGGGTGCCATCCAGAAGTAGTCGGTCGAATCATCTCTCTTTGATGATCCGCATATTTATCCCAACGGTACTCCTTCTTCCAAGGATTCTTATCTTTCGCGTTGGCAACCACAAAAAGAGTCGAGACCAGGGCAGAAAAAAGCAACAAGCACTCCAGTACAGCCAGAAGTCGAACCATGAGGAGAAGGAATAGAGGCCTTTGTAGGGTAGCAAGATAGCGTACCAAGTACAAACTACAGCAAGAGGTTACAAGCCCAACAAGGACACAGAGAATACACCACACTGTGAATGTAGTGGACAGCCCTCGATCCATCCAGTAATGGTGGTTGTTATCCATGAGAATGCTGATGGTGAGGAACAAACACAACATGGCCAAGACTACAACCAAGTGTGCATTGCTCCATCGTCGTGCAACTAATAGGTCGATCTTTCCTCTTTTCAGACCGAAGTTTCCCGCTTTGTAAGCATCGTGGAAGTCGGAAATGTTCGTATCTAGATCTACGTGAGTTATGAAAGGCTCAGATTCGAGTTCCTTGTCGAGTTCTGCGAGATCATTCTCGGATAACGGTACGTTTTCTTCAAGAATCGGCGGACTTTCGTTATTTTCCTCCTTGTGCGCCATTTTGTGAAGTGTTGTCACGAGGTGGCAAAACATGTCATACAGTCATGGTCATCTAGACTTTTAGGTGTACTCTGAGGTCAAATATATTATGCTACTGGTATCATATATTTTAAATTTTCCGAGTTTTTACTTTTACAATTTTATGGCGAGTTTTCTCTTTCGTCTTACCTTTGATACGGGAGGGGTGGGACCGTGGCCAACAGTCTGGAGTTCGAGTCTCGCAGGATCGATCTTTTTTTAAATTTATTTTATTTGTTTCCTTTTATTTGCGCGTTTTATTTTCTCTCTTTTTAATATTTATTGTCCTTTGTTTTTAGTTTTATTGTTTTCATTTCAGTATCGGATTTGTCTTTCAGGTTTTTCAGCTCTGAACGATGATTAATAACAGGCTTAATCCTATCGAGGCAGCTGATCATCCCCGGGCATAGGGAAAATAGCTACAAAAACGTTGTGATGTTAATGAGGTACATGTACATACGAGAGAATGGACGAGGAAAGGGAAGTGATGTGATGTCAAAAACTCAAAACCTAAATCCCATGGATGTACCCCGGGGATGACGGCCCTGGCGCCCGGTAATCCGAGAGAGAACTTAGAGCCTCCTCCAGGCACCGTCATCGGGGAAAACTAACAAGCAAGAAGAAACTTAAAATGGGGGACCTTAACCCGAACGGCTCAACAGCAAATGAATGGAATAAAAGACGACACAAGGCGGGGGTGTAAAAGTAACACCTCATGCATAACTGAAAACATGAGGGAACAATTGATGCCAAATGATCTCATATACACAACTGACGTCACGAAGCATTCATAACTTAAAACATGAGGGAACAGTTGTTGCCAAAATTATCTCATGTAGAGGTAAGTGTTATTGGCCGACGCCGTAGGCTGAGGCCAATAACATTTGCCGAGACATTGATAATTCCGATATCATCAAAACCGAATTCAATAATTGTTTTATTATACATTGTCTATGTGGATTGACTCATAATACAAAGTATAAGCAATCCAACAACAACAACAAATGAATGAAAATGACAGCACTGTAGTAACCTACAGATAACAACCAATCCGCTGACCTACGCAGGCTCGTTTTTGCAGATAACTGCCTACAGATAACCACCAGACCGCTGAAATATCGCTGGCGCGCACTGATAGTTAGAGTTATCTATAGGCTCTCGACCAATGAGAATACAGATACTGAGTACAATGTATAATAATAAACAATTATTGAATTCGGTTTTGATGAAATCCAGAATTATCAATCAGGGTCTCGGAAAATGTTATTGGCCGAAGCCGTAGGCTGATAACACTTACCTCTACATTGATAATTCCGGATATTATCAAAACCTCATCCAATAATTGTTTATTAGCAATTGTTGGACGAGGTTGAGCAAAATATCGTGATTTGTCAGTGGCGAGCAGAATAATTATCTGCGAGCCACTGACAAAATCATTGTCGAGGAGAACGAAAACACTTATTCGTAGGAAGTTATCTGCAGTGACGTAGTCGTCTCTCGACCAATGAAAATCCCGGAGAAAATAATGTGAATGATAATAAAATTTATATAGCGATGATTCCTAAAGTTCATTAGCGCTTTACAACTAGTTAGGAAATAGTGTTTGCGAAGTCACTCTGGGATATATAGGGATGCACTGGGATGCACTGGGATACATAGGGATGCACTGGTTATATAACAGTATATGAGGACATTATATTGTACCATAAATGAAGTACCTACCGCCCGGTTGTGAAGTCACTCAGTTCAACAGACTACAAGCACTGTGTGCAATCATGCCGTATATCTTCGTAAAGAAACTGATAAACCAGGAAAGAACGATTATTGAATTCCAGTCTCTTGAAGGGACCGAGAATCTTGAGAGTGCACTGAATGCAATTAATGGAACATGGCATGTGCCGCCTAGCGCAAGTTCTTCAATGTGTTCATACATGAGCAAAGAACACCCTTGTATAGTGCTCAACGAATTGGAAAAGCAAGGCTACAGAGTTATTGCAGTGGACTCCGTATATTATGGAAACAGTCAGAGTGACACTATGTGGACATTGAACAAGCCAACTGGACACTAAAGCGTTCAGCCATTGTTACAGTACTACCATCGCTAGTTGATTTTTCTTTTTCAATGTAAATGGCTGTAGGGGGGGGGGGGGGGCTCTATTCGGGGGGGGGGGGGGTTCTCATATATAAAGTGGTGGGGTAGCTCGTCGGAAATAGACAACTCGAGGCGACCGCTTAATAGAGGTGAAGTAGATTACACACTTCCCATTACGAAATTATAAATGTATTGTAATTAGAATCAGAACGCATGTTTACGCAATATTGTAAAAGTATATCTAAACGAAAATATGTGTAAGTCTTTAGTCGACAGTTGAGAAGCTGGAATAAAGAGTTGAATAACTGGTCTCTCTGTGTTACTTGGGCACGCTACAAAGGTAGTCTAATATAGTACTTTCTAGTAAGGGTGCGTTCGATTGACCCTATTCCAGAATAGGAATACACGGAATAAACACTTGGATGCTTTTATTTCAGCACATTTAAAATTGTAACTTTATTATGATACAACAAGGAATCGTTTTATTTTACAGTGGACAGTAGCTGCGTGACAACGATTTAGGGATGTTATTTTGTGTATTCCTATTCTGGAATAAGGTCAATCGAACGCACCCTAAGAAGCACGAAGACCTATCCATGTTCAGCAAATATCTTAGCCCAAATGGCAAAGCATATTATCGTAACATCATCGAGCGACAGTAAACTATGTACGAGTGGTTTTATTCAGAAACGAAGTCTAAAGGCCGATTTTAATACACGGTACAACTTTTGGCTACAGTCGCACACAACTTGCTCGCGCTTACTTACGACACGAATCGTCTCGTGTAAATCAGCCTACAACTTGCTCACGACTGTTGCACACAACTCTGCGACAGTCGTAGCCCAAAAAGGTAAAAATATGGCGTAAAATGACGTATCTTGAAACAATTTTGCCGAAGGGGGTTGGCACGGGGAACGTATTTGACTTTAAAATGGCGGAAAATGTAAACAAAACTTTGCTCGCTTGCAATGGACCTCCGATTTCCACCAAGAAAGTGAAACAAGAATGGTTGGACGAAGAAATCGAAAAGCTTATAACCAAACCGAGCAAGTTGTACACGATTTTGTAGTGTCACGAGCTAAAAGTTGTAGCCGTGTAAATGGTACGCAAGTCATGACTTGAGCAAGTTGTGTGCGACAGTTGTAAGCAAAAGTTGTACCGTGTAAATCGGCCTTAAAGGCCTGGACGCACAGTCCAACTTTACATGCAACGTTGAGCGTAGATTTCGCAAAGTCTGACGACTTGTGGCAAGTCTACGTTGAGCGCAACGTATTGACTTGAGCGCTGACAGTACGTTGCAGACAACATTGCAGATGTGCTCACACGATTCAATTTGTTGCGCGTAGAACTACGTTATGGAACTCGATTCTACTTCTGCAACTGTTACGTGCACCGTTGCGCGCAACGGTGCAATAGCTGATATTGAAGTTACACTCCAATGACTCTGAACAACGGTTCCAAATCGAGGCTATCGGGTCAAGTTTTTGTACTGACCCGATAGCCTCGACTTGAAACCTATATATAGGACATCATCATCATCATCAACTGCATGCATGCGTGCGTGCTCTCGACTGCTCTAGTCAATCAGCTAGGACAATTTGTAATGATTGCATAGAGAATTTTCATTGACTATATTACTGGTAGGTCATCTTTCATTTTACGTCGTATTCCATTTCGTTCCAAGCACCTGGCCTAGCTTTGAGCAGGACAGTTGCGTCGTGCAAGAGCCGTGGCAATCCTTCCCTCTACCCTACCGCAGGGCATTTTGGATTACGGGCGGGGTCAATTAAATGGGATTAGCCCATCCTAGAATGTATGACCGAGATTTCTACTCATGATATGATCACTCCACTTACATATTCATCTTACCAAGTACCCACCAATTAGACACATATCCCGTGTACATACCCTTCCCACCAAAGTTCACCCCCATCCCCAACAAAAGTTCACCCCCTCCCCACCCAAAGTTCACCCCCATCTCCACCCAAAGTTCATCCCCCCCCCCACCCAAAGTTCATCCCCTCCCCCTGCCCAAAGTTCACCTCACCCCCTCCCCTACCTGTTCACACCCTGCCACCCAAGTTCACCTCACCCCCACCCAAAGTTCACCCCACCAATGTTCACCCCCTCTCCACCCCAATGTTCAACCCCATCCCCACCCAAAGTTTATCCCCCCCTCCCCGCCCAAAGTTCACCCCCCCCACCCAAAGTTCACCCCCACCCCCACCAAAGTTCACCCCCTCCCCGCCCATGTTCACCCCCTCCCCCCAATGTTCACCCCTCCCTGCCCAAAGTTCACCCCCTCCCTGCCCAAAGTTCACCCCCCTCCCCACCCAAAGTTCACCCCCCTCCCCACCCAAAGTTCATCCTCCTCCCCACCCAAAGGTCATCCCCCTCTCCCGCCCAAAGTTCAACCCCCTCCCCCCACCCAAAGTTCACCCCCTCCCCACCCAAAGTTCACCCCCCTCCCCATCAAAGTTCACCCCCCTCCCCGCCCAAAGTTTATCCCCCTCCCCGCCCATAGTTTTCACCTCCCTTCCCCACCCCAATGTTCACCTCCCTTCCCCACAAAAAGTTCACCCCCCGCCCCACCCAAAGTTCACCCCCTCTCCACTCAAAGTTCACCTCCCGCCCCGCCCAAAGTTCACCTCCCGCCCCACCAAAAAGTTCACCCCCACTCCACCCAAAGTTCACCCCCCTCCACCCAAAGTTCACCTACCGCCACGCCCAAAGTTCACCCCCACCCCACCCCAAAGTTCACCCCCACGTTCACCTCTCGCCCCGCCCAAAGTTCACCCCCCACCCCATCCAAAGTTCATCCCCCTCCCCACCCAAAGTTCACCCCCCTCCCCACCCAAAGTTCACCCCCTCCCCACCCAAAGTTCACCTTCCGCCCCGCCCAAAAGTTCACCTCCGCCCTACCCAAAGTTCACCCCCCTCCCTGCCCAAAGTTCACCCCCACCCCACGTTCATCCGCCTCCCCACCCAAAGGTCAACCCCTGCCCAAAGTTCACCCCACCCCACCCAAAGTTCACCCCCCTCCCCGCCCAAAGTTCACACCCCTCCCCGCCCAAAGTTCACCCCTCTCCCTGCCCAAATGTGACTCCCCTCTCCGCCCAAATGTTATCAGTGTCTTATCCTTCATCTTCAACTGTACTATCAGCTATCCAGTATTGCAGTCTTTGATGTCCTCACTTTTATTTGCTTGTAGCAATTGACGGGCATATGCGGGCTTAGCCTTTCAGGAATTGTTGTTTAGTTATTCTAATTTTTGCTTTTGTTTCTATCTCAGCAGTGAGGCAAAGCCCGCATGCTGAATATAAGAGTCGTCAAGATTACATGTAGGTATGACATCAAGACATACTGTTGTACAACTGGATTTAACTTATCAAATAATTGACAACTGAGGACAACTTGTGTATTCTTTATGTATGAATAGTGTGAAGTTTTTTGTTATCTCAATCTGATTCCAAGTGAATATGCTGAACATGCGCTGCAATATCATAGAATCCTGTGGATAGATCTCCCATAATTCAGGAGCGGTCAACGGCATCTGTTCAGTGGAAAAGCTGTTCTGACGGTAGTTTGCTGCGAATGACATTAATTATGAATTTCATCTGGTCTGGGAAAAAAGTACCCCTAATTAGATCCAAAATCCTGGCAAAGAATTCGTTTAAGATCCTGGTAATTTTTTTAAACGTTTTTTTTGGTTCCCCATATCGAAAGTAATAATGGAAACGTTTTTTTTGGGTTCTCCATATTGAAAACCAAATGCATGGAAAACGTTTTTTTTGGTTCTCGAGATTGAAAACACCTGGCAAACATTTTTTTGGGTTCTCCAGATTGAAAACGTTTTTTTTTTTATTTCGGAAAAAAAATTAGTATCTGGGAAACGTTTTTTTTTAGGGTTCGGAAAAAAAACATAGTATCTGGGAAACGTTTTTTTTGGGGGGTGGGATGTTCAGAAAAAAATTGTCTGGGAGAAGTTTTTTTTGGGCTGACAAGGTTTTCTTGGTGACTTTCGGTGTTTCTCTCCTCAAGTTCGTTGCTGGCAAAAATATCCGTCAATAAACTTTTCTTTTTGGATCATTAGAACAGTTGTCCATCTCCCAGCACAAAATGACCGCTCTCGATAATTGGACAGAACGCTGTGACATCACCCAATAAACTGTTTCTATTGTGTGTATATGAAGGAGCAAGGTACATCTCCATTTGAGAACCATACTTCGACAATTGTGCAATGAAGTGAGATTAAATTTTCAAAATGGCTTGACTTATGTTTGTTTGTTGGGAGTATTGAGTCTTATTTCAGGCAACAAATTGCTTTTGTGTATACAGTACCCAGGGGATCCACAGAATTCTATGATGTTATGACAACTCTCCATGGATAATGGAGAGTAATAATGGATGTAGCATTAGTTGTTCCTTCATGTGAACTGGCACCAAATCAATCATTGCATTCCTATTTACTCGGGCCCTTCCGAAGGAAGCCCGAGTTATAAAATGGACATTCTTTTTATTATTATTATTATTTTTTTAATGTTTTTGTTAGGCCACGGAATGCGAAGTATTTGATGAGGCGTCAGTTGTGCAATATCCGGTCACATGGACATTCTTTTTATTATTATTACTCGGGCACTTCCGGAGGAAGCCCGAGTTAGAAAATACACTTTCTTTTTTTTATTATTCGTCGGACACAAAATGCCAAGTATTTGATCGTATCGAGTTTCAAGATAACTCAGCAGATAAGGGAGCAAGCTACTCTCCGGTCCCTGAATTCGCGGAAAACCGCTCTAATCGCTAAACAAACGACACACAGGACTCAAGTAGTTATTTAATCTTAGATTATTTGAAAGCAGTTTGAGATCTTCAAGATATTGAAAGGTCAGGATTCTAGTTATAATCAAACTCACGACCAGCGATGTAACTACATCATCAAAAGCAAATCAATTGAACTCAAAGTCAAAAGGTAAACAATTGAACTCAAGCTCAAAAGCAAATCAAATGAACTCAAGAACTATAATACAAATGAACTCTAATGTTGACTTAAATGTGAACTCAACTGAGTACTGCCTAGCCAAGCATGTATATCACAACTTGAAGCCAGATGTACTGATTCAGAAGTGTGATTCATAATTAAACTCACGACCAGCGATGTAACTACATCTATTGACAGAAAGCTATATGTACAGAAGTCATGCAAACAATCGAGCCAGTCGAGACTGAAAAGCAAGCCATCGAAACGCATACGCGTACTACATACCAGATACGCATACTCTAAATCTTCCTGGAGCGTTTTCGAAAGGGCTGTTCTACGACTTCGTTCCACGAACTCGAACTCATCAAAATATGAACTGAAAAGCAAATGAAATGAACTCAAAAACTATCATACCTCGCTATGTCATGTTTGTTATTAGGCGACATTGGACCCCAGAATAGGCCTTTTGTTGCTAATTGTAATAGTACGTGTACAGTTCTGTCCTTGAGTATTTATAATTGAACTCACGACCAGCGCCGTGTAACTACATCTATTATGGAAAGCTATATGTACAGAAGTCATGCAAACAGTCGAGCCAGTCGAGACTGAAAAGCAAATGAAATGAACTCAAAAACTATCATGACCTCGCTATGCCATGTTTGTTGCTAATTGTAATAGTACGTGTACAGTTATGTCCTTGAGTATTTATAATTAAACTCACGACCAACGATGTATAACTCCATCTATTGACAGAAAGCTATATATGTACAGAAGTCATGCAAACAGTCGAGCCAGTCGAGTTATTTTCAGTAACTCATGATGGATGTTTATTTTATTCCACGTTTGAAAAATTCAGAAGGAAAAGGAATCGTAAAAATCGTACTTCAAAACTACATCAAAGCATTTAAGGCGAGCAAGGTCAATGTTCGTAAATCGAGATCGTACATAGCCCTTCATCAGACATATATACATAGTCTCCCTCGTCACGCAACTGTCAGTCATTGTCAGGTCTCTCCTCACGCAACTGACATTGTCCTTTTCATAAGCCCGAGTGTACGCTCATTGAGCGTCTTGTTTTATTTTATTTTATGTTTTTGTTAGGCCACGGAATCCGAAGTATTTGATCAGGCGTCAGTTGTGCAATATCCGGTCACATGTCACATCGAGACCAAATATACCGAGGCTAGGCTAGGGCTAGTATGTCCATTAGATATAAGTGTATTGGAACCATTTATATACAAACATTTATCTTTCTCGCAATCGATGTGGGACTTTGTCAAATCCAAAACACTACGCATGACCACTAATTCGATAGACAATCGTCACTAAAAATAAAGTTAAAATCAAATCAAATCAGATGATATTGTCAAAGCTGGTGTGTGTTTAGCGGCTTCTAGCCAAAGCATGGGGTCTTGTACTATTGAATTGTCTCGCACATGCGCAATGTGTTATATAGGGGTCGTGATTCTCGAGCGGGCTTCGCCAGATCATAGTATGCATGGATGTTATATTATGGGAGTCATGAATGATCGAGTTTGAATTGAGTTAGAGATTTTATCAAAGTAAATTTGAACGAATTCACGATTACGGAAGCCCAGGAGGGTCACTGATGCTTTTTGTTTTTAAGGTTTTCGTTTTTGTTTTTAAGGTTTTCGTTTTTGTTTTTAAGGTTTTCGTTTTTATTTTTAAGTTTTTCGTTTTTGTTTTTAAGGTTTTCGCTTTTGTTTTTAAGGTTTTCGTTTTTGCTTTTTGTTTATTGGTTTTTCGTTTTTGTTTTTAAGGTTTTCGTTTTTGTTTATTGGTTTTTCGTTTTTGTTTTTAAGGTTTTCGTTTTTGTTTTTCGTTTATTGGTTTTTCGTTTTTGTTTTTATGGTTTTCGTTTTTGTTTTTAAGGTTTTCGTTTTTATTTTTAAGTTTATCGTTTTTGTTTTTAAGGTTTTCGTTTTTGTTTATTGGTTTTTCGTTTTTGTTTTTAAGGTTTTCGTTTTTGTTTTTAAGGTTTTCGTTTTTGTTTTTTTCGTTTATTGGTTTTTTCGTTTTTGTTTTTATGGTTTTCGTTTTTGTTTTTATGGGTGGCAAATGCAATTAAATCCATACATATTGAAAGAGGGATATGTGAAAAGAAGAAAAATAGAATGGAGGAGTGAAAACAAACAAATGGATGGATGGTTATAGATGAATAAAACGAGAACTATCTTTGAAATTAAAAATTAAAAAATTAAAAATTAAGAAATAAAACCAACAAAAAGCAAGAAATAAAAAATATTAAACAAAAGTAAAAGTGGACGTGGATTTTTTGGGGGTGGCAAATGCAATTTCCTGGGGGTGGCAAATGCAATTCAACCCATACATATGGAAAAATGAAGAGAGCAGCGGTTGTATGTGAGGACAAAAAACATGACAGTTTCTATGGGCGGTTTTTATGGGTGGCAAATGCGATTCAATCCATACATATTGAAAGGAGGAGAAGAGGGAAGAGGAAAGTAAACATAAAAAAAAATATATAAATTAAAGAAAGAGAAAAATATAAAGAAAGAAAAATAAATAAAAAATAACAATTTTGATTTAATCTAAAAAATAATAAAATAATAATAATAGAAAATAATAATAAAAAATAAAAACAAGAAAGATAGAAAATAAAAAATAAAAATTGATAAAATAGAAATAAATTAATTAATGGATAAATAAATAAATAGATAAATAAATGGATAAAGGGTTCAGAAATTAAAAGAAAAAGATAGGAAAAAAAGGGGGTGAATGAAGAAAGAAAATGAAAATATGAAAAATACAGTGAAAATATAAATATTTGGTATACGAAACAAAATGGTTATACAATAAAGGAAGGTATACAAATAGGTTGAGGGGAGGGAGGGGGACGGCGGCGAGGCAGGGAGGGGAGGGAGCGAAGGTGGTTTTCGTCAAGGTAAATTGAACGACCATGGAGGAGGGATAGAACGTATAGAGTGAAGGAATAGACAACAAGCGAAATTAAATAATAAACAAGACGCTCAATGAGCGTTCACTCGGGCATTGTGAAAAGGAAAATGTCAGTTGTTCGAGGAAGTACTTGAAAATGAATGCCAGTTGGTTGAAGAACAAGGACAATGTCAGCTGCGCGAGGAGAGACCTGACAATGACTGACAGTTGCGTGACGAGGGAGACTATGTATATACATGTATGTGTCGAGTTCATTTGATTTGCCTTTGAGTTCATTTGATTACCTTTTGACTTTGAGTTCAATTGATTTGATTTTGATGAGTTTGTGTAAAGGCCCCCTCTCTAGCTTCAGATCCCGAAACGTCGAGTTTGGAATCGAGTTCGGGTTCGAGTTACGGCCGGTTCGAACGTCGAATAAAACAAGGACATCTTCTTCAATACAATATAATTTCTCTGACGTCATGACAATCAGTGACAGTTGAGTGACGAGGGAGACTATTAGTCCGGTGAGTACGAACATGATACGTCTTGAGGTTGCATAGGTCAGATGGTTCCGATAACGGCCTCGCGTTTGTTTAAAAAAATATATATATTTTAAGCGAGCTTCTAGTCCTTTTACCACTTCTAGTCATTGAACGATGAACTAGAATCCTGACCTTTTAATAGCTTGAAGATCTACAGCTGCTTTCAAAACTAAGATTCATAATCTACTTGAGTCCTGTGTCTCCTTTATCTTTTCAAATCTGCGGAGTAATCTTGAAACTCCGGATACGATTAAATACGTCGCATACTCGTCATTTTGAAGCCGAACAAAACTACTACTACTACTACTACTACTACTACCGAAATCCGCATTTTCTAACTCGGGCGGCCTGCGGCCTGGGCCCGAGTAATAACAGACAAAACCGAACGCAATTGATGACGCTAGCAACGTTGCGAGCACGCGTGAAAGCACAAACGACGGCTACCGAGGGAAGGAACGGGAAGATCGTGGCATAAAATATAACACCGTGGAGGGAGATGGGACTCAGTAGTACCACGTTCCACCAAGAGTTAATCAACGGGAGCTTGAAATCTTGGTGGAGATATAGATCAATGTATTTCATACTTCTAAGCCAGCTACGAAGTCAAGCCCAATACACACGAGGTACCGGTGGGAGCCGTGTTTGTCGCTAGCGTGGCGTGTGAACTAGTACGTGAGCACAAATAGAGGTGATAACAAAGTGGCGGTGTATAGCAATCTCGTGAGTGGATGGTAGGACTTACTTGGTACTTGGTTTGGGCAAAGGGCCTATAACCTGAGGGCAAATAGTTGTGTTGCTGGCGATACATGTCGGAGTTCAAATGTAATGCGATATACAATGGGAGGGGTCGTGGAATGCGAGGAATGGACGGTAACATGAGAGAAACTGCTGGAGTTGGATGAAACCGGATCGAGATAATGATAGGCCTGATTCGGTTTGTTAAAGCGTACGTTTTGTATGGAAGGATAGTGTATATGTTTATGTGTGCATAGAGAGGAATGGCTGTGTGTGTTGTATTGCATTGAGGCATGTGTAAGGGGGTTGGGGAGGGGGTTTGTTTGGGTGCATGGGTGGTGTAGTGCTGGTAGGGAAGGGAGTATGTAGGGTGTGTGTAGTGGGCGTGGGTTGGCAGCGTAGGGGAGTTGACGGGAGGGATCATGGGCGTATGGGGGGCTGGGATGGTAGGGATAGCTGCGCTTCACAGAGTCGTGGTAAAGAGATTGGAGGGGGGAGGGGAAGGATGTGGTTTAAGCGCATGTTTTGTAAGTTTGGCCAGGCATATGTGTGCATACAGGGGAAGGGTGTGTAGTGCTTTGGTTCGTAGGAGGGTGGGGTGGTAGGGATAGCTGCATGGGGGTTCGGTGTGTAGGGTGTTGTCAGGTGTTAGGGGTTTAGGTGTGTTGGAGGAAGAGTTTCTGGGTGGGGGCCTGATGGTATTAGGGGTAGGGTCATATGGGAGGGATATTGGTGGGCTGTCGCGGTGAAACGTATGTGGGGTGTGTGTGTTGGGCGGTGCGGGTAGGTAGTGGATAGGAGGTGAGGGGTCGCGGGGGTTGCAAGGCTGGGTTTGGAACCAGTGTGGGATGGAGGTGGAGTGTGTAGTGGGTGGTGTTGAATGGGTGGTTTTGGATGTAGGGGTGCAAAGGGTGATTCGGGTGGAGGATGGGTGTTGTTTTGCGGGGGGGCTTGTGTAGATGGAGAGTAGTGGTGGGATGGGTTTGCTCAGTAGGGGGGAGTGGTGGGGAGGGGTGTTGGGTGCGTGAGTGGTAGTCGGGTTGGGGGTGGGTTTGTTGTAATGGGTAGGGTGGTGGAGAGAGGTGTCTGTTGTCTGGTTGGTGGTGTGGGTCAAGGGTGGACCAGAGATGAGGTGATCCGGTATCATGCTCATCAAGATGTCGCACTCCCCATCCATGAGGTGGCACATGTTGGTCGATTGAGAAGGAGATTCAAGGTGAGTGGGATGGTGGGTGGTTAGGTTTAGGGGGGTGGGTGTGGGGGTCGGCATTCAGTAGGTCAGAGGGGTTGGTTGGTTTCGTGGAGGTAGTGGTAGGTGTGCGGAAGGTAGTCGTGGAGTGGAGGGGGGTGGGGGGGTTCAATGGGCAGGGTGGTGGTGGTCGAGGTATGGGGGTGGTGGGTGTTCTTAGGTGTGGGTGGGAGGTATTGGTAGGGGGTGGTTGGGCGGACAGTTCGAAAGGGAAGGCGTGTGTTGGTAGGAAAATGGGGTCGTAGGAGTGAGGAAGCGGTGGTGAATTTGGTGTATGTAGAAGGCCTGGTGTTGGTGTAGTGGGTGGTGTTGGTGGTGTTGTGGGTGAACATTGTGCGGTGGTGGGTGGTGTTGGTGTTGGTGGAGTGGGTGGAGTGAGCTGTGCGGAAAAACATTGAAAGAGGTTAAGCGGAAAGGGTAGAATATTATTATCGGGAAGTGTAGAAGAAATGAGGCTAGAAGTGGGGGGAATAGGGGGTGATGGTGGATGGAGGGTGGGCGTGGGATATGTAGGACATAAATGTGCATTGCCTAACAGGTAGTCGTACCTACGCATCTGAAAAGGGGTTTTGGATAAAGTTTAGAATCGGATGGAAATTGGGTGTTTCGGGTGGTTGCGGAGGTGGGTAGGAGTAGGTATTTAGGGTGAGGGGTGGGGGGCGGGGGTGGTGCGGGATTTTTGTTGAGGAGGGGGGAAGGGGATGCGTAAGGATCCATTAAGGATACAAAACTTTCCCTGTGTTACAGTGCAGTTTTTGTGGGTGGCAAATGCAATTAAATCCATACATATTGAAAGAGGGATATGTGAAAAGAAGAAAAATAGAATGGAGGAGTGAAAACAAACAAATGGATGGATGGTTATAGATGAATAAAACGAGAACTATCTTTGAAATTAAAAATTAAAAAATTAAAAATTAAGAAATAAAACCAACAAAAAGCAAGAAATAAAAAATATTAAACAAAAGTAAAAGTGGACGTGGATTTTTTGGGGGTGGCAAATGCAATTTCCTGGGGGTGGCAAATGCAATTCAACCCATACATATGGAAAAATGAAGAGAGCAGCGGTTGTATGTGAGGACAAAAAACATGACAGTTTCTATGGGCGGTTTTTATGGGTGGCAAATGCGATTCAATCCATACATATTGAAAGGAGGAGAAGAGGGAAGAGGAAAGTAAACATAAAAAAAAATATATAAATTAAAGAAAGAGAAAAAAATATAAAGAAAGAAAAATAAATAAAAAATAACAATTTTGATTTAATCTAAAAATAATAAAATAATAATAATAGAAAATAATAATAAAAAAATAAAAACAAGAAAGATAGAAAATAAAAAATAAAAATTGATAAAATAGAAATAAATTAATTAATGGATAAATAAAAAAATAGATAAATAAATGGATAAAGGGTTCAGAAATTAAAAGAAAAAGATAGGAAAAAAAGGGGGTGAATGAAGAAAGAAAATGAAAATATGAAAAAATACAGTGAAAATATAAATATTTGGTATACGAAACAAAATGGTTATACAATAAAGGAAGGTATACAAATAGGTTGAGGGGAGGGGAGGGGACGGCGGCGAGGCAGGGAGGGGAGGGAGCGAAGGTGGTTTTCGTCAAGGTAAATTGAACGACCATGGAGGAGGGATAGAACGTATAGAGTGAAGGAATAGACAACAAGCGAAATTAAATAATAAACAAGACGCTCAATGAGCGTTCACTCGGGCATTGTGAAAAGGAAAATGTCAGTTGTTCGAGGAAGTACTTGAAAATGAATGCCAGTTGGTTGAAGAACAAGGACAATGTCAGCTGCGCGAGGAGAGACCTGACAATGACTGACAGTTGCGTGACGAGGGAGACTATGTATATACATGTATGTGTCGAGTTCATTTGATTTGCCTTTGAGTTCATTTGATTACCTTTTGACTTTGAGTTCAATTGATTTGATTTTGATGAGTTTGTGTAAAGGCCCCCTCTCTAGCTTCAGATCCCGAAACGTCGAGTTTGGAATCGAGTTCGGGTTCGAGTTACGGCCGGTTCGAACGTCGAATAAAACAAGGACATCTTCTTCAATACAATATAATTTCTCTGACGTCATGACAATCAGTGACAGTTGAGTGACGAGGGAGACTATTAGTCCGGTGAGTACGAACATGATACGTCTTGAGGTTGCATAGGTCAGATGGTTCCGATAACGGCCTCGCGTTTGTTTAAAAAAATATATATTTTTTAAGCGAGCTTCTAGTCCTTTTACCACTTCTAGTCATTGAACGATGAACTAGAATCCTGACCTTTTAATAGTTTGAAGATCTACAGCTGCTTTCAAAACTAAGATTCATAATCTACTTGAGTCCTGTGTCTCCTTTATCTTTTCAAATCTGCGGAGTAATCTTGAAACTCCGGATACGATTAAATACGTCGCATACTCGTCATTTTGAAGCCGAACAAAACTACTACTACTACTACTACTACTACTACTACCGAAATCCGCATTTTCTAACTCGGGCGGCCTGCGGCCTGGGCCCGAGTAATAACAGACAAAAACCGTACGCAATTGATGACGCTAGCAACGTTGCGAGCACGCGTGAAAGCACAAACGACGGCTACCGAGGGAAGGAACGGGAAGATCGTGGCATAAAATATAACACCGTGGAGGGAGATGGGACTCAGTAGTACCACGTTCCACCAAGAGTTAATCAACGGGAGCTTGAAATCTTGGTGGAGATATAGATCAATGTATTTCATACTTCTAAGCCAGCTACGAAGTCAAGCCCAATACACACGAGGTACCGGTGGGAGCCGTGTTTGTCGCTAGCGTGGCGTGTGAACTAGTACGTGAGCACAAATAGAGGTGATAACAAAGTGGCGGTGTATAGCAATCTCGTGAGTGGATGGTAGGACTTACTTGGTACTTGGTTTGGGCAAAGGGCCTATAACCTGAGGGCAAATAGTTGTGTTGCTGGCGATACATGTCGGAGTTCAAATGTAATGCGATATACAATGGGAGGGGTCGTGGAATGCGAGGAATGGACGGTAACATGAGAGAAACTGCTGGAGTTGGATGAAACCGGATCGAGATAATGATAGGCCTGATTCGGTTTGTTAAAGCGTACGTTTTGTATGGAAGGATAGTGTATATGTTTATGTGTGCATAGAGAGGAATGGCTGTGTGTGTTGTATTGCATTGAGGCATGTGTAAGGGGGTTGGGGAGGGGGTTTGTTTGGGTGCATGGGTGGTGTAGTGCTGGTAGGGAAGGGAGTATGTAGGGTGTGTGTAGTGGGCGTGGGTTGGCAGCGTAGGGGAGTTGACGGGAGGGATCATGGGCGTATGGGGGGCTGGGATGGTAGGGATAGCTGCGCTTCACAGAGTCGTGGTAAAGAGATTGGAGGGGGGAGGGGAAGGATGTGGTTTTAAGCGCATGTTTTGTAAGTTTGGCCAGGCATATGTGTGCATACAGGGGAAGGGTGTGTGTAGTGCTTTGGTTCGTAGGAGGGTGGGGTGGTAGGGATAGCTGCATGGGGGTTCGGTGTGTAGGGTGTTGTCAGGTGTTAGGGGTTTAGGTGTGTTGGAGGAAGAGTTTCTGGGTGGGGGCCTGATGGTATTAGGGGTAGGGTCATATGGGAGGGATATTGGTGGGCTGTCGCGGTGAAACGTATATGTGGGGTGTGTGTGTTGGGCGGTGCGGGTAGGTAGTGGATAGGAGGTGAGGGGTCGCGGGGGTTGCAAGGCTGGGTTTGGAACCAGTGTGGGATGGAGGTGGAGTGTGTAGTGGGTGGTGTTGAATGGGTGGTTTTGGATGTAGGGGTGCAAAGGGTGATTCGGGTGGAGGATGGGTGTTGTTTTGCGGGGGGGCTTGTGTAGATGGAGAGTAGTGGTGGGATGGGTTTGCTCAGTAGGGGGGAGTGGTGGGGAGGGGTGTTGGGTGCGTGAGTGGTAGTCGGGTTGGGGGTGGGTTGTTGTAATGGGTAGGGTGGTGGAGAGAGGTGTCTGTTGTCTGGTTGGTGGTGTGGGTCAAGGGTGGACCAGAGATGAGGTGATCCGGTATCATGCTCATCAAGATGTCGCACTCCCCATCCATGAGGTGGCACATGTTGGTCGATTGAGAAGGAGATTCAAGGTGAGTGGGATGGTGGGTGGTTAGGTTTAGGGGGGGTGGGTGTGGGGTCGGCATTCAGTAGGTCAGAGGGGTTGGTTGGTTTCGTGGAGGTAGTGGTAGGTGTGCGGAAGGTAGTCGTGGAGTGGAGGGGGGTGGGGGGTTCAATGGGCAGGGTGGTGGTGGTCGAGGTATGGGGGTGGTGGGTGTTCTTAGGTGTGGGTGGGAGGTATTGGTAGGGGGTGGTTGGGCGGACAGTTCGAAAGGGAAGGCGTGTGTTTGGTAGGAAAATGGGGTCGTAGGAGTGAGGAAGCGGTGGTGAATTTGGTGTATGTAGAAGGCCTGGTGTTGGTGTAGTGGGTGGTGTTGGTGGTGTTGTGGGTGAACATTGTGCGGTGGTGGGTGGTGTTGGTGTTGGTGGAGTGGGTGGAGTGAGCTGTGCGGAAAAAACATTGAAAGAGGTTAAGCGGAAAGGGTAGAATATTATTATCGGGAAGTGTAGAAGAAATGAGGCTAGAAGTGGGGGGAATAGGGGGTGATGGTGGATGGAGGGTGGGCGTGGGATATGTAGGACATAAATGTGCATTGCCTAACAGGTAGTCGTACCTACGCATCTGAAAAGGGGTTTTGGATAAAGTTTAGAATCGGATGGAAATTGGGTGTTTCGGGTGGTTGCGGAGGTGGGTAGGAGTAGGTATTTAGGGTGAGGGGTGGGGGGCGGGGGTGGTGCGGGATTTTTGTTGAGGAGGGGGGAAGGGGATGCGTAAGGATCCATTAAGGATACAAAACTTTCCCTGTGTTACAGTGCAGTTTTTGTGGGTGGCAAATGCAATTAAATCCATACATATTGAAAGAGGGATATGTGAAAAGAAGAAAAATAGAATGGAGGAGTGAAAACAAACAAATGGATGGATGGTTATAGATGAATAAAACGAGAACTATCTTTGAAATTAAAAATTAAAAAATTAAAAATTAAGAAATAAAACCAACAAAAAGCAAGAAATAAAAAATATTAAACAAAAGTAAAAGTGGACGTGGATTTTTTGGGGGTGGCAAATGCAATTTCCTGGGGGTGGCAAATGCAATTCAACCCATACATATGGAAAAATGAAGAGAGCAGCGGTTGTATGTGAGGACAAAAAACATGACAGTTTCTATGGGCGGTTTTTTATGGGTGGCAAATGCGATTCAATCCATACATATTGAAAGGAGGAGAAGAGGGAAGAGGAAAGTAAACATAAAAAAAAATATATAAATTAAAGAAAGAGAAAAATATAAAGAAAGAAAAATAAATAAAAAATAACAATTTTGATTTAATCTAAAAATAATAAAATAATAATAATAGAAAATAATAATAAAAAATAAAAACAAGAAAGATAGAAAATAAAAAATAAAAATTGATAAAATAGAAATAAATTAATTAATGGATAAATAAATAAATAGATAAATAAATGGATAAAGGGTTCAGAAATTAAAAGAAAAAGATAGGAAAAAAAGGGGGTGAATGAAGAAAGAAAATGAAAATATGAAAATACAGTGAAAATATAAATATTTGGTATACGAAACAAAATGGTTATACAATAAAGGAAGGTATACAAATAGGTTGAGGGGAGGGGAGGGGACGGCGGCGAGGCAGGGAGGGGAGGGAGCGAAGGTGGTTTTCGTCAAGGTAAATTGAACGACCATGGAGGAGGGATAGAACGTATAGAGTGAAGGAATAGACAACAAGCGAAATTAAATAATAAACAAGACGCTCAATGAGCGTTCACTCGGGCATTGTGAAAAGGAAAATGTCAGTTGTTCGAGGAAGTACTTGAAAATGAATGCCAGTTGGTTGAAGAACAAGGACAATGTCAGCTGCGCGAGGAGAGACCTGACAATGACTGACAGTTGCGTGACGAGGGAGACTATGTATATACATGTATGTGTCGAGTTCATTTGATTTGCCTTTGAGTTCATTTGATTACCTTTTGACTTTGAGTTCAATTGATTTGATTTTGATGAGTTTGTGTAAAGGCCCCCTCTCTAGCTTCAGATCCCGAAACGTCGAGTTTGGAATCGAGTTCGGGTTCGAGTTACGGCCGGTTCGAACGTCGAATAAAACAAGGACATCTTCTTCAATACAATATAATTTCTCTGACGTCATGACAATCAGTGACAGTTGAGTGACGAGGGAGACTATTAGTCCGGTGAGTACGAACATGATACGTCTTGAGGTTGCATAGGTCAGATGGTTCCGATAACGGCCTCGCGTTTGTTTAAAAATATATATATTTTAAGCGAGCTTCTAGTCCTTTTACCACTTCTAGTCATTGAACGATGAACTAGAATCCTGACCTTTTAATAGCTTGAAGATCTACAGCTGCTTTCTCGTGAGCCGTACAGTTGCTCAACATTGAGGTGAACTTTGCGCGCACTACTTAACCCCGTGGTCATGTCCCAATAATACTCGAGGTTCACATTACTAGTGTAACCTTAACTAAAATAAGGCTGTATTTTAACACTCACCATTTTCCCTTATCCACTTTCCTGTTGGCAGTGTCGCTTATGGCGATGAAATACGAAACGGTACAAGTATACTAATAGTACATGGAACGACACAAGTTTACCTTCGTTGTACTCACTTAACTTAATACCTTCGCCTTCGGTCCGTTCAAAAGCACGTAAACAATACAAATACATATATAACGTGACACCTTATCTTCACTTCACTTCAACCTTGAGTTAAATGAAGAAATTTGCCAAGGGAAAACACTTATTAAACTCGATCCGATGTATAAACATACGGATAAACATACATGTACGTAGCCTCCATCCATGTCGCTAGTCGTCCGCCATCTTGCGAGTAATTGAGCCGCAGAGCATCATGGTCTATGCTTAGCGTTTTTATTTTTGTGTTTTTCGTTTTTGTGTTTTTCATTTTTAACTTTTTAATGTTTAACTTTTTATTTTCTTAATTTTAATTTTTTTTAAATTCATTTTTTTTTAATTGTTTTTTTATTATTATTTTTTTTTAATAGTAAAAATTTGAAAAAAAAAAAAAAAAAAAAAAACCTTAAAAACAAAAACGAAAACCTTAAAAACAAAAACGAAAAACCAATAAACAAAAACGAAAACCTTAAAAACAAAAAAAAAACGATAAACTTAAAAATAAAAACGAAAACCTTAAAAACAAAAACGAAAACCATAAAAACAAAAACGAAAAACCAATAAACGAAAAACAAAAACGAAAACCTTAAAAACAAAAACGAAAACCTTAAAAACAAAAACGAAAAACCAATAAACAAAAACGAAAACCTTAAAAACAAAAACGAAAAACTTAAAAATAAAAACGAAAACCTTAAAAAAAAAAACGAAAACCATAAAAACAAAAACGAAAAACCAATAAACGAAAAACAAAAACGAAAACCTTAAAAACAAAAACGAAAAACCAATAAACAAAAACGAAAACCTTAAAAACAAAAACGAAAAACCAATAAACAAAAAGCAAAAACGAAAACCTTAAAAACAAAAGCGAAAACCTTAAAAACAAAAACGAAAAACTTAAAAATAAAAACGAAAACCTTAAAAACAAAAACGAAAACCTTAAAAACAAAAACGAAAACCTTAAAAACAAAAAGCATCAGTGACCCTCCTGGGCTTCCGTACACGATATATACGTTATGTTGAAGAACGAATACGGACCATAACTCGAACCGTAATTCGAACTCGAATTCGATTCCAAACTCGACGTTTCGGCATTCCCTTATACGAAACACATTTCTCAGATATATATAATGATGGATGTTTATTTTATTCGACGTTCGAACCGTAACTCGAACCCGAACTCGATTCCAAACTCGACGTTTCGGGATCTGAAGCTAGAGAGCGAGGGTTTGATTTTCCACTGAGTAGATTTTGTTTTGATAGCTAATCTCGCTTTGCGTGACAAGAGAGATTATTTGTGTCGATGAGCATCGATAAAGATCTCCGACTGTTCGAGGTACGTATATGGTACATCTTTAAACGTACTTGAGGTCACTTGAGGTTGCATATTCATGGCGCCACAAACGGGTCGAATATTTTCCGAATGCCTATCGAACTAAATCCGAAAATATGATTCGCTCAATAAACGGATCAAATAGTTTCCGAGCGTATATCGAACTAAATCCGAAGTATTCTTCGCTCAGGGCAAATACTGAGATAGTGCTAAGTCATGGTCTTCGACGACTAGAAGTGAAAGAAGCAGTTGACCTGTGCAGAAGATAAATTATGTTGTATCTAAGGCAAGCCATCAACAGTTCCTCTTAAATACGCTCTCACATACAAACGTATACGCCGATTCGTGTGGGCCAACTCTAAAAGATGTTGAGCGTTTTCGACTGGGCCTTTACACGAACTCATCAAAAGCAAATCAATTGAACTCAAAGTCAAAAGGTAATCAAATGAACTCAAAGTCAAAAGCAAATCAAATGAACTCGACATATATATACATAGTCTCCCTCGTCACGCAACTGTCAGTCATTGTCAGGTCTCTCCTCACGCAACTGACATTGTCCTTGTCATAAGCCCGAGTATACACTCATTGAGCGTCTTGTTAGTAACAAAACTTGGACAACAATGATGACAATGATACAAAATATGGGAAGAAACGAGTCAATGTTGACTGACTGTAATCATTCTATAATAGGAATGATAACCAGAAGATATTCATTGCTATATCTAATAATATTAATAATAATAATAATTGTAAAGGACGCTATACGGGCTTCCTTTGTTATTTGTTTGTTTTGTTGCCTATCAAGGTCCCATTGTAATCATACTCGTATCATGTTACCCCCACGTACACGTGCAAACGTAGCAAGCCATAAGTAAGTCCAAGTATTAATGTCAAGTAAGCCAATAAGTTCAAGTATAAGTTCGTCCTATACCTTGGTGGATACGTGGGACAGTTATGTAAGTACATGTACCCCTTTGATTGTTTAGATGATTCAGTTCCTTACTGCTAGATAATTGATTGTAATTACCAAGTTATGTATGATTTATCATAGTCATCATAGAATTAGAACCTTATGTATACCATGTAATAATTAAGACCTAGTTATTGTATTCACAGTTTACGATAAGAATAAAAGTCAAATAAAGGCCGGCTCTATTCGGTAAAATCAATCCCAACCAAACTCAAATCCAGCCGCGACACGAAATCAAGTTCGTCAAGAGTCGCTGCGATCACAGTAAAATAACTCCACCATCTTCGTTCGATAGGACATATCGAATCTCAAGTTCAAATTAAGTCAAGGAAATGGTACATATCGTACATAAACAAGCATGACCGATAGTACTAAAGATAATTCTAAGGAACTGATTGAAAATATCGTAAACGAGAATGAATTTCCATCGCTGCCACGTGAAGGCGAAGATAGCGAGGCACGTGAGGAAGCGAGTTGCGAAACACGAAACACGCCATCGTCGAGACCGGAAGTCGATGTGGATCAACGAGAGTCACGTGACCGGAAACTCACTGTAAAGGGCAAGGAATACAAGATTGATATCTTAACTCGTAATAGAAACACGGCACACTCAAATTTATCAAAAAAAGTAAAGGCAATCTGTACATCATTAAACGAAGGAATAGAAGATGTTCAGTCATTGGAGAATGAAAGAGAGAATCTTGACAAGGTAAGGGAAGGATTCCACGAAGCACATTCTGCCTTGTATAAGTTCATGGAGACCGACGGAGAGAGGCAGAATTTGTACCGAGATTTCGATATTCGAGAATGTGAAAGCACCCAATGCAGAATGAGGTTGTGCGACAGAATACAAGGGATAGAAAAAGGATCGCAGAAATCTGAATCCGTTAGACTTTCTTCGAAGAAGAGAAGCACAACAAGGTCATCAGTAGCATCCTCTCGATCCTCCTCGATCCTCTCGATCCTCTCGATCCTCTCGATCCTCTCGATCCTCTCGATCCTCTCGATCCTCTCGATCCTCTCGATCCTCTCGATCCTCCCGCTCGCGATGAAGTTAGAAGCTGCAGCCAAGACTGCAAGACTAGAAGTAGAATTGAACTTTCTCGATCAGGATGCAGAAATAAGGAAATTGTATATTAAGAAAGAACTCGCTATAGCCAACGCTGAAGCGGCAACTCTTAATAAAATCTTAGAAGAAGACAATGTGACAGATAATGAAAATTCATTCACGCATAACACATCAACGTCGTCAGCCACAAGAGAAGATGAAGGAGTCAATGTCTCTCAATGTCCATCTTGTTCAAAGAATCACTCTCTTGATGATTGTCAATAATTTAAGGACAATAGTATAGAGGATCGAGTAAAGTTTGTAAGGAACAAAAGACTCTGCTTCGGCTGTTATGGCAATGATCATCAATCAAGGAACTGTACTTCGAGGCTTACATGTAAAGAGTGTGGTAAGCGCCATCCTACAGCCCTCCATCAAGACTCTAAGAATGTTGAAGAACCGAAAAGGGAAGCAAACGCAAAGGAAGACAACGAAAGGGTCGTACATGTTAGCAACTGCGCTAACACTTGCAACTCCGCTAGCCTAGAGAACCACGTGATCAACTCGATGATCGTTCCCGTCTGGCTGCACCACAATCAGACGACCCTTACGCTATCAGAACCTTGCTTGGATGGGGTATACTAAGCCCGGTAACCCAAGTAAAGGAGCTATCAGATGAGTCAGAAGCCGAAACTGATGGCGTATGTCACCACGTTGTCAGCCAAGAAGTTGGATCTCCAGACCGTACCAAAACTTGCTTTATCGTGCCCACACAGACGAAAGAAGTGGTGAACCCATTTCAAGTTAAACGAATGTTTGATCAAGATTTCTCTGAAGCAAACACCAACAAGTCGGTAGCGCTCTCGCAAGATGATCGTAAGTTCTTAGCAAATTAAGGTCAAGGAAGGAATTCGCCATGACATCGACGGTCACTACGAGATGCCCTTACCCCTGAGAGATCCAAGTGTTAAGTTACCAAACAATCGTGAAGTTGTCTTACGACGCTTACTGCAACTAAAGAGAACACTAAAGGCTGACAGTCAATACAGAGATCACTATGTGGCCTTTATGGATAAAGTAATAAAGAGTGGATATGCGGAGAAGGTACCTCAAGTCAAATCTGATTCCACGCACAAGCCCGATGATAATCATGTCTGGTACATCCCTCATCACGGAGTTTACCATCCTAAGAAGCCAGGGAAGATTCGAGTAGTTTCTGACTGTTCCGCAGAGTACAATGGTGAGTCGTTAAACAAGCATCTTCTACAAGGCCCAGACCTTACTAACAACTTGACGGGAGTTTTGTGCAGGTTTCGCAAGGAACCTGTCGCTATAATGTGCAACATCGAAGCTATGTTCTACCAAGTCAAAGTTACAGAAAATTGTCGGGACTTGTTGCGCTTCCTTTGGTGGGAGGATGGCGACACGTCAACGGAACCACAAGAATACAGAATGACAGTCCATCTGTTTGGGGCTGCATCATCCCCCGGTTGTTCTAACTTTGCCTTGAAGATAACCGCTGACGATAATGAAGAATATATCGGCTCTACACCAGCAGAATTCCTTCGTAAAGATTTCTACGTGGACGATGGACTGAAGTCAGTGCCTTCTGTAGACGAAGCTACAGAACTGATCAACGGGATCAAAGAAATGTGCAAGCTAGGAGGTTTTAACCTCCACAAGTTTACATCCAACAAGAAGGAAGTAATAGAGCAAATTCCGGTAGAAGACAGAGCTGAAGAAATCAAGCACTTAGATCTGGACCATGATGCATTGCCAACGGAGCGTGCACTTGGTATGCAATGGTGTATAGAGGCAGACACATTTGAGTTTCGGATCACCCTCAAGGATCTTCCATGCACAAGAAGAGGTATCCTCTCCACAATCAGCTCCATCTTCGACCCTCTGCGTTTTGTCGCTCCGTTGATGTAAGACGGTAAGAAGATATTACAGGAACTCTGTTAAGAAAATGCAGATTGGGACGATCCAGTCTCTGAGCAAGTAAAGTCACGATGGGAACAATGGAGAACCGAGCTACAGGTGTTAGAGAAATTCTCCATCCCAAGATGTTATAAACCAGAAGATTTTGGTCAAGTAGTAAGAGCAGAACTTCATCATTTCTCCGACACCAGCACCAAGGGCTACGAACAGTGCTCTTACCTTCGACAAGAGAATACCAATGGACAAATCCATTGTTCCTTGATCATTGGTAAAGCAAGGGCAACCCCCTTAAAGCAAGTTACAGTACCAAGATTGGAACTTACCGCTGCTGTTGTTTCAGCAAGGGTCAGTGAGCAGTTGCGAAGAGAACTGCCCATTGACAACGTCAAGGAAGTATTCTGGACCGACAGCATGGTCGTCTTAGGATACATCGCAAACAACTCAAGGAGATTCCACATTTTTGTAGCCAATCGCGTACAACAAATCCAAGATTTGACCTCGATCGACCAATGGAGATACGTCAACACAGAGTCGAATCTAGCAGATGATGCTTCCCGTGGACTAACAGCGCACCAGCTATTATCCTCAAGATGGCTCAAGGGACCTGATTTTCTGTGGAAGGATGAAAGTCAGTGGCCTGCAGCAACTATAACTGGTAAGAACGAGGTCGAGCCGTTTCTAAACGACCCAGAAGTCAAGAAAGCTGTTGTCATGGCAACTGCATCGTCCAGTTCAGAAGAAGAGGACGCACTGCTCGTCCGTTTGGAGTGCTTCTCTAATTGGCACCGGGCAAAGAGAGCAATTGCTCTGTGCATTCGATACGTACAGAAACTTAAAGAGATAGTTAAGAAGAAAGGAGCTCAGGAATCTATGCGAGTCGATGAAGTCAAGGTCTCAAAGAGAAACAACAAATCAAGCTATCTACCCATAACTGTTCAAGAGATGGAGCGAGCCGAAGGCTTAATCATACAGGCGGTACAGAGAAACTCATTTAAGGATGAGTTTGCTTCGTTAAAGATGGTTAGAAGAAAGACTTGTCCTGACGAAAGGGAGAACGCCACACAAAGAGAACGTCATGCCAAGACATCGAGCCCCTTCTACAAGCTCGATCCATACGTCGACTCTGGTGGGATCCTTCGTGTTGGTGGTCTCCTAAGACGCGCTACCCTGTCCGACACCTCTAAGTTTCCCGCCATCTTACCAAGAAAGGCTCATATTTCTACTCTTATAATAAAGCACTATCACGAAAGGATGCAACATCAAGGCCGCAGTCTAACGCTGAATGAAGTAAGGTTCAACGGATTCTGGGTTGTTGGTGGATCGAGTGCAGTAGGCATCTACATCTCCAACTGCGTCACATGCCGCAGACTTCGAGGTGCACTTCAGGAGCAGAAGATGGCTGACCTGCCAGAAGATCGTTTGGAACCTGCTCCACCTTTTACCAACTGTGCGGTGGACTACTTTGGGCCGTGGATAATTAAGAATGGCAGAAAAGAAGTCAAAAGATACGGTGTGCTATTCACGTGTATGGCGTGCAGAGCCATCCATCTTGAAGTATCCTGTTCCTTGGAGACAGATTCCTTTCTTAATGCTGTTCGTCGTTTCACATGCCGCAGAGGACCCATACGCCAATTAAGAAGCGACCAAGGTATCAATTTTGTTGGCGCCAAAAGAGAGCTAATAAGGAATGTCTTGCAGAGCTCGACCACAAGAAGATAAGTTCTGAGCTCTTGAAGATCAACTGTGATTGGTTCATCTTTAAGATGAATGTCCCTTCTGCCAGTCACATGGGGGGAGTCTGGGAACGACAAATCAGATCCGTGCGTAACGTGTTATCAGCCCTCCTAGAAAGCAATGGTTCCCAACTAGATGATGAGTCTTTGAGTACTCTCTTGTGTGAAGCTGAAGCAATCGTTAACAGCAGACCACTTACGGTTGATGCTTTGAGTGATCCAGACGCCCTAGCCCATTGACGCCCAACCATTTGCTGACGATGAAGACAAAGGTTGTTCTGCCACCCCCAGGCAACTTTCAGTCAGAAGATGTGTACTCACGAAAGCGCTGGAGACGTGTGCAGCATTTGACAAATGAGTTCTGGCATCGATGGAAGAAAGAATATCTCCTCACCCTACAACGACGCCAGAAGTGGTCACGACATCGATAGGACCTAGCTATCAACGATGTAGTCATCATCAAGGATGACAACTCAACTCGCAACAAGTGGGAGTTAGCTCGTGTGGTAAAGACCAACCAAGATGAAGATGGACGTGTGCGCACAGTGGAACTAGTTCTTGCAGATCCCTTTCTTAGCAGCCAAGGCAAGAGAGTTAAGCCAGTGAGGACTCTGGAGCGTCCTGTACAAAAACTAGTCCTGCTGACATCCCAAGCCACAGAAGAAGACCTGGGGTACGTCCCCGGCGAGGAGCCACGAGGAGCCACAGAATAGGGTGTAGTTCTAGAAACATTATTATCAAGAACATTGTTTGTGAAATAAGTATTGTATATTTCAGAGGAGCCATGTAAAGGACGCTATACGGGCTTCCTTTGTTATTTGTTTGTTTTGTTGCCTATCAAGGTCCCATTGTAATCATACTCGTATCATGTTACCCCCACGTACACGTGCAAACGTAGCAAGCCATAAGTAAGTCCAAGTATTAATGTCAAGTAAGCCAATAAGTTCAAGTATAAGTTCGTCCTACACCTTGGTGGATACGTGGGACAGTTTTGTAAATACATGTACCCCTTTGATTGTTTAGCTGATTCAGTTCTTTACTGCTAGATAATTGATTGTAATTATGTTGATGACACATTTTGTTTGTTTCATTCGGTAAGTGAGGCTGAGCTGTTTTTTCACTATCTTAACTCTCAGCATAAGAACATACGGTTCACTATGGAGAAAGAATCCGAGCACAAATTAGCTTTTTTGGATGTCCTTATAGACAACAAGGATTACTCTGTAGTCACTAAGATTTTTCGTAAGCATTTACTGGCCTTCTCACAAATTTTTTTAGCTTTACTTCCTATTCGTACAAGTTAGGTCTTGTTAGGACGTTAGTTGACCGTATCAGCAAAATTACCAACACGTGGAATGGTTTTCATGAGGACATTAGTAAATTAATACATATTCTCAAGAAAAATTCCTTCCCTGGCCATCTTATCGATAAAGTCGTTAACAACAACATTACTAAATCTTTATCCACCAGCAGTCCTCCTAATAACGAGAATAACTGTACAAATATTTTTTATTTTAAACTCCCGTATATAGGTAAATTTTCTCAAATCACACAGAAACGCATTCGCATTCTTCTTAAGCGGTACTGCGATAATATTGATATCAAGGTAGTGTTTTCCGCGTTTAATATAGGTTCTTTGTTCAGTGCGAAAGATCCTATCCCTAGTGGGTTCCGCTCGAGCGTAGTTTACAAATTTTCTTGTGCAGGCTGTGGTGCCTGCTATGTCGGTGAAACCTCTCGACACCTTACTACGCGCATGCATGAACACCTTACTACGGATAAGGCCTCTCACATTTACAAACATCTAGAGAGCTCGTCGGAATGTCGAGCCCTATGCTCCAGTGAATCATTTAAGATACTTGATCAGGCCAGAACTGGCTTCCAATTGAAAATTAAGGAAGCCATTCACATCCTTTGGGAAAAGCCCTCTTTAAGAGCGGCTGACTGAGAATATCGAGAACTCGTGGACAAAAGTGGAATTTCAGATTTCTTTGTATTTTGCCAGGAAATACCCTTTGGTGAACTATTATCGAAAATCACAATCAAACTTCCAACAGAGTTTTCGTTTTAGAGAAATCCGGCAAAACGTGAAATGCCGTGTACGAGCCTCGGAGGCCCGGTAATTTTATGGCGAAATGCTACACGTTTGACACTCGCGGGAAGGAAATTGGTTAATCCTATGAAGAAGATTTTTGGCACAGCAACACACTGTTACCTTTACAACCAGAAAATGTAAAAGGTTTGGAATTATAGGCGTTTTCAAATTCATTTACGACCGCCTAACTGTCCTCACTCTGAGCATTTGAGTTACGGCCGGAAAATAACCAAACTTTACAGGCAAAAAAGTGAAGCTTGGGTTATTCAAAAGCCACGCGTCACGAACCGTAAAGGTCGAGGCTATTTTCGATGCAAATCGCATATGTCACGCAATCCCGTAACAAGCAAATGATTTCAAATGAGTCACGGCTATCGCACATATTTTATATCAGAGCACAGCAAAGTCAATTGAATCGCAGGAAAGCAGAACTCTTAGCTTTCCTGAACTTTATTTTTATGTACCATTGTACATAAGCCGGTAATTCTTGATCACAAGATAGTGATAATATTTAGTGATCACAAACACTAATATCACGAGTGTTTGCGAATTCGATTATTAAAATTCGACTTTTAGCTAAAACTCACCCCACTCGCTTATACCAGAAAACAGTTGATATTCAATTTCTCTTCCAGGATATCTGGATTTGGTCTTTAATCCCTTCTACTCCCCAATCCCCTCTCCCTTCCCCCTCCCCTTCTCCTCCCCAATCCCCCTCCTCCTTCATTTTCCCCCTCCCCCTCCCCCTGCCCCTCCCCAATCCCCTTCCAGACCGCCAAGCTACGCAGGCTACAAGAACGCATGAGGTTGCTTTTCTAGCAGGAATTAATTATTCGACCTTTAGATGTTCATCAAAACATTGCCCAAGTTTCAGGTTTAATTATATTTTAATCGAGCATTCAATGCCCGATGGCTTCCTGCTCATTTGCGTCATTTATAGCTGATGAAGATAGCTGTGGACAAAGCCTGTATTATTCAACCACTGCTGCCTGTGTTCCTCTGACCGAATGTCAGAAAGATGTGTCGCAACATCTCAACTCTGCGAAAGTGTTTGGTGATCAGAATGTGGATAACGAAATGAAACTATTGCTAGCTCGCGCTGGTAAGCAGTCTTGTTAGCTTATGCACTTTTTAAAATCTTTGTTCTTTTTTAATGGAACATTTTTCTCATTATGTCAATGATCTTATAAAAGGGATATTCTCTGTGGAGGACACTCATAAATCTCTGACCATCTGTCCACGTCATCGGGATGCGTATGGACTTCGATGGAGAAGCCAGAAGACGCGGTGTGCCATCCCAATGGAGATTGCTGGACACAAGTCGAGGAGTGCAAAAGGGGACCGCGGAATAGACAGTGTGCTATCTGCAATGGTTTATCGCTGCACTGGACTTATTGTTCCCATTGGATCTCGTAAGTACAATTGTAATACAGTACCGATCGAAACTAACCTCAAACGCGAAATTAACATATGTTATTGTTAACGCAAAGTAAACATCGGCGTGCATTTGGAGTTAATGCAAAACAAACGCAAAGCAAACCCTGCCGATGTTTGCGTTTGTTTAGCGTTTACTACCTAAATGAACGCAAAGCAAACGCAAATTAAACTATTCTATTCTATTCTAAATTCTAATGGATTTCATCAGTTCGAAAGCAATCAAACATCGTTATTTTAATATACAAGTTTACCGTAAATGTACAAAATAATGCACACGCAAATTCAAACACACTTCAGCAAACTGAAAGCGAGCAAAATTAGCCAAAACTAAAAGCAATTTCTGTGTCGAAATCTCATTGCCAAAGGACATGAATTCGAAGACATATTAGATAAAATATGACGATGTTTTCGCAAAGAATGAAAGAAACACAACCAGACTAGACATCGACTAGACACTTGGCGCCGAGATCTGTCACGGTACGTCACACAAAGAAACCGCTAATCAGATGACAAGGGAGTAATGGCGGATTGTAGCGAATGGCTACTGTATCATGATTCTGATGAAAACTTTTGCAAACGTTTATGCATGTGCGCGCAACAAACTTTGGTAATATATTTTTCCCGCGAAAACGCGGTATAGTAATTGTTTTCCTTTGTGGATATGCAAAAAGTGGTATAAAAAAGAAATAATAATTATAAAAATTATAAAAATTATAATTACGTGTGGTAATTTGTTTTTCTCCGTGTGAATTTAATAGCGGGAGGGGTAGGGGGTAGGGGGTAAGCGGGAGGGTGGGATAAGTATCATAAAATAAGAGGTATTCATCTCTCAGGCAAAGAACTAAACTGTTTATTTATTTATTTAATTATTTACTTTAGAAATATGCAGACAATGCAGAAAGAAATTTATTGATGAGACTGAGCTGGACGAAAAACAGTTGCTATGTACACCCTCTTTAGAGACAGTGCCTACCATTTCAGTTGAACCAACTATACAGGAAGCCAAAGAAAACGTTGTCTCAGAAAAAGTACGCACATAGAAATACATATATACCTGAGTATAGTACAAATTATTCAAGACTTCCATAACATGTAATGCTTGTTTCACTCATTGCTTGATTATTCCAACAGGAAAGTGAAAGCAGCGGCTGTGACTCATCTGAAGCCGACAACCTCACAGCAAAGCTTGAACAGCTAACTTTGTATCCTGATTTAAGCTTTGTGCTCAGTCCTGATACAGCAAGTACGGCATCGTCAATTAGTGTAGTGGAAGAAATGGAGGAACAGAAATCGAAGTTAAACTCTTTCTTAGAATCCTGCAGAGTGCAACCACTGAGCGACGGCAAAAATTGGCTCGAATGGAACGATGCCAGCGAACGGACAAGGCGACGTTACATCAACCATACCGCCGAAGCTGTATCAGTATTACTGAAGGTCATCTCGCCGGAGAATGCCGGAAACCTCTGGAAAGCCCTGCAGACATCAAAAGTTGTCAACAAAAGGCTTGGACTAGAATCGCCTTCACTGCCATCCGAAACTGCTTACCTTGAAGCCTTGGCCGAGACGTACAAGAACGCTACCAGTTGGGATACCCGGAGGCAGGTACTCTCTGTAATGACGGGGGTTGCAAGCCATAAGGCTATATGTGAGTTTATCCCTGGCCTTACTAGTTATCGGTACACAGTTGCAAATCTACATCGCCTCGAGTATGGCCGGGGAGCCCCCGTCCCAGTACAGCAGAGTACCAGGTTACGCATAGAGAGACAGCAACTGGACCACTTTCTCGGTTTTATCACGAGCCCCCACATTGTACAAGATCTTCCATTTGGAGAGAAGGTCCTTCACTTGTCATCGGGCAGTACAATTACCGTGCCAAATGTCATACGCACTATGATACCGCAGAGGATTGTACAGCAGTATACTAACTATTGTCAAGAATACAATTATCCAACCTTCAGTCAGCGAACGATGCTAAGAATTCTATCGGACTGTAGTGCCTCTGTCAGAAAATCTTTGCAAGGTTTGGATTATTTTGCAGCAGAAGGGGCGAAGGCGTTTGAAGACCTTTCAGCCGTACTGGAAAGAGTGGCTCCCCTAGGTCATGGCCAAGATTGGGAGAAAGACATGAACGATGCTCTGAAGGCAGGGAAGATGTATTTAAAAGGAGACTACAAGGTAAGCTTTACACTGCTGCGCGCGTTTTTCAATTGTGTATGTGCGTACTGAGTGTGTACAAGATGGTGAAAGGAGAGGAGTGCTTTCTTAAACGATGTTCAAATACTTTTACTCGCAAATTCTTGGGTTATCTATTCAATTCTGAACTTTTGAAAAAGGAGTAGGAGCAGTTCATTGACTAATACGGTGGAATCCCCATAACTCGATTCCTCAATAACTCGATCGAATTTCTCGCTAAATCGAAGTAAAACCGTCCATTACCCTTGTCTGATCTTCACTCACTCATTGTAATTTTGCTCTTAATATAATTGAGAACTGGAACTTCCAAGAACATTTTAATGTTAAAACTGTTTTCCTTCTACCTTGAGGGTTCAAGTTATCGAATTTTTACACTGTAGCATTTGTATTGCAGGTCCACATTAGCGACGATTCGTGCGTAGCAGACCACTGTAATGTGTACGCCCTAAGCGATCCTGGTGATATGACGATGCAAAAAAGCTGTGACCACACCCATACACAGCGCTGCGGCCAGTGCGAAGCCTTGGAGGAGCTGCTTAATAACATCCAAAAAGCCACTCAAGAGGTAGACTTTGGCTCTGCTGAGGATCATGATGAGGCACTGTACCTTTGCCAACACGCCAAGCAGGCCATCAACCTGTGGAAGTGCCACCAGATACGTACAGTCAGGCAGGACCAGGCACGACTGGACGTACTAGATCGTCTAGACGATAAGACATGTCTCATCACAAATGACTGGGCGATGAAGTTTCTACCACAACGGTACAGGGAGTCCCAGAGCGACTGGTTTGGTAAGCGTGGAATATCGTGGCACATCAGTGTGGTGGTGCGACGAGTCAGCGGGCAACTTCAGTCTCAGACGTTCGTTCACATTTTACAGTCCAGCAACCAGGGAAGCTCTACCGTCGTTCTCCTCATGGAACATGTTACGGACGCTAAAGAAAGAGCACCCAGAGATCCAACATGCTTATTTCCGCCAAGATAACGCCGGGTGCTACCACAGTGCCACGACGATCCTCTCCATACCTGCCATCCAGTTGTCATCTGGAGTGTCCGTACTTGCGGTAGACTTTTCTGACCCCCAGGGTGGCAAGGGTCCAGCCGACCGCATGTCTGCCACATGCAAAAACCACATCAGGCGCTACATTAATGAGGGCCATGACGTGACGAAAGCGCAACAGATGAAAGACGCAATCCTTTCGTATGGAGGTGTACAAAGCGTGAGGGCTGCTGTGGTCGAGACTATTCAAGAAGCACCGTCTGAACTAACCAAGATTCCCGGAATAAATAAACTCAACAATGTTCTGTTTGATGAAGAGGGTGTTGTGGCCAGACGGGCTTATGGGATTGGCAAAGGAAAGCGGATCTCTTCAGTTGAAGGATGTGGAGGTGCGTTTATATGGCTTATAATATGTTCTATCTTTTTTTGCCAGTATAACAGTTCGGATATCTAACATGCTTTTTCTATTGGCCGAGAGCAAACAGCGAATTTCCGAAATTAACGTGCGCAAAAGCCAGGGAATTGTATCTACTAGTAAATTATGTAATAATCATTTCAAGCGACGCGTACGGTGCATGATTTCCACCGATAATAGTAATAGTATTTTGTTTTTAGGTAAGAACATTCATTGGTTGACAGATGCGTTTTCTGATGGAAATTTCAAGTTTCTAAGCAGTCTGAGTCTTCCCACGCCAAAAGTTGCTCAACTTGATAAAGAGGAGCCTGGACAAGAAATCAATAAACCAACATTCAGCTGTCCCCAAGATGGGTGTACCAGGGTATATCAAAGACACTCGTCGTTGGAGAAGCACTTGTTTTACGAGCGGTGTGTAAAATCTTTAGAAAGAGCAACTGTCCTTGATCAAGCTAAAGAGGGCTACGCTGCGAGGCTCTTGGAGGGGGTTGGTACAATTCCAACACTCCCTCAAACTACTTCAGCGTCAACAGGGGCGACCCAACTAAAGGAAGGCTGGGCACTGAAACAAACCAAGAAGCCCTATCGTTTCAGTGAAAAACAGAAAATGTACCTCGTCGCCAAATTCAATATCGGGCAGGAAACAGGAAGAAAATTAGATCCTGATGTGGTTGCTAAGGACATGAGGCGAGCAAAGGATTCAAATGGAAAACGTTTGTTCGCCTTAACAGAATTCCTGACTCCTCTTCAAGTGTCGTCCTTCTTTTCAAGACTGGCTGCAAAAGGTCGACAGAAGCCAGTTAGTCAGTGTGCATATGAAGAAGAAGACATTAGAGCCGCGAACGAAGAGGAGAACTTCGCCAACGCCAGAGAATCTATATTATCCACATTGCAGTTGGTCCATCCGATCGTGTGCGATCAACACAATGTGTGTGAAATGGTAAAAGAAGATTCTCTTGGGAAAGAGAAGGTCAGCCTGCTTCAATTGCTGTGCAATGAGTTGGAGCTAACCGTTCCCGTTCCACCATTGAGGAGGAAAGCCCCCTACGTGACCCTTTTGCAGGAACTGGTACAGGGATGCAGCTGCATGAGCACTGTGTCAACATAACATTAAACTGGGCCTGAAATAGGCACTGAAATTATTATATTTCTGTAGTCCCACTGCAGTTCCGGGAACTTTGACATTTGATTATCTGCAGATGTTTTACTATAGTTCTTGCTTTATTAGTACACTGCGAATGGAAGGGATAAATTATATCATACTGGCGCATTGCCATATATATTTATTATGCGTGCACTTGAACAATAACGGTTCCACGAGTTATAGGTTAGGTATTAGAAGTATGGTTTAGGAATACATAACTAACTATGCGCCATTATGGTTATTTTATCGACCAACGTTAATGCTGGTTGTTTGAGAAATTTTTAGGGCGAGTGTAAGGCCAACAGAGGAGAACAAACTATAAAATGTAAGATAGCGAGGGATATGATGTAGAGGAGAATAGTTGCGGGAGAGAACAAATAGGCGACTTGCATGGTGACGTTTTACTACAAGTACATGTACCAGAATGCTTTGGGAATTTTCTTTCTTATTCAGATTTTTATTCCCTCATGAGAATAGTAAGACAATTGGTGCTAATTTTCTAACAAAAGAAAATGCGGCAAGGCATTAGTGGTACTTGTAGTATGTGACGCCATCGCCTATTGGATCATATAAGTCAACTTTCAGCCAGTCTTTGGATCATATAAGTCAACTTTCAGGGGCGTAGCCAGATATTTTCACGAGGTACGCCGGCATTGTTTTCTCTGTATGGAAATAACACAGCTCTACATTTTTTTGTAGTACTTTTATTATATTTTGGCGGGGTGTCAGAGGTACGCCTGGGCGTATTGGCGCACAGGGAGCTACGCCCATGACTTTGTGAGATGCTTTGTCCAAATGTATTAGGTAAAATATATTGTAAAATGTATTTTTAAAATATTATACCCTTCCCCCTCCCCTGCGGCCAGTGGACGGCAACAATTATTCAGTCTTATTTCATTCAAATCCAGATATCCTGGAAGAGAAGTTGAATATCAACTGTTTTCTGGTATGAGAGAGTGCGGTGAGTTTTAGCGAAAAGCAGCCATAGCTCTGCTAAAAGTCGAATTTAATCGAATTCACAAACACTCGTGTTTAGTACAAAGCAGATAACGTGACAGTTTGTTGACAAGTGTTTGTGATCACTATTATCACTATCTTGTGATCAAGAATTACCGGCTTATGTACAATCGTACATAAAAATAAAGTTCAGGAAAGCTAAGAGTTCTGCTTTCCTGCGATTCAATTGACTTTGCTGTGCTCTGATATAAAATATGTGCGATAGCCGTGACTCATTTGAAATCATTTGCTTGTTACGGGATTGCGTGACATATGCGATTTGCATCGAAAATAGCCTCGACCTTTACGGTTCGTGACGCGTGGCTTTTGAATAACCCAAGCTTCACTTTTTTGCCTGTAAAGTTTGGTTATTTTCCGGCCGTAACTCAAATGCTCAGAGTGAGGACAGTTAGGCGGTCGTAAATGAATTTGAAAACGCCTATAATTCCAAACCTTTTACATTTTCTGGTTGTAAAGGTAACAGTGTGTTGCTGTGCCAAAAATCTTCTTCATAGGATTAACCAATTTCCTTCCCGCGAGTGTCAAACGTGTAGCATTTCGCCATAAAATTACCGGGCCTCCGAGGCTCGTACACGGCATTTCACGTTTTGCCGGATTTCTCTAAAACGAAAACTCTGTTGGAAGTTTGATTGTGATTTTCGATAATAGTTCACCAAAGGGTATTTCCTGGCAAAATACAAAGAAATCTGAAATTCCACTTTTGTCCACGAGTTCTCGATATTCTCAGTCAGCCGCTCTTAAATCAACAAGTCTCTCATGTAAATTTAAAACTTTCACTGTAATCACATACTTCAATGTTCTTTTGTTCTTCATACTGATATATTATATATAAGCTCATACATTGTATAGATCACTCATTAAATTACTGATGATGGCAGCAGCACTGCCGAAACATGTTTAAATTAAAAATTGTCGTAATCTTTATCAAATTAATTACCAAGTTATGTATGATTTATCATAGAATTAGAACCTTATGTATGCCATGTAATAATTAAGACCTATATTGTAGTTATTGTATTCACAGTTTACGATAAGAATAAAAGTCAAATAAAGACCGGCTCTATTCGGTAAAATCAATCCCAACCAAACTCATATCCAGCCGCGACACGAAATCAAGTTCGTCAAGAGTCGCTGCGATCACAATAATATTTATTTATTTATAGACCTTATGCAATACTCGATTTCTGTACTTTGCATAAATTTGCAAAAACTGAAAGAATAACGAGTTAAGTTAAGGTAAATCAATAGATTGAAAGACCATCGACAGTTTAGTATTTACCCCCAAAAGTGCATTAATAAAAATGAAACTATCATCAAGTAATAAGCGTTTGAAAGGTGCAAAATACATGGAAACGAGGCATCTAGGGCCAAAGTCCGGTTTCTGGTACAAATCTTTGTAATTTCAAATCACTATAACTTTTCAAGATTGCATTGTCGGCAACCGTATTTTAACAAGACGCTCAATGAGCGTACACTCGGGCATTATGACAATGACAGTTGCGTGACAAGGGAGACTAGCTAGAACGATGAGTTAGCACTTCTATTAACATAACGATGACTCATCACTTCTAGTCTTCGAACCTAGAGCGAACAATACTTCGGTTTAGTTTGACCCGTCTGTTAGATTTAAGATGTGACCTCAAGTGACCTCAAATACGTTTAAAGACGTACGACAGCGTACCTTAAGAGCCGGAAATCTTTATCTATGAGTCACCGACACAAATATTCTCCCTTGTCACTGAGCGTCTTCTTCTGTAATAGATCCCTAAAATCTAAGGACGTTTTGATTTCGATTGTATTTTTGCCGTTCACTGACCTGTTTTGAGCGTGGAAATTCTGTTCTAAGTTCTAACAAGGATCACACAACTGTAATCGTACTGAATTTTTCAAACGTGGAATAAAATAAACATCCATCGTGAGTTACTGAAAATATTAAACTCGACTGGCTCGATTGTTTGCATGACTTCTGTACATATAGCTTTCTGTCAATAGATGTAGTTACATCGCTGGTCGTGAGTTTAATTATAAATACTCAAGGACATACGACTGGACTCTCAGTTTCTTTGCGATTGCTGAAAATAAAACACCAATTGAAAGATATATTTGCTCAGTAAGTATTGTCGCGACCTAATTTTAGAACTGCCGCCTAGCGCTATTTAAAACAGAATTTCCACGCTCAAAACAGGTCAGTGAACGGCAAAAAATATAATCGAAATCAAAACGTCCTTAGATTTTAGGGATCTATTACAGAAGAAGAAGCTGAATAGTCGGGTATTATGAATCACACTTCTGAATCAGTACATCTGGCTTCAAGTTGTGATATACATGCTTGGCTAGGCAGTACTCAGTCGAGTTCACATTTAAGTCAACATTAGAGTTCATTTGTATTATAGTTCTTGAGTTCATTTGATTTGCTTTTGAGCTTGAGTTCAATTGTTTACCTTTTGACTTTGAGTTCAATTGATTTGCTTTTGATGATGTAGTTACATCGCTGGTCGTGAGTTTGATTATAACTAGAATCCTGACCTTTCAATATCTTGAAGATCTCAAACTGCTTTCAAATAATCTAAGATTAAATAACTACTTGAGTCCTGTGTGTCGTTTGTTTAGCGATTAGAGCGGTTTTCCGCGAATTCAGGGACCGGAGAGTAGCTTGCTCCCTTATCTGCTGAGTTATCTTGAAACTCGATACGATCAAATACTTGGCATTTTGTGTCCGACGAAAAATAAAAAAAAGAAAGTGTATTTTCTAACTCGGGCTTCCTCCGGAAGTGCCCGAGTAATTAGATTCAGTGATTATAAGATTATAAATATAAGGTCGTGACAGTGCGTGACGGATATGGGTGTGTCCGTGAGTGTGTAATACGAGTTACCTGACTGAGTGTTTTTACATGTGGTGTGTAACTAAGAGAGAGTTAGTCGAGTGACCGAGAGCTTAGCGATTCAAATCTGTGACTGTAACACAAATCTAACGTGAATAAAGTGAAGTGAGTAACCAGGAGACGTCTAGCAGTATCTCGTTTGGCGTTTTCGACAGTGGCGACCAGGAAGGGACGGTGAATAGTTGGTGATTCATGAACTGATTTCAACATGACGAGAAACAACTGGCTGACTTAGAGAGTAAAATCAGAACACTGAAGTTTAGACTGCACAAAACGGATGAAGTCATCTCAAAAGGCGATCCTCAAAATTCAGAGAGACAACTTGCATCGATTGCCGGGACAGTCACAGCAATCAATGAGTTGAAAGAGGCAATCGAGGAGAAAAAATTCGGCAAGGGAGAAAGCGAAGAAGACGTAAGTCAATGGAGTATCACAATTGATCAAGAACTGGAGAGAGCTGATGAGTGCAAAGCTGAGAAATCAACTTAAGATTCTTGATCGAGAAGAAAGGGATAAAGAGATGATCGAGAAACATGAAAAAACTATGAAGTTTGAGCGAGAACTATTGGACCAAAAGGCGCAGTGTTTGAAAAGCATCGCGAAGAAGAGAAGGCCTCAGAGCAAAAGTCCTCTACCGCTGCGAAATTACCGAAACTTCAGATTACCAAGTTCGACGGTAAAGTAGAGAACTGGCTTCCCTTTTGGGGTAAGTTTAACTCTGAAATTGATAAGGCAAATTTACCAAGCGTCACTAAGTTCGGGTATCTGAAGGAGCTGTTAGAAAAGAATGTCAGGAATGACATTGATGGTCTGCCTTTCACCGATGAAGGCTACAACAACGCTAAAGCTATTCTCGAGGCAGAATACGGGAACGAAAGTGACATTATAAATGCCTATGCAAGAAATATTATGGAGCTGCCAGTCATCAGCGAAGCTAACCCGAGTAAAGTCAAGGAATTTTACAAGCAGCTAAGGTTTAACGTACAAAGCTTAGAGACACTCGGAAGGTTAAGTGACGTCAAAGGAAATGTCAGACAACTCTGGACAAGTTGAAAGGAATCAAAGCCGACTTGGTTCGTGGACACGACAAATGGCGTGACTGGGGATTTGAGGATCTTCTAGCTGAGTTAAAGGGGCAGTGTCAAGCCTCACGCATGCGCATTAAAATCAAAACAATAACACTCGGTTGAGAAGCCTACCTTGCCCGGTAGTGAGTTACAAAACCCCCCTAAAACCGTTCTAATCGCTAAATAAATGACCTACAGGACTCATGTAGATACTAATCTTTATTTAGAAAGCAATTTTAGAACTTCAATATATCAAAAGGACTGAATTCAAGAAGTGAATCACGGCGATATCATTTTCCAACGGCCGATCAAATAAAACACAGGAAGCCCAACACATAAGTAGATGGTGGGAAGCTAACCGGGTTTACAAGTAGTTCTACGTGAGTTTTTCTCTTCAAAAGTCATGAACAGTACTGCACCTACGATTGATGATGAAGATTCCTTCGCAATCGACCAGAATTGCCGGTTTACAATTCGGTTTTCTTCACTCGAGGATGATGGCGGCCTGCCTCTCAACGGCTGTTCGACACTTTTTTCAACGGCTTCAAAGTCAGTTCTAAGATGAAATAATCCCCACTAGGAATTGTTGAAAATGAAGAACATGCTTTGAATTATTACTAGTGTTCCATTAGACGCTTGAACAAACATGATTAAGGTCGATGGAAACGGATTCAAAACATCGCTAATAATAAAAGTCCACGGTGGACTTTTATTATTTCTCGCTTCTTCATACCCAGGCTTACGCGGTCATATGGCTTGACACTGCCCCTTTAAGGCGATGGACTGATCAACCCCGTAGAAGAGAAAGCAACGTCAAAAACATCTTCGCAACCAAGACCAACGCCACGTACTGGGAAGATGTTCTACGCCAAGGTTGAGGGTCAACAAGGGACAAAGGCATGTTTGTATTGCGACACCCCTCATCACAAAGCCATTAACTGCGATAAAGTTGTAAATGTCAACGAGAGGAAAAGAATTCTGGCCGAAAAGTATTTATGCTTCAATTGCACTGGAACCAAACACCGTGCGTCAGACTGCAAAAGTAAATCTTCATGCCAAAAATGTGGAGCGAAGCATCATACATCAATCTGCAACAAAGAGCAACTCAACAGGGAGCTAGGCATGACAGCCAATCACATTGGTAAGTGTAATACATCCTGTTGTTGTCGTGAAAATCAACGAGTTCAAATTTAGAGCGTTGTTGGACAGTGGCGCAAGCCATTCATATGCCTCTTCAACAGCAATTAATCTTATTAGAGCGACGCCAAAGTCTGCCAGTCTACGCCAAATTGCTATGTTGACAGGAATTACAACAAGAACAATGCAAACATTCGACGTTGTTATGGAGTCTGTGACAGGAGAGTTTAAGTTGAATGTCAACATAACTAAAGTAGAGCGACGCGAGTTATTGACTTTGGACAATCCGAGATACAAAGGGTTACTTAGCAACCATTCTCATTTGAAAGGAGTTCAAATGGACGACACGGATGATAAAGAACAAGCCGTCGTAGTAAATGGTTCCAGCTCTAATTGGTCCACAGTGCTTTCTGGAGTTCCCCAGGGAACTGTGTTGGGTCCCTTACTATTCATCCTTTACATCAACGACATTGGTTCCGGAATTTGTTCAAGCATGAAGCTTTTTGCAGACGACAGTATTATCTACCGTCCTATCACCTGTCCTGAAGACCACACCATTCTCCAACAAGACATCTATAACCTCACAATTTGGGCCACAAATTGGCAAATGAACTTTGAACCAAGCAAATGTTATGCTCTGTCTATCACTTTAAAGAAGAACCCATCTACCTTCCACTATTACATGCATGGAACTTCCCTAGCTCTTGTCACGTGTCAGAAATATCTTGGCGTATATATTACATCCAACCTCTCCTGGTCTCACCATTGTCACGAGGTTATAAAGAAAGCCAACAGAGTCCTGGGCCTTCTCCAGCGCAACTTGTCTTCATGTTCACCTACAGTTAAGGAAAGAGCCTACAAAGCTTTGGTAAGGCCTATACCCGAGTACGGTTCCACCGCTTGGTCCCCGCACACTGCAAAAGACAAGAATGGCCTAGAATCCATCCAACGAAGAGCAGCGAGATTCGTCTGCAAAGATTATCAACGAACTAGCAGCGTCACGAACATGATCGACTCTCTTGGCTGGGATTCTTTGGAAAAGCGAAGGGTCTTAGCAGATGTTACCATGTTCTACAAGATCCACGGCGGACTGGTCAACGTGCCTTTCCCATCTGAGATGACTCCTTCTGACCAACGTACTAGATCTGCCAACCTCGTTAACTTCAGACACTTGCAATCTACTGTTAATGCTTATAGACACTCTTTCTTTGTCCGCACCATACCCATCTGGAACTGTTTACCTGTATCTGTTGTAACCTCTAGTGACACTAAAATATTCAAAGTCTCAGCAATGTCTGTAATCGCAGTGTAATGCTTCTTTTTGTAAACTATTGATATACTATTTTACCTATTACTTTGATAATTTACGATGCATAAGTGGGGCTCGAACTTTGAAGAGCTTGAAACTGCGGAGGACTGTGTTCAGAAACATGAAGTGACGTATGCGAAAGAACAACTTGGAGGATCCCTCAGGCTAGAAACCAAGCTCCTTGGACTAACCTGGGAGAAGAACACTGACACACTTCACGTGAATTTCCCTTCTGATCTAGCAAAGGAAACCAAACGTGGTGTTCTCGCAAACCTCGCGAAGGTGTACGATCCTCTAGGGTTAGTGTCACCGGGGAAACGCCTCTACAGGGAGATGTGTCTACAGAAGCTCGGGTGGGACACGCCCCTCCGTGATGATTTAGCAAAGACATGGAGGAGGTGGGAACAGAGTCTCCCTAAATATGTCTCCGTCTTGTGCAGCGTGCCCATTTACCAAGAGCCTATCCAGGAAATCCAGCTTCACGCGTTTGGCGATGCTAGCGGGCATGGGGTGTGCGCAGCCGTCTACGCCGTGGTGTCTCAAGCGTCGGGAATTTCACAAGGTCTAATCACAGCAAAGTCTCGCCTTACCAAGGAGGGACTCACAATCCCTCGCTTGGAGCTCATAGCGGGTCATATGGCGGTGAATTTAGCATCTAACGTGCGTAGCGCGCTAGAGGGCTTTCCCTTAGCGAGTAAAACACACTGCTGGCTCGACAGCACGGTAGCGCTCCACTGGATACAGGACAACGGCGAATACCGACAGTTCGTGGCCAATCGGGTAAGAAAGATACAAAGCCACGAGGAAGCGCGTTGGCATCACGTGCCAACCACAGACAACCCTGCTGACCTCGGGAGTCGCGGGGGAACCGTGAGTGATAAGGAAATGTGGTGGTCTGGACAAGTTTGGCTTCCCAATCCTGAGAAATGGCCAGCAGCGATAGTGAACAAGGCAAGTCCTAACAGTGAAAAAGAAAGGAAGGTTCAACGAGAGCTTTTCGCAGTCGGGGTCGAAGTGAACGATAGCTTTGATCGCGTGCTCGAAAAGTTCGGCTTGCGTAAAGCCAGGAGAATTTGTGCGTGGGTCTTGCGGTTCACACACAATTCTCGACATCCTTCTAAAAGAGTCAAAGGACCCTTGACAACAGCAGAAATCGCCCAGCAAGAGCTCTAGTTGATAAAACAGGCGCAGTGACAGGGTGTACAATCTTCAAAGTTTACAGACGATAAAGAGCAGTTAAATCTAGAGTTGAACCAAAATGGAGTGTGGGAGTGCCGTGGACCCATTCAGGGCGAGTTCCCAATTTACCTGCCAGACAACTAACCTTTTACCAACAAGGTAGTTAAGCACGCCCACCTATCGACACTCCACGGGGGAGTGAGTATGACCATGGCCAAGGTGCGCGAAAGGTTCTGGGTGCCACGCCTGCGAAGGTTGGCGAAGAGAGTGGTTAAACACTGCTGGGGCTGCAAACGGTTTCATGCAGTGCCTTTAAGCGCTCCCCCAACAGGGAACCTACCCACCGAGCGGACCGAAGGCACGACACCATTTAATGTCATTGGAGTGGACTTTGCAGGTCCAATAAAGTACTGCGGCAAAGGAAAGACTGAAGAGAAAGCCTACATCGTGCTCTACTAATGTTGTCTAACACGGGGAGTATTTCTAGAAGTCCTACCCAGTTTAGAGACAGGAGACTTCGTCAAAAGTCTCAAGCGATTCATCGCCAGGAGAGGACGGCCGTCTGTAATATACTCCGACAACGGTTCGACGTTCGTTGCAACGGCAAAGTGGTTGAAGAACGTTCGTCACGACGAAAAAATTCCATGAGTTCTTGAGCGATCAAACCATCACGTGGCGCTTCAACGTGAGCCGTGCTCCATGGTGGGGAGGTCATTTCGAACGTCTCATTGGCCTGTCCAAGGCCACGTTCTACAAATCTGTTGGACAAGGTCACCTGACCTGGGACGAGTTATGCGAAGTCGTTCTCGAAATCGAGGTCACACTTAACAACCGACCCTTGTGCTACATGGAAGAGGACCACCAGCTACCCACCTTGACACCAAACTCGTTGCTCTTCCTAAACACCAACCTACTCCCAGAACTTCAACCCTACCACTTAGAAGAAAGAGATCTCAGGAAACGGGCAAAGTTCATCCAATCAACAAAGGATGCAATGTGGCGTCGGTGGACGGGGGAGTACATGAGAGCTCTACGCGAACGCCACCAGATAAAGCAGGGCTGCAGGGAGAACCGCCTTGCAGTGGGAGATGTAGTGATCGTGAAGTCAGAGGAGCGAAACCGTAACCACTGGCCTTTAGCGATAGTAACCGAGTTGTACACTGGTAGAGACGGCGTTGTGCACGCAGCTAAGTTGCGTAAAGGCAAAGGGCACATAGAACGAGCGATTCAGCATTTGTACCCTCTTGAGCTGTCATGCGATGGTGAGCCGGTACCCAACAACAACCCGGGGCTACAGTGCCACGCCCAAGATGGGACGCTGCAGTTGCTGCTGGTCTACGCATGCAGGATATCTCACAGGATCAAGATTAGTCAGAGGACTTTCTAACGAACATTGTGTAGAAAACTCTACAGACTCTGTTTAGAACATTTATTAGTACATTTATCGTTTTGTTTTGAACTGTTTCCTCATCCTACATATGACTATGTTGCCAAGTCATATGTGGGGAGTGTGTCGGAAACCGTATTTTAACTAGATTCAGTGATTATAAGATTATAAATATAAGGTCGTGACAGTGCGTGGCGGATATGGGTGTGTCCGTGAGTGTGTAATACGAGTTACCTGACTGAGTGTTTTTACATGTGGTGTGTAACTAAGAGAGAGTTAGTCGAGTGACCGAGAGCTTAGCGATTCAAAATCTGTGACTGTAACACAAATCTAACGTGAATAAAGTGAAGTGAGTAACCAGGAGACGTCTAGCAGTATCTCGTTTGGCGTTTTCGACAGCATAGTACAGCCCTAAAATTTGGCATGTTCATTATTGAAAACCCTCTCTTCAAAGAGACGGTCAGATATTGCTGTAATATATTCTCAATAACAAAGGAAATCAGATTTTACGATTCTACCATTAATGCATAAGGTCTATATAGCGCTATTTCCGTTAGTCCAATAGCGCTTTACAATGTATATTTAGATAAAAGAAGCAAAGAAACGAAGTTGTTGAAAGAAACTTATAAGTCATCGTCAGAGTGAAGATTTAAACAAAGCAAAAACTAAAAAACTAACAGATAGAGATAACTAATGCAAGAGTGTGATGTAATCGTTCTAGGCCGAACATACATGCTTGAGAGAGGGATCTAATGAGATGAGAGAAAAGGGAAGGATTATGCAACTCCTATACAGCCCTTGCTCTACCACAATACCCCTTGTGCAACAAACTTATGTTCATTAATTGATTTGCAAGCATGAACAAAACAATGGCTGTGAATTTGTAAAGCAAGAAATCAAATGACCAAATTTCAGACAAGATCCAAAAATAGGTACCCTTAGGGGTACATGTGGCTACTACTATGTATACCCTTTCCGAGAAACTTTGTCACCCGTGAAGAGAAAAGCCTATAAGCTAGTAGCGCGGAGGATCATGGGTAGCCTTCATATCCACTTTACCACGACGCAGGATTTTCAACTGCAGTCAACATGGCCACTGACACACGTGTCAATGTTTTATTGAAAGTTTTGAAATTTGAAAACAAAAACCAGTCATCATTGTTCTCTTTGAAAGACGTGCCAATATTCAAAGGTCTTGAGATGTTCAAAAGCCCGGCGAACGACGTGAATAGTTTCGAGATAGGTTACTATGGACCAAGAGGGAGGAAGCTTTCAATACGGACAGAAAAGCACCTCAGAGAGGCGTATTTAAAAGAGAGTTTAAATTACGTCACATTTTGGTTGGATCCATATCCACCTACGCCAAAAGGAAGGAAAACGTCAAGAAAACGCGGGTCGATTGACGACGACGAACTCATTTGCCTTGACTTCAAGGCGTCAGGAAACAAGAAAACAAGTAAGTAACACTCAAACGTTACAAGTAATCAATGCAGAAAAGCCTTCATAACATTAACTCGCTATCGGTTTGCAATATTGTAGCTATCATAAGACTTCACATGCTCGAGGATCCAGCGGTTTTTGTCCGCGCTCCGAAGTCACCGGCCGAAACAACCCGCTGGATAAATTACCTGCTATTACGAGTTCTGTGGCGTGATACGAATCTTGATTTTGATTGGCCCTCTTTTTGAGGGGAAAAAAGAGGGCCAATCAAAACTCGACCATAATTTTCAAAGATAGCGTCCATGTTGACGGATGTTTTAAAGAAATGCATTTGCGTGATGCGATCGATCACGTACTCTAGTTTTTCCCCGTGATCGATTTCCTAAAGCCAGAACAGTTCATGGACCTTAATGTTTCTCGAAGCGTTTAATTATCGTTAAAAAAAAAAAAAGGATGATATGTATTTGCACAGCTACCGACAGGATGTGGCAAAAGCTTGATATTTTTGCTAGTGATATCCGATCCTTAGCGCTGGTAAATGTATTGTTTGAATTGGGAGGCCAGAAACGATTTGAAGCCGATTTTGAAGTACCGCCAACTGAAAGAATACGCACCACGAGTACGGAATACAGAGTTTTCAGCGTATATATCATTATGAACAATCTGGACTTCAGTTATCACTTCATTTTTGACATTTGTTTAGGGTCTGAAATGCGAGCTATACTAAACCGTTTGAGAGCGTATCACGCCCCAGAACTCGTACTAGTAGGTAATTTATCCAGCGGGTTGTTTCGGCCAGTGACTTCGGAGCGCGGACAAAAACCGCTGGATCCTCGAGCATGAAGACTTCAATGTTTAAACACGAGGGCGCACTATAAAAGGGCATCGGTTCCACCCACAATTTTTTGAATAATAATGAGTTTCAATATGGTTGACAATGGTTGAACATGGCTGAACAATGGGGTAAAATAATTTTCTTAATAAAGTCACATTTCAACAGCAAAGTCAATGAAGAAATTGTAAATTTACGTCTAAAACAGTTATAATAGACGGACGTGTCAATAGTTTTCGTATTCGGTAGTTATCTATACGATGAATGTTTTGAATTTCGCGCGCCATGTATCACAACAATCAACATCCGTACTTCTTATCCAGGCCTACAAATTCATGAAGCGAAATCCTCTTTGCCTGTAATAAGCATTTCCAAGCATAAAACTATGTTCGGTCATTTCTAAATAGAGCGACAAGAGCATTGTTATCATTACACAAGTTGTATTCTATCTCCGACTGAATACAAATCATTTTCAAACTAAATTACATTAAACATGTAAACAAGTCATTACAGGATGAAGTATCTCGTTTATTTGCTATAGTACAGTTTTACATTTTACATTTTGATATATATATATATACGAAGAACAGACCAGTAAAATTTTACGTGAAGAGATAGCTATAGATACCTTCGAGTGATATCACCTTACTATGCACCTGATTATATACACATTAATTCCCTATGGTACATCATAACCCCGTGTTCACGGTCACCGCCCCAACACAACATGTACATTCCATCTCGTTAGAAAATACATTTGTTCATCTTCATCACCATAACAAGACGAACGGCGCGAAGGCGTATTGTTACGAGGTAAATGTGTCGAGCATTTGTACATCTCTGTACTTTTATGGTAAAGGCCAGTAAGGTTACGAAACCTATGCTGTGAGTATATTTAATTCGCAAGTGGTATTTCCATGTCTTGGTGGGTAAATTTTACGATAACTAAACGGCTAACGGTTCCAGTTCAAAGTACCATAATTTTATTTTACCAAAGTGAAAAGTGATAGTGAATTAATTGTACAACAAAAATTATCCATGTGCGTTTTTAGTACTTTTTTTCCACAGTTTCTTGTTCATTTGATTGATTTATAGAGCTTGCAGTTCTTGATATCCTCTCTCTGTGACGTCTCGGTAGATTTGATTGACAGATCCAACGAACTTACCCTAGGTACCTCTCCTTTTATAGTGCGCCCTCGTGTTTAAGGAGGATTTGAAACAATCCAAAAAATATTTCATGCATGGCCTTCATATAAGCGCACGTGAAAATTCATATTGATACGTGCGCTAGAAAATATAACTCGTATAAATTACAAAATTGCTACTTTCATTTCAGAGAGAATATAATGATTCCATTAGAACTTAGTGATAGCTTAAAATTAGTAGAGTGCAATTTAGAAAAGTGTGAAATAGTACTATTTAACAATTAGTCACCAAAGGCGAGGTGAATATCGGTGAATAATAACCGAGACGAAGTCCAATTGCATTCAGAAAATACAGAATAAACCACCAAAATAGGTCCAAAACAAGCGAACAAGCTCCGGTAACTCCTAGTCGTAGCAAGTCCATTCCTGAATTTGCGATTGGAAAAACAGTTCGTGTTTCTAGTAATTCCACACAAGCCAAGATATTGATGAATTAAAGTCTCCGGCCATTAACAAGAAGACTAAAACCATTTCACAAAGCAATGGCTTTCTGTGTTTGAAAACTGGTGCAAGAGGTCCAACAATCTTGACATTGAAATCAACATTGACAACAAAATGGCGCCTGTTGTAGTTTTGACCTCGACAAGACTCTCACTCGATCAGTTCTATGCAGAAATGAAACGCAAGGATGGCGAAGACAATGAGCCACAATCACTAAGAATTATGCAGAGTGCCATTGAGCATCGTTTGAAGTAGAATAATTATCCTGTAAGTGTAGTAATTACTGTAAAATGTCCAGGGAATTTCACGGTTCGCGGCAAATCCTCAACACGAAGGTCATACGACAGCAGGGCAAGTGATCCCAAGACTACACCGGCTGTACGTTGAATTACTACTCAAAAGAACCAGCAACGGTAAAAAAAGCGATGTTGGGCTTTTGTCTGTGATTCTGACGACGAGAAAGAGAATAAAGAAGGACTTTTGTACCCATGTGCTCAATCGTTCATTGCGCACTACTCGTCACGTGACCTTTTGCTGTAAATATTAAAATATAATCGTTGTTTATGTTTTCCGGTATGGAATGAGTGTAAATTTCAAAATGGATATAATTAAGTGGTAATTGAACTTCGTGTCATGTACCCTGGTTCCAGAGGCTTTGTTAAAGGGGGACTAGCACGTAAATTATACCAAATTTTAAATCCCCTCAAACAGTGCCATTATACTCTTTATGTTCTAAATAAACAAACTGTGAACTATTTTCCCAATATTCCAATGAGAAGTTATTTAAATTTGCGATTAACTTCACGTCCGCCATTAAACAGTTGTCGCCAGCTTGTTGCTCGGAAAAGACTGGGTCAAGCCGGTAGTGACGTCACTTACTCAACCCAAACAAACTAACGTGGCTAATAAGTATGCGAATGTGAGATTAGCGCGCGGGAAAGTCTGAGAAAGTTACCAAAAAATAAAATTTCAAGAATGCCGTCTTGTCGCTGTGTTGTTCAAGGTTGTACCAACATATCAAACCCTAAATGTGGAATTTCAATACACAGTTCGCCGATTGAAAATGCCGAGCAGTGTGCAAAGTGGAAACGATTCATTAGAATTCATCGTTCTAATTTTAATCCAGAAGATCGTTTCGTTGTATGCTCGGAACATTTTGAAGACACTTGTTTTACAAGGTCATTACATATAGAAGGTTCTCGGAGAGTACTCCAGCCAGGATCCGTCCCTACGATTTGGAAGAAAAGTTCACCAAGTGATCATTCAGCAAGTGACAGAAGTCGTCGTCAGGTGAGTTTTACAGACGTTTCCCATAAATATGTTTTTGAATGATATGCGAAATAGCGGAAAGTATATTTGGAAAGTAGCTTAAAGCAAATATATATAGAAATCTCGTGGATCAACTAGTTTAATTACTCACTTGTCTACACTTTATATTATTATGGCCAGTTTTAGGACCTTTAGGCGTAGTGACCCAGACAGCGAGCGCGATACCAGTCCATTGGCGTTCGAAACGAATCCAATGAATATTTAGCTCAAAATCTATCCAATTCTGTCTATAAGCCTAAACATTTAACAGGACACTCAACATTTGTAATGTGGGATAGTATATAGAAATGCGAAGTCTGATACGCTTAGTTCTCGTTGTAAAAATGACGGAGCTCCTTGTGCGGAAATCCCATGTGAACAAACCGTCTCAGTATCGAAGCGGCAAGTCTCTAAGCTAGATAAACTGTATTTCACGCCATTCATAAAACACTGAATCGAATTAGAATACTTTCCTCGAATTATTAACAGTGTAATTTTTACAAAATAGACTGTTTGAACTAATAAGCAGTCTGTCATATTAAAACTTTAATTTACTGTGCATGCGGGTTTTCCCCAGACGCTCAAAGATATACTTCGAAAAAACCCTGAAAGTTCCAAAGAGACAGCGGATGAAGTCAGTGAGACAGGGAACGACGTGCCAAATACGTCCATAAGCCAAATACAAACTGGTGATCAAGCTCTGCCAAACATGGATGATTTTATAATAGAGGAATCAGTCCCGCAAGATGATATCGAGATTTCCGACAATGCATGTTTACATGGTACCCATCCACCTCTGGAAGAGTCACAGGAGGTACGAAAACTTTTGATTTACTTCATATTGATTTATTTATTTCCTTTATTTTAATCTTAGACCGATAATAAACACTTACAATTAATTTTATTCAATCGAGACAGCGATCTGATTACGGCTTCACTTGTAGATTTCAGACGAGTATGCTAATAAGGCAAAAAAAGCAAAGTTATACAGCAATATTGAAATGGAACTTAAACTTTCCAAATTAAAAGTCAAAAGTCTGCAAGCGAAAATCCGAAGAATCGAAAAGAACGAAGAACAACTGATGGCCATACTGGGGGAAAAAGAAAAGAGAGCGCCAATGATAACATCAGGTGAGGATTTTGTTTTGAACATTTATTATCATGAATGCAAACTTTTTTGTAAGTATGCAAATCACTAGCATAGGGAGGGTGGGGCATGGGCACATGGGGGGTTGGGGGGCACGTACCCCCTAAATCTGCTCCACATAGAAATAAATAAATAAATTTACTCCACATAGAAAAAAATAAATACATTTGCTCCACATAGAAATAAATAAATAAATCTGCTTCACATAGAAGAATGGAACTAGTTTTGTGAGCTGTTTAAAATTTTGTCTTGTAATGAATAATTATTTTTTATTTATTTTGTTTTTTTCTTTCTCACGTTTTTATTCTGGGTGCCCCCCAAATTCCTGGGTCCACGCTACTACGCCCCTGTTGTAAGTATTTAAAAGTATGTAAGTAGGTATGTAAGTTTGTAAGTATAATATTATGTATTTATATAAATAATTAGACATGTATGTATATTTTTAGCTACCCAAACGTATTGGGAAGATACATGTACTGAAGAAGAATTTAATACAACCAATGAAACCATCGAGCCAGGAACATCAGATCCAACCTGGGAACCCATTTGCGATGAAGATGATTACCTCATGGACAGACCTCAGGAACCACTGCTGGAGGATGAAGAGATGTTGACTCCACAAAAAAATGAAGAGGAATACATGGACTTTGGAGACGATGATGCAGATAATGAGCAAAATGTTAACTTAAGGTAAGTCATACATTTTTATGTAGCTAGCCTGGAACATAGCCAGGTTTGTTGGATTACAATCTCAAAGTTGTTTGTCTTTATTCCGATGCTTTATTTGTTTATATTTGCCAACAGGCTGGAAATAGATGGGAAAAATATCCGTGAAGAACCCAAAGGAATTGTTTTTTTGTCGAAGTTGCTTATACTGTTCCAGTTTTGTCGTTATTGTTTATGGCCCAAGCCAAGTATCAGCATAAATCAGTCTGGGAGTTGTATTTCAGTAAAAGCCAAATGTGAGAAATGCAATCAAACCTTCTCCTGGGAAAGCCAACCATTTTTACTTGGGAGATATCCTGCTGGGAACCTCCTACTCAGCTTTTCTATCCTGTGTGCTGGTGCATCCATCAAGAAACTGCTGATGGTATTTCAACACATGAATGTGTTGGTATACCACGAGTCTAGTTATTACTACCATCAACATCATCTTCTCATACCTACTATTGTCACCTTCTGGCGTGAGTACAAAGACAAAATTGTGCAGAGTTTGTCAGGAAAAGAAGTTGTCATTGCTGGTGATGGAAGACATGATAGCATGGGGCATTCTGCCAAGTATTGCACCTATTCAATCTTCTGTTGTACTGTTGGGCTAATTATTGAGATAATTCTTGTGCAGGTAAAGTTTTGAAAATTTAGCTTTAATATTTCTGTGTGTACACAGCAGTAATTTATGTCCATTTATTCATTCATTCCCAGGCCAATGAAGCAGGTAGCAGCTCGCAAATGGAGTTTCTTGGGCATCAGAGAGCTTTTGCCATCCTATTCACAACTGGGATGATAATTAAATCATTCATATCTGACCGCCATACATCCATTGCAAAATGGATGAGAAGATTGCCCCAAAACGTGTCAAGAATTGGGAAAACCATTAGTACAACATTTTTTTGATCTATGGCACATAGCAAAGAGTAAGTAACCAAGTAGTCTCCCTCGCATCCGTTCTTAATTCCGTCACGCAACGCTTTGCGAGCTCGTTGCGTGACGGAACTACAGAACGGGTGCAAGGGAGACTAGTAACCAAGGGGTGATACATTATTATTATTATTATACATTATTAAACTCAGTTGCAAAATAGTAAGTTAGTCAAAACCTACTTTGGTAAGAGCCCACATAATACATGTAAATGTGTCTTTATTTGTAGCTGTTCTCTATTACTCCCATGATTCTCTATGGTTGTACATTTTTGACAATAGATGATTAGCATTATTGAAATGAATTACATTGATGCTGCTAAATTAGTGTACATACAATGCACTAAAACATTATACTCAGTGTACAGTGTACTAACTTTCAACAGATTCAGCATATACATGTACATGTACTTCCAATAATGATTATCATTCACGCTCAATATGATTATTTTTTCTTTATTATAAAAGAAATTCAGAAGATACTCATCAGTCTTAGTAATGAAAAGGCATGTGAAATAATTGGGCGTTGGAGAAAGGCATGTGTAAGACATTTTTACTGGTCAGTTACTTCCACGCAAGAACTCCTGGGCGAAGTGAAGCTGGCAAAGTTTCAAGCTTTTCTTTCACATGTAATAAATAAACACAAAGACCTGCCAAACAGACTTTTCAATGCCTGCAGTCATGGTGAAATTACAAAAGAAAAAGTGTGGATGACTAAAAGTAAATACTGAAGTTTCACCAAATTCAAATGTCCATTGATATTTTCATAAGAAATAATTTTAAATTTATTCCTATGGTAGCAGAGGCATATGGAAAACTAGTTGATGCTCTAAGTAATAGCAGACTGACCCAAGCAATAAAAAAAGCTTCATCAAATGGCCAAACAAGTTGTCTTGAAGGTTACCACTCAGTAATAAATCAGTTTGCGCCCAAAATGCTTTCATATTCATATCTTGGTATGCTGAGCAGGTAATACAATACAATACAATAAGAATAACAACCAGAAACTCTATAGATCATAATTGTATTACCAGTTAATATTTAACAATAATTATTATTATTGTGGATATTCGATATTCAATTATTGTGAAGTGGATATTAATATTGTTGAATATTTACCAATATGAAGTTGAAGTTAATATTCAACAACATCCACTAAGCCTGAGGTGAATAACAATAATGTTTTAGTATATACATTGTATACAAACTATATATACCAACTCAGGACCCTCAAAATAATATTTCAATATCAAAAAATACATATCAAAAAAAGAATAGCCTGATATAGAGAACCAATCAAATTGCATGTTGTATGTAGGTTCATGATGAATGAAATGAAATTAATTATTACAGTACCGTACTATTCTCACGATGTCTTACACAATAAAATTGCAACAGAATGATGAAAATTAGTTATCAAAGTATATCAATCTCAGTGTCTGTCATCTCCTGAAAAAAGAAGAAGCTCAAATCAGTAAATGCAGAGAACAATGGTACCTGAAAATACATGTACATATATATTACTGGTAATAGTACATGTACATATATGTTATTGTTATCATTTTCTAGGACAATCATAGCTGCACTTCATTTCAATTATAACTTGAATAGAGATGCAAAAATTGATGTTCATGGCGAACCACTCCTAAAAGTCCATTATGCTAAATACAAGTACGGAGAAGCAACAGTAAAGGAAGTAAAAACACCACAAAATTATGGTAATCATACATCTATTCATATCTACAACTGTACAATGTACAATCATTTAATCATTTCTTTCTTTTTTTGGGGGGGGGGGGATTTAAAATGGTAAATAAATTATAGATTGAACCTGTTGTCCAACAAAAATATTGAACATTGGTTTACAGATTATGTTGGTGAGATTTATCAAACACTAGTGACAACACCAAGAAATGAGCTAAATGTGATAAAAGAAGAACTTCAAGCAAGTGTGCCAGAATCAATGACTTCGGCTTTGGACAAGGAATCAAAAAGTGATGCCATCCTGAAGTATAAGCAAAGGCAAGCAAAAGAAACAGTGATCTGCCCACCAACATGTACAGGTAGGACACGTATAAGACTTCTTACCAAAACTACACAACACAATCAAAAGTATTAAAACAAAGAAATTAATTTTAGATCAAGAATTGCAAGCCATGCAGCAGCAACAACAACAACAACAACAACAAAAAGCCAGAAGATCTGAAGGAAGAAAAGCACCAACTTGCAGAAATTGTGGTGCCCCAAGAAAGGGCCACAAGAGAGGACAGTGTGAAAATTAGTGGCTCCAAATTAGTTTTGCTGGTGGTTTAGACAGCTACATGTAGTTTTAAAATATGGAGCAACACACAATTTATTATGATTACATATTATGTAATGTACCTGTGAAGAATTGTTCTCTTCGTCTTCCTCCTCTTCTTCCTCTTCCTCCTCTTCTTCCTCTTCCTCCTCTTCTTCCTCTCCTCCTCCTCCTCAAACCCTCGATAATTTCCATCCTCGGAAGGAAACTGTGCTCTGATGACATTGTATGCACAGCAAGGCAGTGGTAGTCGCTTCGAACGCCCAGTATATTCCCAAACAAGACGAACAAATTGTCGGTATGATACAGATCGTAGAAACCTATAAACACAATGTAAGAGTTATGAATCTCTTACAGTGAAACCCTTACAGTTACATTATGAACATACATGTATCCTGTGAATCATAGAATTAGGGTAAAATACTAGTGGATTATTAAACTTACTGTGCCTTGTTTGTGAGTCCTCGATCAAACAATAAAGTGTATCTCTTATTCTTTCGGTTTTTCAAGCCTATGGCTGCGATGTCGAGTACCCACTCATCAAGGCAAACTGTACGAAAACCAGGATGAGATGTAATACACTCCGGTGGTTCTGCTAGATTTAATTCAAGAAGTTTCTCTTGACATCGGTCTATTTCACAACAGCAAAAGCACTCTTCAGGTTTTGTCACAAGATCGAAAGAGCAACGCGAACATCTACACCTGAAAATTATGCACGGAAAATTATGACAAGGGAGAATGGAAGTTTTAAGACTTAAGCTTATATTAATTCGTACAGCATAACGTCAATAATCATACCATGAACGAACTTCAGATTCTCCATTAAAACGAGAATGTAATAGTCTTTCTTCTTCGTCTTCATCTTTCAACTTGATGTCGGTACTCGGCGCGTTCTTGTTCACTAGCAAATGGCTCGGTGTCTTCATAATCATATAAATATTCATTATTTACAATCACAGAAGCCATGTCCGACACAGATGATGTTGGACTTGCCGCGGAGTCTGAAGAATTCGACGAAATGCTTGCATCGCTTGGCGAATCTTCCATATCTTCCACTAATTTCAGTCCACTCACTTCAGATCAGTCGATTTTGGTGGAGTAAGTGACGTCACGGATACAAACCGCTGACTGAAATTCGCGGGCCGATTTGGCGACACCTCAGTAATGGCGGACAGCGATTTTTCTGCTGTTTTAAATTGATTTTTTCAGCGCCACCTCACTTAAATAACAAAATTTATTAAAAAGTGGATAACTTACTTTATATGAAATCATTTTAATTCGAAAAATCGATCTCTAAAATTTGACAAATTTACGTGCTAGTCCCCCTTTAAGCTCTGTAATACGATGTACGCCCGCGAGCTGCGAAGCAGCGCGAAAGAAAATCAAAGCCTCTGGTCGCGGCCGTTACGAATCTCAATTTCATGCAGACACCTAATCAATGACAGCCGTCAAACATGTCAAATACAATCGAAAAAAAAAAAACCTCTGGAACCACGCGCGGTCGTGCGATTTTGTAATCGCGCGTTTGATTTCAGACCAAATTGCACTCCACTCAGTTCAATTACCATTATTAATATAATAATGATACAGTGGAACCCCGTTATAACGGACACTGAAGGGACCAGAGAAAGTGTCCATTATAACGGGTGTCCGTTATAACAGGGTCTTTTTAACAGAAAATATATCACCTTTCCGCCGGGACCTATAAAACTGTCCATTATACCGGGGTGTCCGTTATACCGGGGTGTCCGTTATACCGGGGTGTCCATTAGGTGGGGTTCCACTGTAATAATAATAATAGAATAAATAAGTAAAGACGAATTATGCTGCGAGATTTGCGAAACCTCCGCAATAATTTTGTTGCAAATGCTTACTTCTTTATGATGTACAGTATATGGTTCTAATTGTGAACAGTTCTAATTATGAACACTTTTCAGTAAAAGTGCCGTTTTTATACCGTAAAGCTATACTGTACTTCTCTAGAAAGAATTTGAACAGGTTCGATGCCTCGGACTTAGGATTTACGCAATCCAACAACAAGCTGCACATAAACGAAAGCATGACGCCAAAGGCAAAATAAATTTTCAAGAAAGCAAAGGAATTCCAGAAAGAACATCAATTTTAATATGTCTGGTCAAGGCATGGAAAGATTTATATGAAACAAGATGCTGAAAGTGATGCAGAGATGATCTCGTTTTCTACACTACAGTACCAGACTTTGAGCAGTTCAAAAGGCGCTTCAACTCGCCAAGATAAGTCAAGCTATGTATCATCAACTAATTAGATTATTCTACTGACCATGAGTCATGACATAGCTAACAGCTCTTTTCTCAGACTACCAAGATCCAGATAATATAATTCCTTCAATTTCCTCTAATTACTACAACACTCAAGAATTAAATGATCTGCTTAATACATCTACAACTAATGTTAGCAATAATCGATTCATATCTATATTCCATTGTAATGTTAGAAGTCTTCAAAAACAATTTAGTCAACTTAATGATATTTTCATGTCCTTGGGAAAACAATTTTCTATCATAGGAATCAGTGAAACCAAACTCAATGAAAATTCAGTTTCTAATATTGATATGCTTAATTTCAATTTTTTAAGACATGATTCCCCTACCCAAGCAGGTGGAGTAGGCCTATATATACATGATACATTGGCATACCGCTTAAGAGATGATCTTAAATTACTAATCGCTGATTGTGAGAATTTGTGGGTTGAAATTCAGACACCTAAAAATGAGAAAAATATTATTTTTGGTATAATTTATAGGCATCCACACTCCAATACGTCAGTATTTAAAGAAGCTCTATCTGATAAACTAGAAACTATCTTAAATGAAAACAAACAGTTGGTGATTACTGGAGACATAAACAATGAATTATTAAAATATGAAACTAATCAATTTATATGTTGTACTCAAATCTCTGTTTTCCTGTTATCATATTTATACTAACATACTGGACAAACCTTTCACTTCTGGTATTTGCTTAGCTGAGATCTCTGATCATTACCCAGTCTTCTTAATATTGAATGATGTCAAATACCAGAATAATCACATAAATAGGATGAAAAGAAATTTTAAGCACTTTGATGAACAACGTTTTTAGGATGATCTAGATAAAGCTGATTGGAATATTAGCGATGATTCGAATGTTAATAGATCTTGCTCCAATTTCCTCTCAATATTTACATCCATCGTAGACAAACATGCTCCCATAAAAATTGCCTCGAAAAAAGAATACAAACTTACTCAAAAACCATGGATTACCACAGCAATATTGAAATCTATAAAAAAGAAACAATACCTTTACTACAATTTTTTCATTAAAGGTAATGATGAACAAAAAATATATTATAAGAAATATTCCAATATCTTAACTCATTTAAAAGAACTTAGTAAAAAAATCATACTTTAAAAACAAGTTAATCAACATAAAGGGTAACCTAAAAGAAACATGGAAAATTATAAATCAGATAGTTAAGCAAAAATCCAAAGGCTCTATTGCACCCCAAAAGATTATTAAAGATGGAATTGAGCTTGATAATCAAAAAGATATTGCTGATAGCTTTAACACCTTTTTTAGAGATATAGGTCCTTCCCTTGCTGAAAAGATTTATCCTTCTAACAAAGTCTTTTCAGGCTATCTTGATCCTTTAACTTCCTATAATAGTTTTTTTCTCTTACCCACAAATCCTTACGAGGTCGATTCATTGATATGTGAGCTAGACTCATCAAAAGCCTTAGGTCCATATGGAATTCCTATTAGTTTAATAAAACTTGCTAAACCTTACATTTCATCACCATTGAGTAGTATATACAATCTCTCTTTTACTTCTGGTGTATTTCCTGAAGCGCTAAAACTTTCGCGAGTTATTCCTCTTTATAAAAATGAATCAGTTAATTTGATATCTAACTACAGACCTATTTCTTTACTCTCCCCCTTTTCAAAAATGTTAGAAAAATTAATGTATAAACGCCTTTTATCATATTTCAACAAACAAGATTTCCTATACAAGTATCAGTTTGGCTTCCGAAAAAATCATTCTACTACCTTGGCTCTGATTGAAATAATTGATAATCTTCTTAATGCTCTGGACAAAGGACTCTACACTTGTGGTATATTCATTGATTTTTCAAAGGCATTTGACACTATTAATCATGAAATACTTTTGCAAAAATTAAATCACTATGGAATTCGTGGTTGTGTGTCTGAATGGTTTACAACCTAACTAAGCAATCGATCACAATTTATTGACCTAAATGGAATACATTCTTCTACTGTCATGACCAACTGTGGGGTCCCACAAGGTTTAAATTTGGGTCCCTTATTATTTCTTATTTATGTAAATGACATAGCTAATTGTAGCAATGTGTTAAGTTTTCATTTATTTGCAGATGATACTATTCTTTTTTGGGAAAATAAGGACATTCAAACTTTAACTAGGGTAATTAATTCAGAATTAAATAATCTTACTGACTGGATTAAAGCAAATAAATTATCGCTCAACATAAAAAAATCTAAATTCATGATAATATCATCTGCTAATAAACAGCTGAACCATACTCCTGGCATTATTCTTCATAATTCATCACTTCAACATACAGATTCCATTAAATACTTAGGTATTTTTATTGATAAAAACTTAAATTGGAAATATAATATCAATATAATATGTAAAAAGATAGCTAAGAATATCGGAATAATCTCTAAACTCCGTCACTATGTAGATCTAGACACTTTAAAAAATATCTATTACTCACTAATCTATCCGTATCTCCAATACTGTGCAATAATTTGGGGAACACTTATAAAAACTCGTCTGAATCAATTAAATGTCTTAAACAATAAAGTAATCAGAATTATGTCTTTTTCTCACTTTCAGTCTCACTCTCCACCACTTTACAAATCATTGTGTATTCTCCAATTAAAAGATATATTTATATTCAAAAATGTATCTTTATGTATGACTATGTCAACAATAACCTTCCTGTAGCTTTTTCTAATTATTTTCAAACATTCTTCTGAAATTCATGTTCATTATACTCGTTTCTCAACCCACAACTTCCATTTACCATCAGTTTCCACCAAATCAGGCAAATTTCTCATTGAAATATTCTGGAACCAAAATTTGGAGCTTAATTGACCACAATATTAAATCATTATCAAAGAAACTATTTATAAAAAGATTAAAAGAAACTTGCTTCTTATCATACCTATAGCATTCAAGTTGCTGATTTGTATATATATTTATAGTCCCTGATCTGTATAATTTTTTAAATTATTATAAACTTTTGCTCTTTTCTTCTCCTTTTTCTTTCTTCATTTTCTTTCTTTCTTTTTGACAACATTTGCATGAACATCTAATTAACTACTTTTATCTGTCATATTTATATTATCCTCTTATCTCTTTACAATTAATGGGAGCTGGCTCGAAAACTTTAGTTACTTCAGCTCCCAAGCACCAACCTTTAATCTTTGATCTCTAGTAAATAGTAATAACTTTTAGTACTTATATGTATGTATAGCTTGTATGTGTGAAAATGTAAAACTGTAAATCTAGAGTGTAAATAAACATCAATTCAATACCTGTATGTGGAACTTGATAAATGTACAATTTTCAGAGAAATGAAACGGCTTTTCTCTGTGTGCTCTATTATAGATGAAAGCACGAGGGCTAATTCTAGAACAGCTTGTGGAGCTAAAGAACTGAAAGATGGCAATGTACTCAACAACGAGGAGTTTGAAGAACAGAAGAAGAAGATGTTTGGAGGACCTCCAAAAACTTTAATTAGACATTGATGTACATTGTTTAGATTGTTTGTTTATAATTAATCGCGTATAGGCCGTACGTTGCATCTGTATCTACCGATGCAACACGGACGCGAGTATAAATATAATGATATAATTACTACAATTTAATTACAAATTCTCGACTTTTAGTGAACAGGTTATCATAACAATAATCTAGTGTCGTATTTTTAGAAAAATTACGATCAAGTTGAGATCACATCCATGCAAGATTAGACATTTTGGCAGGAACTTTATAAGTATCTGGTAAATCGAAAATAGTTTCTGATGTCTGCATCAGAAATTTGCATAAAGGCCCCAAACATCATTTCCTCTGGATTAAGCACACACTGCCATATTTTATAGCATCATTTGCTCGAATCCAACTCTTGGCTTGAGAGAAAAACGTTCTCACATGGATTAAAGTCAGGACTATAAGATGGTAAGGAATAACAACAAGAGCACTGTAGCTCGGCGTAGTTACGGAGAAGTTTAGGTCGGTCGGGGCCTCGTGGGCCTTTATATGTTCGTTTGGCGTAGTAAATCGGGCAACAAATAAACACCAGAGTTTCAAATCGTCTTACCGAAAATTGGCGACCATGAAGGGACACAAGTCAAGTTTAATGTTTTTTGTAACGTATCGAGTATCAAGCGAATGAATTTGGAGGTCAAGTAGCGTATTTGGAACGAGGACACGGGAATAATTGTGCCATTACTGCAATCAGCATCGACGTTCTTGTTATGACGAAAATATTATATTTGGCGTTTATCGAATCGTTCGCCGGAATTTCGAGGTAAAGGAGCAACTCCGCCATCGCCGCGGATTGTTATCGCACCGTGTTGTTTTTGGAGTATTGGGTTTCATTTTATCACGATCGACGTCTTGTTGCTCAGGACATATTACGTTTGGAACCGTTTTTGTCGTTCTGTGGAATCAAAGTGTTGTTTTATCGAGTAAAACAACAGTTTTGGTCCGTTTTGGATAATCGTCTTGTTCACTGTCTGGAAATCGCACGTGGTATTGTGTGCACGCTTCTTTTGGATTGTACTAAAACTTTAAAATCCTTGAACTTACGGGAAACTAATATTCGGAATCGACTTATGTGTGTCACAATCTATGGAGTTATTCGAGGAGTAGAATCAAGCTGAGTATATTCGTTGAAAGTTCATTATAACAGCGGGACGTTGTTAGAGTGATTTATGCCCAAAAGCTCCAAGGAAACAGGAAAAGCGACGTAGTGGAAGGTCAAGTGACAAAGAATCGAGTGCTAGTATGGGGAAAGATCTATAGAGTAACACGGAAACACGGGCTTCTGACAATACTGCTGTAACAAGGCAAAAACACGCCTGGAGAGATAGCACGGCCAAAAGTCAGACATCAAAGTGGATCAAATACAAGAATCTGAAATCGAACCGTTACTGGGGATGTATTGGAACAACACTACGTGTAATGGACGAGCTTAGCTCAACTACATAGATGAAGGATGCGGGAGGGAAAAAGCGAAGCAGCATGAAGGAATCTGAGGTTTGTGAGAGGCAAGTTCAAAATGTCAATAGAGAAGTGAAGGTGTATGAAGGGTTCCAGGCCACCAACGTGTAGTGGTAGTTACTGACTCGGAAAATGAACAGATATCTGAAAACAAAAACAATCAATGAAAGATATCTGGTTTATCGCAAAGACTCAAGGTCAATCGCCAAGCACTCAAGGTCAGTCAGTGTTGTACACCGTTTGAAACCATTGACAAGTACCAGGTTTGTGGGGACAAGGCAAATTTGAAGATTCTGGGGACCATGTTCGCCAGTTTGCTGGGCTGCAGGAGTTGAGCCAGCTAACGCTAAAGATGGCAAGATTGCGCAAAAGTTGAAAGGAAAAGCTCTTGACGTCATATGAGGTCTAGGCATTCAAGAACCCGTTGAGTATGCCGAAGCAAAGGATTCTGATGTCAACCGTTGGTGGACAGAGGCGC
>JAUJYZ010000787.1:0-173455 GCA_033675265.1 Actinostola sp. cb2023 | reverse complement strand
ATTTCCATAAGAGAAAATCAAAATAGAGCATTAAATTTCGCGAAAGCGGTGTCAACAACATTTTTTTTTTTCTAAAAAAATATATTTCTCTTGTAATGGACAACGATCGTAGAGAGTTGGTAATGGAGAGGGAAATGATTTCCTACATGGACGAGAGGTCCTGGAGCGAGTTATGTAAATTAGGGTATATAAATGTATGTTGTGAAGTGTCGTATTGAGGCCATTGTGGTCCTTGCTTACGTGATGTACGTTTAATTTATTTGATGGAATAAAGTGAGTTGTGGGCTTGGACCTGCCACCGCACAGTGTGTACTGTGTTGTTAGGACTCGAGGAAATATTAGGAACCAAACTTATTTCTATACAAACAGGAGCAAGATGACAATGAACTAGGCTAACTAGACGTTATAAACTTGTAGCTAAAACAGACAAAAAAGTTTACGCTATACGGTTGCTCAGTTGCAAATGGTAGTATTATGTTGTTCAATAAGTCGTTTTAAAAACCAATTTTGTATTAAATGGTTTCGATATATATTTTTTTCCCTGGGTATTATATTTTCGTGTGTTTAAAGTCCACGAGTATTTTTTTCCGTGAGGCTTTAATTTCGCGATTTTTTTAAAATCGCGAACTTAAAGCCTCGCGAAATTAAGTACAAATAAGGTATTTAGTAGCCTCAGAAGCAATGGGATGCCTGTGCCCTGGTGAGGTCTTATTTGTACTACATACCCTGCCATTAGAGAAAACGAAAAAACAGAAGGACTTGTCAAACCATATGTTATGACCATTGCCATGGAGAGTACGATGACCAAATCTGTCAAGATCATCAGAGTTGACCTATAGATTGAAACAACCAATTCCAAATCAAATACAAATATATGAGAAGTAATGTTTCAAAGACGAGAATGAGGACTAGATGGGGTTTCCAGTCCGAGGCGAAGCCGAGGACTGGAAACCCAGTCTAGTCCGAATTCGAGGCTTTGGAACAACTTCTCATACTCATTAATTATTACATGCAATGACCTTAAGGCAATAATAAAGAGCCTGGAGATTCAAGAATTCTAGTCTTTGCATATGCTCTGCTCATGCGCAGAGTCGAGGACAGCTCGAAGTTTGGCTATTCCTTCATGAAACAGGTCAATCCCTGATTTGCTCATGATTCTACATTAGTTGATGTTGTGTCAAAATCACCGAAGATGTTTTTTTTTTGCTCGGGCATGCGCACCATCAAAAAAACTATCAGTATGCTTCTTTGTTGTTGGTTTTTCATTTTTGGACCAATTTGTTGCTAGTAGCACAACATGAGAACTGTTATTACAAAACGGGGCTTCATCAACAAGAGACACCTTTTAAGAAACCAAATATGATTAAATCAGGGTACGGAAATCAACATATTCACAGTGAAACAGGACCAGGGCACACCCCACCCTGTCAAACATCCATTGAAATGAGTACAAAGTAAAAATACCTCAGAATAATCCATTTCTTCTTCATCAAGGAAGAGCACAAATGCTGACTGCATAACAAAATGAAAGCAAATTAAAGAACTAATGAATGAATGAATGTATACATGGAAGCATCTGGAAGGAAGGATGGATAGAATGAGATGATTGGCGGGATGGATAGAAGCATCTAGGATGGGTAGAATGGGATGAATAGTAGGATGGATAGAAACACCTAGGATGGGTAGAATGGGATGAAGAGTGGAATAGATAGAAGCATCTAGAAGGATGGGTAGAATGGGATGAATAGTGGAATGGATAGAAGCACCTAGAAGGATGGGTAGAAGGAGGGGTATAATGGGATGAATAGTGGAATGGATAGAAGCATCTAGAAGGATGGGTAGAATGGGATGAATGGTGGAATAGATAGAAGAATCTAGAAGGATGGGTAGAATGGGATGAATAGTGGGATGGATAGAAGTACCTAGAAGGATGGGTAGAATGGAATGAATAGTGGGATGGATAGAAGCACCTAGAAGGATGGGTAGAATGGGATGAATGGTGGAATAGATAGAAGCATCTAGAAGGATGGGTAGAATGGGATGAATAGTGGAATGGATAGAAGCACCTAGAAGGATGGGTAGAAGGAGGGGTATAATGGGATGAATAGTGGAATGGATAGAAGCATCTAGAAGGATGGGTAGAATGGGATGAATGGTGGAATAGATAGAAGAATCTAGAAGGATGGGTAGAATGGGATGAATAGTGGGATGGATAGAAGTACCTAGAAGGATGGGTAGAATGGGATGAATAGTGGAATGGATAGAAACATCTAGAAGGATGGGTAGAATGGAATGAATAGTGGGATGGATAGAAGCACCTAGAAGGATGGGTAGAATGGGATGAATAGTGGAATGGATAGAAGCATCTAGAAGGATGGGTAGAATGGAATGAATAGTGGGATGGATAGAAGTACCTAGAAGGATGGGTAGAATGGGATGAATAGTGGAATGGATAGAAACATCTAGGATGGGTAAATGGAATGAATAGTGGGATGGATAGAAGCACCTAGAAGGATGGGTAGAATGGGATGAATAGTGGAATGGATATAAACATCTAGAAGGATGGGTAGAATGGGATGAATAGTGGGATGGATAGAAGCACCTAGGATGGGTAGAATGGTGGAATAGATAGAAGCATCTAGAAGGATGGGTAGAATGGAATGAATAGTGGGATGGATAGAAGTACCTAGAAGGATGGGTAGAATGGGATGAATAGTGGAATGGATAGAAACATCTAGGATGGGTAAATGGAATGAATAGTGGGATGGATAGAAGCAAATAGAAGGATGGGTAGAATGGGATGAATAGTGGAATGGATATAAACATCTAGAAGGATGGATAGAATGGGATGAATAGTGGGATGGATAGAAGCACCTAGAAGGATGAGTAGAATGGTGGAATAGATACAAGCATCTAGAAGGATGGGTAGAATGGGATGAATAGTGGAATGGATAGAAACATCTAGAAGGATGGGTAGAATGGGATGAATAGTGGGATGGATAGAAGCACCTAGAAGGATGGGTAGAATGGGATGAATAGTGGGATAGATAGAGGTATCTCCTTCAAAACAGATGGTTAGATGAGTATATGGAATGAATGAATGAATAGATGTATGGATGGATGGGACAGGTTTATATATATTTTATAGCATCCCCAATCAGTAGGCTACTTGTGGCCAGCTAGAAGTTTGACGCCTAAATAAAGTTATTGATTGATTGATTGATGCCTATAAGAAAGTAGGATAAGGTGCGGGATGGATAGATTACATGTAAATAGATGGATAGTGTAGACATCGATGGAGCAGATTCTGGAAGAGTGGATGGATTGGATAGAAAGTATAATGAGTTACCTTTTCAATAATATCTAATGATGCCTTGTTGATGCCCTGACCAAAGTGAGTCTCTCTTGTTTCAGCCCACACAGTTCTAGTAGTGATAACAAACACAGCAAGTCACATGGTGGTACTGAAAAACCATCTCTCTTTGTTTAATTGAAGACACTTAAACAACATCAGTAGTATCTAATGACAGTTTGAAGGTTGGATGATTCATTACTCATAAAATGCTGTATCTTTAACCTTACTACTTATAGCTGTTGTAATTACATTTTAATTGATTACATACATACATGTACATATAGTTTATTTAAACACGGTAAAATCATCAGTAACATAACAATATAAGTTGATATACAGTGTACAAATAAAAATTGATTGGCATTTACATGTAGCCCTGATGATAGGCATTTAGCCCAAAAGCTTGGCATTTTTTCAATAACACTTTTTTAATTCACTTGGAGATACAGTAATAATTTTACAAGTGATCAGTAAGTAGTGTCATCAGAGTAATCTGCATCTATGTTGTAAGAAGTGATGATATTTTACAAGTACACAAACCTGTTGGCAGCTGTGAGACTTGGGAGTAGCGTTTCACCAGGCAGCGACTCCGACTTGTCATTTAAAATCCTCTCAATTTGTCTGAAAAATGAACAGCATCCATGAGACATGAATACATGCAGATGGAAAAATATGTGAACAAATAAGATGGATGAGAGGATGGGACATGGATGAAAGGAACAGTTCGCTCACCTCTCAAGATCAGCAGGTTTCAATAGAGTTCCTCTCAAGTAACACTCAAGCTTAAAGAATCTTCCTTTGTGACATATAGCAATATAGGTAGCATCAGGGTAAGTCATCACCTTATCTGTATTAAGAAATAATTGCTGTTATATTAGCCATTTCGAAGTTAATGCTCGCATTGGATTATATGCTACCTATATAGCAATATAGGTAGCATCAGGGTAAGTCATCACCTTATCTGTATTAAGAAATAATTGCTGTTATATTAGCCATTTCCAAGTTAATGCTCGCATTGGATTATATGCTACCTATATAGCAATATAGGTAGCATCAGGGTAAGTCATCACCTTATCTGTATTAAGAAATAATAGCTGTTATATTAGCCATTTCCAAGTTAATGCTCGCATTGGATTATATGCTACCTATATAGCAATATAGGTAGCATCAGGGTAAGTCATCACCTTATCTGTATTAAGAAATAATAGCTGTTATATTAGCCATTTCCAAGTTAATGCTCGCATTGGATTATATGCTACCTATATAGCAATATAGGTAGCATCAGGGTAAGTCATCACCTTATCTGTATTAAGAAATAATTGCTGTTATATTAGCCATTTCGAAGTTAATGCTCGCATTGGATTATATGCTACCTATATAGCAATATAGGTAGCATCAGGGTAAGTCATCACCTTATCTGTATTAAGAAATTATTGCTGTTATATTAGCCATTTCGAAGTTAATGCTCGCATTGGATTATATGCTACCTATATAGCAATATAGGTAGCATCAGGGTAAGTCATCACCTTATCTGTATTAAGAAATAATAGCTGTTATATTAGCCATTTCGAAGTTAATGCTCGCATTGGATTATATGCTACCTATATAGCAATATAGGTAGCATCAGGGTAAGTCATCACCTTATCTGTATTAAGAAATAATTGCTGTTATATTAGCCATTTCCAAGTTAATGCTCGCATTGGATTATATGCTACCTATATAGCAATATAGGTAGCATCAGGGTAAGTCATCACCTTATCTGTATTAAGAAATTATTGCTGTTATATTAGCCATTTCGAAGTTAATGCTCGCATTGGATTATATGCTACCTATATAGCAATATAGGTAGCATCAGGGTAAGTCATCACCTTATCTGTATTAAGAAATAATTGCTGTTATATTAGCCATTTCAAAGTTAATGCTCGCATTGGATTATATGCTACCTATATAGCAATATAGGTAGCATCAGGGTAAGTCATCACCTTATCTACGGTATTAAGAAATAATTGCTGTTATATTAGCCATTTCGAAGTTAATGCTCGCATTGGATTATATGCTACCTATATAGCAATATAGGTAGCATCAGGGTAAGTCATCACCTTATCTGTATTAAGAAATAATTGCTGTTATATTAGCCATTTCCAAGTTAATGCTCGCATTGGATTATATGCTACCTATATAGCAATATAGGTAGCATCAGGGTAAGTCATCACCTTATCTACGGTATTAAGAAATAATTGCTGTTATATTAGCCATTTCGAAGTTAATGCTCGCATTGGATTATATGCTACCTATATAGCAATATAGGTAGCATCAGGGTAAGTCATCACCTTATCTGTATTAAGAAATAATTGCTGTTATATTAGCCATTTCGAAGTTAATGCTCGCATTGGATTATATGCTACCTATATAGCAATATAGGTAGCATCAGGGTAAGTCATCACCTTATCTGTATTAAGAAATAATAGCTGTTATATTAGCCATTTCGAAGTTAATGCTCGCATTGGATTATATGCTACCTATATAGCAATATAGGTAGCATCAGGGTAAGTCATCACCTTATCTGTATTAAGAAATAATTGCTGTTATATTAGCCATTTCGAAGTTAATGCTCGCATTGGATTATATGCTACCTATATAGCAATATAGGTAGCATCAGGGTAAGTCATCACCTTATCTGTATTAAGAAATAATTGCTGTTATATTAGCCATTTCAAAGTTAATGCTCGCATTGGATTATATGCTACCTATATAGCAATATAGGTAGCATCAGGGTAAGTCATCACCTTATCTGTATTAAGAAATAATTGCTGTTATATTAGCCATTTCGAAGTTAATGCTCGCATTGGATTATATGCTACCTATATAGCAATATAGGTAGCATCAGGGTAAGTCATCACCTTATCTGTATTAAGAAATAATAGCTGTTATATTAGCCATTTCGAAGTTAATGCTCGCATTGGATTATATGCTACCTATATAGCAATATAGGTAGCATCAGGGTAAGTCATCACCTTATCTGTATTAAGAAATAATAGCTGTTATATTAGCCATTTCGAAGTTAATGCTCGCATTGGATTATATGCTACCTATATAGCAATATAGGTAGCATCAGGGTAAGTCATCACCTTATCTGTATTAAGAAATAATTGCTGTTATATTAGCCATTTCGAAGTTAATGCTCGCATTGGATTATATGCTACCTATATAGCAATATAGGTAGCATCAGGGTAAGTCATCACCTTATCTGTATTAAGAAATAATTGCTGTTATATTAGCCATTTCCAAGTTAATGCTCGCATTGGATTATATGCTACCTATATAGCAATATAGGTAGCATCAGGGTAAGTCATCACCTTATCTGTATTAAGAAATAATAGCTGTTATATTAGCCATTTCGAAGTTAATGCTCGCATTGGATTATATGCTACCTATATAGCAATATAGGTAGCATCAGGGTAAGTCATCACCTTATCTGTATTAAGAAATAATAGCTGTTATATTAGCCATTTCCAAGTTAATGCTCGCATTGGATTATATGCTACCTATATAGCAATATAGGTAGCATCAGGGTAAGTCATCACCTTATCTGTATTAAGAAATAATTGCTGTTATATTAGCCATTTCGAAGTTAATGCTCGCATTGGATTGTGGGACTGTTTGGTGGGACACCATCTCCCTTCAAATGTAGCAAAATGCTTTTAAACATCTACTCTTCATCCAATTTTCTGAAGATCGCTTTATTCTTGCACATTTTGGTACTGATACTGACATGTTTTCAAGCCCAATTTCGAAAAGTGCGTCCCCAAAACAGCCCCATGATGCAATGCGATTCTGCAATTTCGAAATGGCTAATACGTATTTCACACAAGTTGTATATACACTACATGTACTATTTATTGAATTCATGAATAATTAATGAGGGAAATACAATAGAAATCACTACCGTGGAGAAGTTCTGTAAATCGGATACAGATTCATCCTCATTTGCATTTAAGTTTAATTTTCTCTGCCAAACTTGCGGCTCGAGTTTGTAAATCCCATATAGATCAGACTTGAATATTGTATATTACTTATCGAATCCAACAATGTACATGTGTAACTGGATATTTTACTATAATTTTGAGGATAGGAAGCAGTTTGACCGAGAAAATTCAACTTGAATGCAAATGAGGACAAATCTGTATCTGATTTACAGATCTTCTCCACGATAGTGATTTCTATTGTATTTTCCTCATTAATTATTATTCATGAATTTGATAAATATCATTATCATCTTCATTAAAACCATCATCACCACCACCATCATAATTATATCCTCACCACCACTCACCCACCATCATCACACCATCACCCATCATCACTCACCCATCATCATCACCACAATCATTCATGAGCATCAGCATCATCAACCAACACCATCAGCAGGATTAATACTTGGTAATTCATAATTATTTGAAAATGGAATAAATTTGAAGTACTGGAGCAACCAATAGCAAAGGTCCCACCATCCTAACTTTCTCAAAATCTCCGATCATCATCTTCCTCACTCCATTATTATATATAATGTACATGTACATTGTACGTACCCCGTTCTTTGCCAGGAATTCTGGTTGAGTTAAATGTTCTCCTAAACTGTTCAGAGCAGACAGGGACAATGCCGAGAGCAAATTGCTGGAAAACAAAACAAACAGTACAAATTATGACATGAAGAATTTGTCAAATCATCTACAGGGGAGTGCACAAGTACATGTACTCTATGAGGGCAGTAGACTTGTGGACAAAGGGGATCTGAATTTCTTTATATAATATTCGCGGCCGAACTGTATGGTATTTTAATGTATATTACTTATCGAATCCAACGATGTATAAGTGGATGTTTTACTATAATTTGGATGATAGGAAACAGTTTGGCCGAGAAAATCCAAGTTAAAGTTGAATGCAAATGAGGACGATTCTGTATCCGATTTACAGATGTCTGCTATGCTTATGATTTCTATTGTATTTCCCTCATTAATTATTCATGAATTCGAAAACTTGTGTATTTTTAGTTGAAATTGAAATTGGTGCATGCATTAGTGACTTGCGATGAAAATGTGTATTCTCCTTTGGAATTCAAAGAAATTGAAGAAGAAGAAGATTTTGATCTCAGATCCATTTTTCTGTACATACAATGTACATGTAGAGTCGGTTTCATGTGAGTGGGAAGTAGTTAAGGTACCATGCCGTGACATGTCTAAGCATTCTGATTGGTTGAGCAATGATTTTGTACGTTGTGATTGGTTGAATAGAATGTCTTTGATTCCGTACCGTGACCGTAACTCCGTGGTAGGCTTCCCATGAAAACGACTCTATGATTTCCGTGAACAGTACTTACAGGCTCTAGTTTCTCTTTACTAATGAGCTTGCGATAATAAAACAGTGAGTGAATGACATTGCCAGCACGAGCACTTTGTATCTTTGTTGGATGATTGACACTGTCCTGAATGGCAAAACAAAAGTCAATGAGATTGTTGATTATCAATCAGTTTATAAATGTATACAGTACATGTACTACTGTCAAATCTCTATACAAGGGCCACCTAGGAATGCAATTTTGACCAGTGCCGTCATGGAAAGGTGGCCATTGTGTAAAGGTGGCCATTGTGGTGAGGTAGCTGTTATGTAGAGGTAGCCGTTGTGTAGAGGTAGCCGTTGTGTAGAGGTGGCTGAACTTTTGTGCAGTTATTGTGTAGAGATGCCCATTGATGCCCATTGTGTAGGTGGCTGTTATGTAGAGGTGGCTGTTGTGTAGAGGTGGCCGTTATGTAGAGGTGGCCGTTATGTAGAGGTGGCCGTTATGTAGAGGTGGCCGTTATGTAGAGGTGGCCGTTATGTAGAGGTGGCCGTTATGTAGAGGTGGCCGTTGTACAGAGGTGACCCCTGTGGGGACGTCACCAGTCATTGTGTAGAGGTGGCTGTTGTGGAGAGGTTTTAAAAATATATACCAGTAAAAATATTTATGGGCTTACTGGTGACTGGAACATACATGTTACTGTTGTTGGGAGGTGGTGGGTGTTAGTACAAATGTAGCTAGACTATACATCTAATGGTAGTGCAGCTTTATATACTCACCACACCATAATAATTACTGTTTATCATGATAGGGGTCCTAGCACGCAGGTACACATACTGCTCCCACCAGTCTGTAACCTTAGAATGAACAACAGCAGAAACTATTAAACATGTACGTATTCTCAGCCTAAATCTATATACATGGAGACAAGCTTACGTTGTAGAAGACTAATGCACAATCTACATTGTACAGTGATAATATGTTATTATATTATATTATTATTATATTATGCCTGATTACCAAATCTTCAATTATGTTATTATACATTGTACTTACATAATTTGTGGACCACCAAGATTTTAGGACCAGATATCTTTGCAGTCTTGAAGCAATGGTTTCCTATAAAATCATTGAGGATATAACATATTCACTTTCTCAAATCATTAAAGGACAAAACAAGGACAACACTACCGTGAAGGAGGTCTGAAAATGTGATCTTAATTGGCATACAATTTGGTCCACTTTATAGTTAGGCGGATATGTGCAAAATCGTTCGTTTTGTGAAGAAAGCACTAAATTTGGCACAGATGAAGCTTTTGATGTACTAATGAGATTCAGATATGGAGCCATCACCAAAAATCAATTATAAGGCTTTTTAAGTGGGTGTTTAACATAGAAACGAGGCTGTATGAAAGAAAATCACCTTTAGGCCTATCGTACTTTATTAAAACCATAAAATTTACAGTTTCGTACTTGGTCCTGTCGTTATAGTAATGCATCAGCAATAGGTGGTGTACTCAATGAGTTTATGTAAATTTTAAGGGGGGGGGGGTGGGTATACGTTTGAAAACGAGGCCGTAATTAGAAGATTCTAAATAACTATCAGTCAATACCAGATCATGAGCGGAACTTCGGTTAAATTCTGTAATAATGAAATTTTCCCATCACGAGAGTCGCGTTATTACTCACAGATAAAACAAACTAAGTCTATTACTCTATTTAACAAAGAAACTATTCAAACAGTGGTGCATGAAAACGAGGCTAAATTTAAAATAACCTTTTGCAGGGATTGGCTGACAAGCATTGAGTTAGACTGGTCTGGTATAGAATCTTCATTGTTAAGATTCCAGAGTCAGTGCTTGTTCAAGAGCCAAAGCAAAAATTACTAAAAAAATCCGTCAGACCTTTTCGAGGTTGAATTAGGAACTATCAAGGGCATTATGCCAAGATAGAGGTGAAACAAGGGGCTACACACAAATTTTGCAAGGCCCGACCCATAACCTACGCTCTGCTTGAAGCCGTCGAGATAGAGTATGATCGCAGATAGAGGGAGGGCATAGTAGAGAAAGTGGAATTCCAGTGCGTGGGCCACTCCCATGGTTCATATTCCCAAGGCTGATGGGACTACGTTGTCACAGTCAACGCTCAATGTGCTACGCTATCCAATTCCCCACCCAGAAGAGGTTTTCCACAAGTTGATGGTGGGAAGCTGTTCACAACATTAGGCTTGAAGAATGCTTACCAGCAACTTATAATTCAGTGCAGAGGAAAGTCAACCCTTTGTCACCATTTACACCCACAGGGGCTTGTATTGCAACAATAGACTCCCAATTGGAATTGCATCATCAGCAATCTTCCAGAAGACCATGGACATGATACTCCAAGGTCTTGATCATGTTGCTAGTATTCAGGATGTCATCCTAGTAACAGGGTTAAATGACAGTCACCATCCGCAAAATCTGGAACATGTTATCCAGTGCCTTGAAGAGAAAGTTTATGCAGAAATCGGTGCCCTTTATTAGCTGCATCATCTCAGCAGAAGAACTTTCCCCCACCACAGAGAAGGTGGAACCACTCAGACAGGTTCGAAGACCGGCCAGAGAACATAACCACACTAAGGTCATTCCTGGCAGGTAGATCCCCAACTTAAGCAAGTGGACTGATCCCCATCCTTGAATCGGTTGCTTCAGAAGGGACAGGAAGGAATACGAGGAGGCATTCAAGCTGGCCTAAAAATCCCTAACCTCAGACAAAGTATTGTATTATGCACGGCATGTCTGAAAATCAGTTTATTGAGCCATTAACCATGTTGAAATAAAGTTAATTGATTGATTGAAGGTATTAGTGCACCACAATCTATGCAGACATCCCACTCATCATCCTAAGATGTAACGCAAGTGCATAGAGCATTGTGGCGGTCATGTTCCATCGCTTCCCAAGGGGTGTGAAAAGGAGGTTACACATCTAGATCTCTGAAACATGCAGAGTGGAACTTAATAATATAATAGCCAGATAAAAAAGGGAGGGTTAGCAAATAATAGTCATTGGAGTCACATAGTTCTACATGTACCTATTCGGGAAACAATTCACAGTGTACCGACCACAAACCACTGCTCAAGATCTTCGCTCCAGACTAGCGATACCAGTACTGGCAGCAGCGAGACTTCAGCGCTGATCACTATTGCTATCATCCTACAAATATACACCATCGAGTACAAATCATCTAATGCTGGCGCCCTATCAAGACTTCCTATGAAATAATTTAAGGACGCCAGCATTGAAAACTCAATCTATTCAGTGGCACAGCACCAGTTACAGTGACACCCTGTGTCAGCACAGCGGATAGCAACACGAACAGCTTGTGACCGGACATTGTCTAAGGCACTTTCTCTAACCCAGGATGGTTGGGCCATGTACTCATGCGAGGACCCATAGCGAAAGCCATACTTCCATCGCAGGAACGAGCTCTCAGTCGGACAAAGAATGCCTGATGTGGGGTCTTAGAGTCATCATACCACTGGCACTAAGACAGCAAATCCTTCAAGAGCTACATTCAACACATCCACGGCTCGAACACAGCACGCAGCTGTCCAGGCTGCATATGAACCGGATCACCCATTGTGACTACCACAGGCACCACTATATATACCCATGGATCTGGCCCGCAAAACCATGGCAATGCATTCATGTAGACTTCACTACCTACAGTGATCGTCAGTATCTCATTATGGTCGATGCCCACTCAAAGTGGCCTGAGGACATTGGTCCCATGAGAAGCACTAAGTGCCGAGTCCACTGCAGCTGTCATGCACAGCATGTTCTCAAGATATGGACTACCTGAACTGACTGTCAGCGATAATGGTCATCCAGTCCAAGGAGAATGAGGGCTACCTCAAGCAGAATGACATACAGAGAATCTTGGTATCACATTACCATCAGGCTTCCAATGGTCAGGCAGAAAGGTTCATCCAGACTTTCAAGCACTTCCTTTAGCTTTCAAAGGACAAGACAATGCAATCATTCAAAACTTCTTACTTCATCAGCCTACAGAAGCACTCCTCATGCAACACCCGGATCAATGCCTTGTAAACTCTTCCTCCAATGAGAAGTCAGAACCTAACTTCACTGATAAAACCAGACAACACTGAATGAGTTACAACCAAAAAGGCTGAAATGAATGATCGACGCACAAGACCAAAACACTTCACAAACGGAGAATCAGTCGGCTGGGTTAGAGATTACAGGACATCCAACAAGTGGCAACCAGCAACAGTTGTCGAGCACCAGGCACCCTACTCGTACTCTGTACAGCTAGATGATGGAACCACCATTGGAAACGACACACCAATCAGTTACTTGACAACAACCAACCAACAACTGATGCAGCATCACATCCAGCAGTCGAGCAATCACCCACATGGACAGCACAAGCATCAGCAAAGGGACAACCTGATGCAGCAGCCCAAGTACCCTGAGCTCCTCAACTGAAGCCCACAACCCGGCCCAGAACTGAATGCTTAGAAGATCGAGGCAAAAAGTAAAGACTGTAGTAACAATATTATTTTACATTATTTCCTGAGATACTTATTGAACACATGTAGTTACATCATTATTGCTTTTTGCTTGTTATTTCTGCCAATTAGCCAAGAAGGGAGCTGTCACGCCATGTTGAGCCTGCGATCAGGCTTGCGGTTATTTGGTGTTTCGTTGTCATAGCAATGAAGACCACCTATGGTTCAACCGCCATCTTGTGTGGCAAGTTTATTGTGTACGAGTTCTTGACATACTATTTCTGGCGACGAGGATTATAATACATTTAAATTTAGCCTCGTTTTCATGCAACACTGTTTGAATAGTTTCTTCGTTAAATAGAGTACCGGTAATAGACTTAGTTTGTTTTATCTGTGAGTAATATGTGACTCTCGTAGTGGAAACATAATAATTATTACAGAATTAAACTGAAGTCCCGCTCATGGTCTGATAGTTATTTAGAACTTCTAATTACGGCCTCGTTTTCAAACGTATACCCACCCCTCCCCCCCTTAAAAAAATACATAAACTCATTGAGTACATCACCTATTGCTGATGCATTACTATAACGACAGGACCAAGTACGAAACTGTAAATTTTATGGTTTTAATAATGTACGATAGGCCTGAAGGTGATTTTCTTTCATACAGCCTCGTTTCCATGTTAAACACCCCTTAAAAGGCCTTATAATTGATTTTTGGCGATGGCTCCATATCTGAATCTCATTAGTACATCAAAAGCTTCATCTGTGCCAAATTTGGTGCTTTCTTCACAAAACGAATGATTTTGCTAAAAAATTGGACTTATCCGCCTGACTATTAACCATTTTAATTTTTTTAATGGTTTGAGAAGCTAGATCAGGGGTTTCAATAGAAGCCGGTTACCGCCGGAGCTCCGGCGTCTACTTGCCGTGCCTCCGGCGGCTACTTTTGTCAGCGTATGATCGTACTTTTAATAATTATTGTCTAGATGTAAAATCAAATCAAACAACCTTCATATTTTTTGTAGTATTTATTTAACTTTACATCTTTCACGCACTACAAAGATCAAATAGCGATGACTAGTTTCGTTCCTGTATGAACCTCATCTTCAAATTGCTGATATCCAAATCAAACAAATAAACAGACAAAAAAACTTATTTTTGGGAAAACCATCGCGGACTTTCGTTTCTTCTCTGAATTTTGTAAAGAGCGGCTTTTACGAACGAAGTAACATAAAAAAGATCGCCTAATTAGCCATACGTGAGGTACGTGCGCTTAGGTCCAGGTAAAGCAGGCTACGTCTGCGCTGGATGAAAACGTAAAAACACACACACATAAAGAATGCATTTTTACGTTGTGGAAATATATTTACTTAGTGAAATAAGCATTAAAACATTTAGTACTATTTAGTAATATTTAGTGCTAAATAAGAATTCAGTGAGCCATGTCAAGAATCATACATTTATTGCCATTCGGATTCATTCAATGAAACTGAAGTCATTTACGCTCCAGTGATTATTTAATGCTTCACTGATTTCTTAATTCACGAATATAATATTTCCACTCTTATCTAGCAAATCAGTTGAAACTGACTGACTGTTAAAATCGGGCGTTAAAATCACATTCGTTGTTCTGATAGCTGCTAAATTAATTTTTCGCAAGTTAGAAATTAATGCGATTGTGTTAGCCCAGACATTCTGGCGCCAATTGCACGAGGTTGTGAGCGCCTCCCTTCTTTAGATTTTTAATTTACATGAGCTTTGGACTCCAAACTTCATTGCCCTCAAATTGTCTTGTATGATTGCATTTTTAAACATCGATTTAAGATTAGTTACCTATGTACTAGTACTTATAGATACAACCGTGTACATATTTTAGTTTAGTATTTTAGATCAATTTTCTGTCAGTTTAAACTTCCTGGAAACTACTCTCAGAAGGCAGGAAATGCTATTTCAGAGACCCAACACCTCAAAAATTTTCGGGAAAGCATGCCCCCGCACCCCCCTTGGAACTTGCGTCTTTGCCGCTCGTCAACGTCACAACTACGGCCCTGATATATGATGGACGGTATTCTACTGTATATCTTCTATATGACCTTCCCCAAAATCAGTACAGGAAAAAAAAAAATAGTGTACGGCTACTTTGAGCATCTCGTACAGCTACTTTAAAAATTAATGAAACCCCTGTAGATCAAATATGGGTGAGAACAAGTTCTTCCTCCAATTTCAAAACACCTACATGTAGAAGTTGGTTTTTAAAATCTTGTCAGTGCCTGTTTTTTAACCAACTTTTCCAGCTGAAGATGCGAAAGGCAATTCAATTGTTGTATTGGAAAAGTAAGGACATTTAGTGGATTTGCAAGATGGTCATTTGGTGTGCATGGTTGCTACTGTTGCCATGGTTACTTTGTGAAAGGCTTAGTAGAAGTTCAATTACCTTGAATTCCTTGGCCAGTTGTTCCATTTTCTGATACTTTTGGTCGTCCATGAGATGTTTCACTGATTCCAAATACTACAGAGATAATGTTAATGTCAATCAAAAATTGACAAGGTTTTTCAAGGTCACGGAAACCCCAATGACGTAGCGTGTTTAGATACTCTCATCTAAAACGGTGTTTTGGCCAATCAGAGAGCGCGATATATCTAAATTATTTTATAATGAGTGTTCTACAATGATGTAGATTTAAAAGACCAAAATATTTAGTCAAAATTTCTCACTCAAAACTCGTAGTCTAGACTACATGTACAAGTTTTGCAAGAAATCTCGTCGTAGTCGTAATCGAAACGATGACGAGATTTTCAAGCTGGCGTGACAATGTCTTGGCTTTACGCATGCGCACTACATAACGGTGAAAACTCGTACTCGAATCTGAAGCTCTGATACAAATGTACAGAAATGAATATCAATCAAATCATCACTTATTCATTCATTTGTTCATTCATTTGTTCATTCAATCAATCAATCATTCACTCTGCTATTAAATGACATGTTATGTTATTTCATGACATACAATGTACATGTACCTTGTGAACAGTTTGGTCCAAGTCTGGGACTGGTTGATATGGCATAGATTTCTCATAGCTGTATAATGATGGGTTTCTACCTCCAAGAATCTTGACAAGTGTCTATAAAATACATACACGTTAGTCTTAGCAGGTGCAGTTATACTCAATTCTTATTAACCTATGTAATGACACATACAATCTCAGGCTGGAGTTCCCCTTGGAACTCCCCCCTGGAGTTCCCCAAACTCCCCCCTGGAGTTCCCATGGAACACGATAGCAATCGGAGGATCTAAAGTTATATTTCAGAGTGTCCAACCATCCCGATTTCGTCAGAATTATCCCGATTTTGTTTGAAACCCTCGAATCCCGACACAACTTCGGTCAGGATACGAAAATCCAAATTTCAGAGATTTTGAAGATCTTCTCCCACGTACAACAAGTCCAGCAATGTAAATTAGTCAAATTATCACCATCATTGTCAATAAAATTGATTACAAAGCATTTCTGTTTCCTTTTCACAGAAGGCAAAATTAACACAATTTTTTGCCAGAAACAATTGTTTTAAAGTTGGGGAAATTCGTGCATCCAGATTTCAACATTTTCAGGGGGGAATGCCACCAGACCCCCCTAGAAACTCGTGCCGAAACATACATGTAGTGACATTCTCTTCTAATTTATGGAGTCTATTTGAAGTATGATTTATGCTAATGAAGCAAAACGTACACAGTCAATGCTATCAAAAACGATCGCCCTAAAATGTTGTGTACTTACCCACCAACACTTTGTCTTAAATGATAACTTGCTGAAAGTATCATAAAACAACAGAGAACAAACAGTTAGTAATGGGAGATGTGTACGAGCACTGCTTGGATGCCCAGAAAACCATGAATATCGTTGGTGGGTTCAGTATTTTGTGATTTGAACCTTGCGTTTATGAGTTATAGAGGTTTGAAATCTCAATATGCAAATTTGATGACATCTACTAAGGAATCATTTATTATACAAAAACGCCCTTGTGCTGATTATTGACATTTGAAAACTTACATTATGATATTAATATTTTCACAGTCTTAATTTATAAATGATTTATAATTTTTTGCCATTTCAAAAAATAAGCTCTTCTTGAAAAAGTCTAAATAAGTTATGGCAAATTCCTGGGTTGACGTCATCAAATTTGCATCTTGAGATTTCAAACCTCTATAACTCATAAACGCAAGGTTCAAATCACAAAATACTGAACCCACCAACTTTTCAGCTTACATATTGAATATATTTTGAAAACAATCTCACAGGGGTTATAGGCACTTTAACATTTTAAATCCTAGTGGCAAGAACAGTCTATTATAATTACTCGGCGGGCTGCCTGTGGCAGACGCCGAGTTTTAAAATGGGCTTTCTTTTTCTTCGTCGGTCACAAATTGGCAAGTCGTCATGACAACGCAACAAAGCCAATAACCCGACCCGCACTGCGAATCGTAACGAGACGTTGTCTAGACATCACTACACAACAACATAACACCCGCCGAGAAAACGCTCTCAGAGCGTCTTGTTGACCATTAAAAAGCAAACATTAAAAATAAAATGCACAAGTGAAAATACTGGGATGAGGTCTTTACAAACACTATACCATAAGTTGGTGATACATGTAAATTCTTACCCCCTTGGTTCATACAAAAACTGACGATACTTGAGTAGCTGCCTCAGTGAGAATTGAAGAATTTTTCCAATTAACAGCCACAGCACAGTTGCTACGAGAAACACAGCCAGGGCAATCACCGTCGATGGGTTTAAATTATGAGCTCTACAGAGTAAAAATGAAAGCTATATGTATACATCATGGTTTTCACTAACAATGCAAACTCAGCAGTTGTATATTTTAGTTGTGGGCCAAATTGGAAACCAGCCCTTATTGCTGTATTTGTAACCCACATTAAATAAAGATGATGATGATGATGAAAACAGTCTCAGCATAATTTTTTCAGTAACATAGATGTATAAGGCCTATTGTACATACACTTAATCCTGTATCACTGGTGACAAATTAAACAAGCCTTACACGTACATGTAATATTATAGTCAAATAAATTCAGAGGCATTGCAAGTGCTCAACACCGAATGCAATAATGGCGTAATCAGTAAATCTCATTTATTGTGTAGTTAGTGATATGATGCAGCCATCGTTTCAAAGAGTATAATAACAAAAAGAAACCTACAAGATTTTAGAGCTAGCGATTCTACAAAAATGTAAAAAGTATAGCGAATTGAAATCACAAAGATTTGTATGGGAAATTGAGTTTTGGACTGACTAGCCTCGTTTCCATGCAATTGCTAAAATTTCAATGGTTATAACTTTACGAGGGTTTCATTTAAATTGGTGGGCTTTTGATGTATTACTAGACAATGTACGGTCTTTCAAAATATGATATTATATTGATTAAATTCTTATTATAGTCGGGCTTCCTGTGGAAGCTCCGACTCTAAAAATGAGCTCCGTTCTTCGTTGACCCCAAATGACTAATTGGGTTCTACAGCGCATGCACCTAGACATGAAGTCTGGCCAACAAAGATTACAAAGCACAAACCAATCAGGGAAAGCACCGGAGGTCAAGGGGCCCAAAATATAAGTCTTTTCTTGTCTAAATCAAAATTTAGATTGAAACAGGACGCTCTAGTAGCGTGAAGTCGGGCTATTAACGTTTTTACTGATATACTGTAAAGTTCGCAGTACTGAAATTGCAAGGAAAGCATGTTCTATCGAGCTCGAGTCATGCAACGACGAGCAACCAAAAACTGTTTCAATCGCACTGAAAATCGCACTATAAGATATCTATATTTAGTTCAAATAGGTTACATTTCATTTAGAAGCCCGACTTCACGCTAGAAGAGCGTCTAGTTTGTTCTCAGTTTATGCAAATTATTCTGCCATTATTGCATTTGGTCTATTTCACTAGTAAGGAAAACTATATTTTTGAATAATAAGACAATACAGTATTTTGCTATGCTGTGCAATATGCCCTTGGAAACTAGATGCTCCTCTAAACTGCATACATGTATTTGCACTCAAAACTCTGTTGCTCAGGCAAATAAGACAAACAGATTGAGCAAATTAATATCACAATGTACATATTTGGATAATTATTATATTTAGTCTTAGATTTTGTTAGGATATTTAATTTAACATTTAAATTTTTTAAAGTATATTATATTTATATTTTTGTTTTATATATATTTGTTTTTGTTCATGTTCACGTTTTAACGAGCTAATTGTAGCTCCTAGGTGACTACGTGTTTAAAAAAATTATTATTATTATTATTAATGTACCACAGCATTGGTCCTCGATGGAACTACTCTATTGTTTGTATCATTATTGTAGCAAGGTGTGAATTAATTTATGCGACATCAACAATAATAAAGTACAATAGTCCATTAACGAGTTCCTTTTATCTCTGTTTCAAAACGAGTCTACGTGCGAAACCTTTCTTATGCAGATGAATTTTCCTTTTTCAAGTAAATATAACTCATTTTCATATCAAAAGGTTTCGCACGTTAAGACTCGTTTTGAAACAGAGATAAAAGGAACTCGGAAATGGACTATTACAGTGCGACTACTGTAACCGGGGCCACTTAGACAACGAGAACCAATCACAAGTCAGACGAAAACAAAGCCAATTTCAAAATTTGTGTACCTCAGCCAATCAGGAGAGAGCATTCTCGTTATCTAAGTGGCCCCGGTTAAAGTCGTCGCACTGTAATCGACATGGGATCGTAAGATTTTGCACACCTGTTATATAGTCTCAACAATGCATTAAAACAACATAAAGTGAATTTGATAGAACAAGAGAGTATAGAATACCCATCCACTATATCAAGCTCTTAATTGTAGAGGCACTCTTTGAAAACAATGCATAACACAATAGATTCTATTGAACATTCTCTAGCACTGCTTTATATACATCAATAACGTTTTATGACTATCATGTAGAAGTAACTATTAACAAAACGAGCAGGGGACTGGGAACGAGTTTATTAGAATTAATGCAATTACGAAATTAAGTTCATGACATGAAAAAGCATGTTGAAATTAGCATCTGTGCAAAGTTTGATGTGATTTGAGCGAATTCTGTCGGAATTATAAGCTTTTGAAATTGAGTTGTCCTTCCAATTTTACAGTGAATGTACAGTATGGTTTGGATGGACAGCGTCAAAAATTTACAGTTTGTATGGGAAAATAGACATATTTGATGCCCTCTAGCGTCGTCAATATTAAGCCGAAGTTCACCAAACTTTCCAGACTAGCTAAGTTTGATCTGCTCTCTCAGAAAATGATGCCCATTTTTGCTAGTTTCTTATTTAATTCACCGATTGGCCCCTAGAGCTCACGTGGTGTACTTCATGTTACTGTCACCAAAATGTTCGTACATTGTCTGTGAATTGCCGTACAAACGCACTAACTTTTGTACAGTTTATCGACTCGATTTAGATGTGCGATCCTCTAAATATTAGCAAAATCTCGTTTATCAACCTTAGTTAAAATAGTTTTGCTAATATTGAGAGAATCGAAAAACTAAATCGAGTCGATAAACTGTACAAAAGTTAGTGTGTTTGTACGGCAATTCACGAAAAATGTACGAACATTTTGGTGACAGTAACATGAAGTACACCACGTGAGCTCTAGCTAGCTAGGGGCCAATTGCCCTATACCACTATGACGTCAAATCAAAACAATCTATTGTTTAAACGCTAAGGATCATGGTCGCTAGAGGGGGACAAAACAGCAACAACACAAAGGATTTCGCAAATAAATGTATTTTTCAGACGGTCTGAAAGCGATAAAAGTTACCAAACACAGTAAATATTGTGGGAAAAGTATCGATGAATATAATATCTGGAAACTAGCCAATTTGAAATCAAGCGAACCTCAGCAGAGCAGATTTAGTTCAAAATTCTATTGTTCTTCACGATTCTGTCCCCCTCATAAATAAGCCGTTACGTCATAGTGGTATAGGGCAATTGGTGGATTAGTTTTACGGACTAGGTCCCAGTCCTGCTCGTTTTGTTAATGGCTAATTGGGATCTGATTTAGTTATACTGTAATATAGTAGGTCATGTTGCTCAAATCTCTGCATGTCATTATTGCTATATTATGACTATCACAGTAGGGGCATAAAGTTGCCTCAGGCAATATCATAAGCTTATACACCTATTCCAAAAATCGTTGTCCCCACCGAAAGCAACAAGCAAGAAGCTGGCGACCGCAAAGAGCATTGGGACTTTCTCCTTATTCATTTATTCATCCGTAGACATTTTAACAACATGCATTTTCAGTTCCAAATGATTGCTATTCAACGCTCGTAGGGATAACTTCTCAAGTACCACGGATAAATTAATCAATTAGGAGATTCCCAAAGTCCTTTGCGGTCGTCAGCTTTCGGCCCGGACAACGATATTTGGAATAGGTGTATATTACATACACTCTATATGCTGTACATGTACTGTATGTAGACTGACTGGGGAACCTTAAAAAAAATTAACTTTTAGTAATAGAGGGAAGAAAAAGAACGGAATGGCAAGGAAAATATTAGAATCGTCTTGATGAATATTGGATGAAAATTGCATCTAATAATGATTTCAAAAGTATAAACTTTGTATTTCAATCTGAAATGGATGATCTGAGATCAAGACGAATTATGGGAAATTGAGGGTCTTTCGTTAGTAACATGCGAAATTCATCCATTCGACCTCAAGCTTGAAATCACGCTTGATGTTTAAACGAGATATGGCAGAGGTTAACGTGAATTTAAAAGTTTCAGACATCCGATTCAGATCGACCGTATCAATGTTTTTTGAAATAGGTGTATACAGTACATGCATCGACACGTACATGAAAGAGACCTGGTCAGAAGATCAGAAAAGCTAAATGAAATACTGGAAATGTGGAATACAGAAAGTTTAGCTCAGTAAAAACACAATTTAACTGATAACATGACATATTTGTAAAGTGCAAATAAAGTATTCTTCTTCTTCTACTAACTACTAGTAAGCTTAAGCTTACATGTTCGCATGTAATGTAAGCTTACATGTAATATTAGCAGGTGAAGTTTTTAAAAATTCGTTTATCGAACCATATCATATGTTGTTCATATAAGCTTAATTTGCAGAAATAATGACATATAACAAGTGTAAGACATTATTTTTGAGAAAAACTACTCTTCGTGACAACAGCGATGGTTTTCACGTGGCAGATCGTAAAAATGCTGCGTGAAAATGTTCCAAACACGCAAATGACGCCATTGTTGTTCGCACACTATAAGAGTTTTTTGCCAAATTCTCAAATGAATAAATAAAATTATGACAAAACAAAATGCTACAACACTCTTTGAAGTTTCCTCAAAAAGCCAAAAGAGCTGGCGATCGGAATGGCTGGGAATCCAATTTTTTATTTGAGTTCAAAGTTCTATTTTGGTTATAACAAGCCAAGAATGACACGCGAACTGCTTATAATCGCGAACTGATTTTCGATGTAAATAAAAACTTCCCTCACCCTGGAATGCCTTGTTCGAGCTTTTCAAGTACTCCCAGCGTTGCTTGATGCTCGGAATACCTCGCCGCACTCAAGGCAGCCACCAATATGAACCACGAAGCAGGAGTAGCCGGGAAAGACCGTTTTAAAATAGCATGCTTCGTGTCTTTTATGCGTCGTTTTGCTGCTCTGGCCAGCCCTCGAAGAACGAACTTAAAAGCATCGCTGTCGAAGTGTAGATGGATTCCTTCCTCAGTTACTTGGAACTGAAAGCCCACTGCAAGCCTCGCTTCAGCCATGTTGAGTGCTAAGCTGGTGAAGGGATATTTCGAGGTATTTTGGGAGGTTTTTCGAGGTCAATGTTCACTTTACAGAGATGGTTCGAACCCATAACATACCTCTCCAGTCATGCGTACTTCAGTCCAAAGGTCGGATTATTGTTGGGAACAGAGGATTGTTGGACTACGGACTGGAATAACAATAAGAAAAATGTCGTTAATAATAAAACTGTTAGCAGGTTAAAAAGTATTTAGAAAATACACTTTACAAATGCTATTTATACACGAAACATTCTTGCTAAAATGACAAGAATTACATAAAATGACAGTAAAAACAGGACAACCAGAAAAGACAGGAAAAAAGACCGGAAACCCAAGATGCGCAAATCTACTGTGCAGTTCCCTTCCATCTAACTAGCGCTGCTAAATTGGAATTAAAGAAAGCGGCGGCCCACACGGGTAGCCTAAGCTCAACATTTGTATAAGAGAATGTATGGGAATTATTCAATGGTCGATTTTCAGCGTAAATATTGAATAAATGTTATTGTAACTTCAAGATATATATCATTATAAGAAACTTATAGTTCCTGCCAATTAGGCTTTGGCACAATATGCTTTTATTTTTTGCTAAAATGCTAATGCTTAATGCTCAACTTCTTCACTAAAATGCTAGCAAAAGTCTTGCTAAAATGCTCAAAAATTCCCAAGACACTAGAGACAAAATGGTAAATTGCAGTGAACTGCATACAGAAACTGCTGACCAGTCAAAGTGCAGGGACCGAAAAGCCCTCTCTAATATTTTGACTCAAGATCTCTCCCTGCAGTTCTTTGCTGTTTTTCTAGTGAGTTTTTCGCTTTAAAACAGGAATGTCTTTCCTTGCTAAAATGCCGGCATTATTCTTGATGCTTTGACCTTAATGCTAAAATGCTCAAAATAATGCGAGCATAATGTGCCAAAGCCGACGTAGTCAATCGATAAAAATCGATAAAAATCAAGTGATGGTTATCGATTTTTAACGGAAATCGGTAGAAATCGATAAAGAAAAAAAGTGTGATATCGATTTTTATCGATTTTTATCGATTTTTAACGGTTTGCTGTTTTCGCGTAATAATGTGTTGAATATCATCTGATTGACCCTGGAGTACAATTACCGAGACGCATAAACCAAACTACTATTGACAACTGCAACTTCTTTTATTCTAAAATCAATATATATATTTTTATTGTTATTATCTTTTTATTTATTAACGATACTACCGACGTAACAAGATGTAGATCAATCAATTCAAGGATATCGATTTTTACCGATTTATCGATTGGCAAATCGATATCGATTTTTATCGATTGACTACGTCGGGCAATGTCTGGACGGCGAGTTTCAGAATTTTTCAGAATTTTTTCCCTCCCCCTCGCTCCAGACATTGGCAGGAACTACTTCAAGGGGAGGGGGGAAATTCTGAAAAATTATATTCTAGTTACAATAACATTTATTCAATATTTACGCTGAAAATCGACCATTGAATAATTCCCATGGGGCGGCCGTGGCAAATCACCCGACCAGCAGACTACAATGCAAATTAGTTTCTCAATGTCCAAAGGTCAATAAACCATCCAATCCATTCAAAAAGATATAATAGGTCCGTGTAACACTTCCTAATTGAAATTTTAATTTGTAGTACATAAAACGAAATTCAAATTTAGGATGACATTCAATAATATCTGACTTTGAAAAAGGTAATTCACAATTCAAAAATTCGAAAATAAGCTAAAACTCCATTTTGAACCTTAATCTTGAAAAAGCAAAATGATAAAATATATTGTTGCAAATTTCAATTTCACATTTTCAATTTGGAAAACAAAAATTCAAAATTCAAAATTGTGTTGACTTTTAATTTTGAAATGTTTTCTTCCAAAGATAAATTTTGTTTCGACGTTGAAGAGCACCCAAGGGGGAGGGAGTGATACGGTACGGCGGTAACTGATTCACCCCTCCCCAGTGGGGCTCTCTTTGTTAGCCGTTACGCTACGTGATCTGTTTTCGACCAATCACAGTTCTCTGTTCCCACGGTCTGTTGTCGAGCCTGTACTTTACGTTTGCCTGATCTGATCATTTAGTTTACCAAATTTACACTGAATTATCGAGAGGGTGTTGAATGGCGAGAACTGGTTTTTGCAGACTAAAAACAGTGATTTATATTGTCAGAAATGCAAAGGGAACAAATAATACTTGATCTTTTCATGACTCCAGCGTTTTGAGAAAAAGCGTGCAGTCCGTTTGGACCAATCACAGCTCTCTGTTCCCACGATGTGTCTAGTCATTTTGCATGTGTGAGATACAGTATATACATGGACATCCGTTCAGTGCAATGCACAAGTGCAACCAGTCCAACTACACAGAAGTCATGGCGTTTAGAGGACGTTTAGATTGGGAAAAAACTTACGTGATTTCCAGAAACGGAAAAAGAATGAATTTCAACCAAAATGACTTGCATGTCAATCGATTGGCTGCTCTATTCAAGGTATGAATCAGTTTCGCTACTTTCTGCCCTGTTCTACTGGTTATAATTAGAAAGTTCTCTCTTTATAGATCGTTAAAGATACGCTTTATCTGGAAGATATGCATCGTAACGTTTTCTTCCCCGATCCTACCGATGGCACATTTAGCGTCGAAGATATGGATGACATGGCCCTTTATCTTGTGGAGGGAGATTCTTCAGAGGCTTCGAACTCTTCCGCGACGTCTGCAGCCTCAAGCTATCCTGTACCGTCAAGGTAAAAAGGAATATTAAACTGACTAGATCACGTTGTAAAGACATTTTATATGAAAAAATCAAAATATTGATTGATTGATATGAGCGATCATCTTTTTCTCCCAGTAAACTACCATACTCTACCAAGGCCAATCGCACTGCAGCGCAGTGCACCTCCCCCACAATGCTCAGTCACTAGTAAAACTCAGGGTAAAAAGATCATGAGGAGAGCGATTCTTCTTGCCGATTTTGACGATCACCTCAAGCCAGTGGTGACCGGAACGGCGTATGTCCAATTTGAAGAAACGCAAGCCTGCCAAGAGGGTATAGCAGAACTCATAAAACAGTATTCAAACAGTGAGGAATCGTTCGTCATATGTGATGGATCAGGATTCGAAATAACAGACAATCCAGGAACTAGCGGTAAGTTTATAGCTTGATCCATGAAGTTATTTGTCGATTGCTGTCCGTCTTACATAATTATTTCGACTAGACTACTGTTAGTACCGTATTTACTCGAAAGAGCACAGCCCTCGAATTAACGCCGCCTTCGAATATTAAAGCACCGCATAAGAGAGCAAAAATATTATAAGTGCCGCCCTCGAATAACCGCCGCACCCACCAACAGCAACTTGAGTTCTAGTGCAGCGCTTATTCGAAAAAAATGTAAACACGATAGTATGGTTCATTTTAAACCAGCAAGGGAAATTATTCTCGTTAAAAACAATATTTTTCAGAACAAAGTGTGTGTATTTGTATTAAGTTTATACTGATTCAACAAAACGAAAATACCGGTAAATCGTCAAGTTTTTAATAAGCGCCGCCCTCGAATAAGCGCCGCATCAAAAAGTCAGAATTTAATTAATAAGCGCCGCGTTGCTCTTTCGAGTAAATACGGCGTATTTCCAGGAAATCTTGTGAGGAACGCCTGGTTGTTTTCTTGCTCAGCGCACGTGATCATGGCCTCCTAAATAGTCGCATGTGCAGGGCTTTCGTTTCACTTCACCGGCTTTAGGAGGGCCCTTTAGGAGGCTAGCGTGATCAGTACAATTTACTGGGTTTCAATCAGCTGATCAAATTCGATGAATCGCATCCTTCAAATGGTGGTCATTGCGCTATGAAACAGAGAATTCTATTGAAATCTCGCTACACAATTCTTCCATGAAAGGCAGGTTATAAGATTCTGTTTGTACCAGACGTTAATTTTTTTATATTTTCATTGTTAGGATTTGACTTCTGGAAACCATCAGCTAAGAAATTTCTAGCTGTGAAAACTGTCAGATATTACGAGATATCTCAGAAAAGAGAGACAAAGATAGGAATATTCCAGTCGAGGAAAAGGTACAAAAATAATTTAGTTGTTACTCGTGTATAAATTTCCCATTTGGGGGGGAAGGGGGTCAAATCAAAGCTACGAAACGATCTTTCGATAACACTTCTTTATTACTATTAATATTATTATAAAGATAACAGTTAGTAACAAAACGTTATCTGTGCACTCACTCTTGCTTGAATAAATGGTAATTTTATACCACGGGGTATTTTTAGGGTGGGTAAAGGTTCACTGCTTGGTATTTTTAGGGTACCGTACCGTACCGTACCCTACCCTTTTTACCCTGAAGTATCCTCCCTCTTGAGGCGGGAGGAAGGGGGGCACTCCCATCCCTGTCCCTCCGGGAGTCCGTTTGTACATTATAATATTACAGTGATATTGGAATCATGAAACAAATTAACTGTTTTGCACAGATGCAGCACTGAAAAATTGCTGAATCTGACATTATTTTTCTTTTGAAGAATGTCTTCAAGTGCTCTTGATGTTGAAGAAGATGTAAAGATGATTCTGGTAAACCAAGAATCCATTTTGAAGAAACAAGAAGAGGGTGTCACTGTAATTTGCAATAATATTGAAGAAGAACTAGAAAGTAAAGTCTGCCAAAAGTTAAGCAGCACAGATGAGAAGATTCAACAACTAAAAGATATGATTTCTGTGCAACTTGGACAATTCCAAAACACTGTCAAGGCAGACCTATTACAGATCTTATCACTCAGGGATATAATGGCAGATTCCATCAGAAGTGATGAAATAGTTGAGTTGATCAGAGTTGTGTTAACTTGTCAAATATGCCAACGTGTCCCAAATCAGGGAAATATCGTATTGGCTCTCTGCTGTGGCCAACTGATCGGATGTGGTGATTGTACCCAGAAATGGCTAATGGAAAATGAGACGTGCCCACTTTGCAGGGGCATCTGTATTGACAAAGTAGTCCCATTCAGAAGCCTCGACAATGTCTTAGCAAAACTCAAGTGATGAATTAAGTAACCTACTGGATGTTGAGTTATCATAGTTATTTTGACACACAAGTATCAAGCCTTCAGGGATAGTATTACCCAGGGTAGGGTGATCATATTTTGGAAAACAAATGTTAAAATTCATAAGTATGATAAAGAAGATAAAGGAGAGAAGAAATGAATAGCATAAATCTATATATATTTTTCATTATCTCCATATAGCAAACATCGAAGTATACCTGTATTGCATTTACTATTTTCAAATAAACATGTGTTTTAAGTGCGCGCAGTTGACTGGTTTATAACATGTACCTATTTGTAATGTTTATGAATTCTAGCAATGCATTCTCGAATGGCCCTTCCTGTCCATTAACCAAGAAGGAGTTTATTGGAACCAAAGAGGGAAAGACTTGGGTGAAATCTCTATCCCTCATCATCCTTCCTGCATAGTTGTTGTCGAAAGGATCACTGCCAAAGATGGTTCCTTCAGTTATATTTCCACCCATCTGTCTGTATTCTGTAACAACTTCCCTTCCTAATGGCAAAAGGTTGGGGTGTACTTGAGCACAGCGCATGTTACTCCAAAAACGAGTTTTCTGGGACACCTTTTCCTAAACATGAACAGATTGTTAAGGTGCGGATACAAATGCGCCGGCGACCGGGGGTTTTGAGGGAGTTGTCACACGTAGCAACTTTCTTTGCGAAGTAGACTTGCTCCAAGTCTCGCTCGTTCGTTCGTTCACATATAAATTAAATTTATCTCATGACACACCAAAAATCTATTGTTACAACTGTTGCGATAAATCGCTTATTCAACTGTAACATTAGTATGCGTTAAACTTGGTGGCGATATTACCCACACATAGTAACGTCACAAGATAATTTTTGCAATTTTGGGGTAACGTCAAGATAAATTTACTCAGTGTGATAAACGAGCTCGCGCGCCTCGCAAATAGTGTAAATTTCGTGTAAATTACAACCGTTTTCCTTGTATCGAGATTGACACGTGACATTACACACATTTTGGTTGACGGAAGCCCACTGCAATATTTTGGCCCCCGGGGGGTGACTCCCATATAAAAGTATCGGGGATGCTTGTCGTATCTTTTAGGGGTTGAAATTAGTGTTGAATTTGAAATCTGTAAACGGTTGTAACAGAAACTTTTGGACATTTACACGAAATTAACCTGACTTGAAGAGAGCGCGTTTTTACCAAATAATTTGAAAGACATTTTACTCCCTAACTGATGCAAGTCTTTCGGCCGGCTCGTCCCTTTACAGAATCAGATACGAGGAACCGGCCGTCAATTAGCTGTCATTTCGGATCAATTATCCTACCTGGAACAGTACGCAGGTTCCATGCATCGATCACGTTTTGAACTGGGATTTTGCATAGGTTAATGCAAAACTCTGAAATACAATTCTTGGAATAGCAATCATCCATATTGATTATATCAGTATTCTTTAAGCGTACTAGTGCTCGTTTTAAGGGGTAATTGCATCTGTGGTTTATTTCCACCCACACTCTCTCAGCCATGTGATTCTGAAAATTAAACAATAACGTTGATAAGAGTTTTTTAATCACATGCAGAAACACTGTAGGAGTGAGAGAAGTCCGGGATTGAAGTGAAGTGAACAATGGTCACGTATACGTGTAGTTCTGTTACCCTGATAACTGACCTGCTTCGACTGCGTTTGCATGAACGGAATTCTGCGAGTGTTTGTCCTGTGTAAAGCCAATTTTTCCTGTTGATGTAAGGTCAGATAAAACTCTCTTCCATGGTCCACTCGCACTTGGTCCCACAGTCCATATTGTAAGCATGCAGCTCTAAAAGAAAAAAAATTGAATCAAACTTTAAAAGTAAGAAAAGTCATGGATTAGTATTCATGCTCTACTGACCTGTAGACCTGATCATAGATGGTAACATTATTTTTTATTGGCATGGTTGAGGCACCAACAATTTTCCCGCTATAACCATCAGATGCTAACACGTGAACCACACCATATTCAGCTAGTTTTTCATTTTGGTCCATGTGGATTTTGTGACCAGTATATTCTGCATAGTAAGGTGATGGGTTTCTTAGACGCTCACTTCCTTGGCGTCTTTGCTGTTGATAAAAAGGCGTTACCCTACACAAATTGTCTCGCACTACTCTTTCTCCAATTCTGTACCCTCTTGAACGAAGGAGCCCCGTTACCATCCTTCTGCCATATGTAGGTCCTACCTGGTATATAAATGACATAGCAATTTGAATCAACAAAGGGAAAGGGAGTGTTGGTTAGGATAGGCACGTTATCCGGTTTTCAAACGGAAAGTACTGACCAAAAACAACGGTCAACATAAAAACAAATTTATCATAAAAAAAGATTAGCCTGCGAGCCGGCTCCAAGGGAATGGGGAGAGGGGAGCTGGCTCGCTTGGCTGAAAAACTATATGCAAGAATTACATTCAATCAGAAAACCAGACATTTAGTACCAAGGGACTCGTTTCTATCTCCGCTTCCTCTTTCACCACAAGCTGTCAGCCGGGCTCTTTTCTATCCTTGCGGTTCATTACGTGCGGGATATAAATATGAACGCACTTAATTACCTCAGATACAAGTCCTTCTATTGCTGTCTGTATTGCTTCTGCTGATAGGACTCCATAGTTGTGTCTGTATATATTGCGATTGGCACAAAATAATGCAATATTTTTAGCTGACGTTCCACGTTTAAGTCCTTGCACCTGTAGATAGCTTTCTATCTCTTTATGCGTGAAGTTTTTCTCTTCTATCAGCTCTTTAATTATGTCTTCAAAAGGATCCAACACACTTGAAGTCATGGTATCTGCCGTATCTCGGAACAACGGAAGAGCTTTTAGACGGGAAGTGACGTAAAATCATCTAACCTCTCGGGAAGTATGTTACAGACCGTGGGAACAGAGAACTGTGATTGGTCGAAAACAGATCACGTAGCGTAACGGCTAACAAAGAGAGCCCCACTGGGGAGGGGTGAATCAGTTACCGCCGTACCGTATCACTCCCTCCCCCTTGGGTGCTCTTCAACGTCGAAACAAAATTTATCTTTGGAAGAAAACATTTCAAAATTAAAAGTCAACACAATTTTGAATTTTGAATTTTTGTTTTCCAAATTGAAAATGTGAAATTGAAATTTGCAACAATATATTTTATCATTTTGCTTTTTCAAGATTAAGGTTCAAAATGGAGTTTTAGCTTATTTTCGAATTTTTGAATTGTGAATTACCTTTTTCAAAGTCAGATATTATTGAATGTCATCCTAAATTTGAATTTCGTTTTATGTACTACCAATTAAAATTTCAATTAGGAAGTGTTACACGGACCGGGTACGTGTAACACTCCACAATTGAATTTTCTATTGGAAATCTTAAAACCAAAATACAAAATTGCTCATGTTTTAAGAATTTTGATTATTACAAACTAAATTCAAAATTCAAAATTGCTACGTTTTTGTATATTCAAACTTTAGAATTAAGTTCAAAAATCTTAAAAGCACACACAATTACATATTTTTAATTTTGAAAGCAGAACGGAAAACAAAAAAGAGCTAATTGATTATTATTTATTTGAACGTGATTTCAATTTACAAAATCTTTGTAATTTCACTTTTTTAAGTTTCAAAAGATTGAAGCTCCCTTTAGGGGAGGGGTCAAAGGAGCTGTTGGTCAAGAGAGGACAATATATTTATATGCCACCCCACCCATATATGTTACTTTTCAACCAAGGTACACCCTCTCCCACGACTGAAAGGAAGTTTACATATAAGCAAGTTTCAGAATATTTGCTTAGCAACCAGCATGATAAGTGAGGATTTTCAAGGAAAATCATAGAACTCTTTTGTAGCAGGAAATCCACAGATTTGATTATGGTGCTATGTCACAAGAACAGGTTGATAGCACAGTACATCAAGTATTACCGCCTACTCTGCTACTCAGTCAACTCTCGCCTTGAGGACCCCCTTATTACGGACACCTCGCTAATACGTACGGACAGGCCGGTTAGATCCCCGGCAAAAATTAATACTGCAATGACTGAAAATAATGGACTCTCGCTATTTATACGGACAACAAATGACGGTCCTGAGGATGTGTGCTATAACGAGAGTTCACTTTCAATACAATGGAACCCGGTTAATACGGACACCATCGGGACGAGACCGCGCAGTGTCCGTATTAACCGGGTTGGTCAATTTACGTCACTCGTGATTGTGTAATACATTGCTATTGCTACTTGAATTGCTATTGAATACTTGAATCTCTGATCGCATGTAATATAAGCGATCAATTTACACATTGTCGTTGTCTTGAGAAAATAAAGTGTAACCGGGTAGACTTTGTATGAAAATGGGCATATTTGGAGAGGAAAAAGTGTCCGTTGTCCGTATTATCCGTTGTACGTATGAAACGGGTATATTTTATAGGCATTTGTATGAGTTTCAGCCGGGACAGAACAACATGTCCGTATTAACCGTGTCCGTATTAACCGGGTGTCCGTATTAACTGCGTGTCCGTAAGGCCGGGTTCCACTGTCAGTAGTACCAAGTTCATTGAACGATTCTAATCAGTAGCGTACTATAGTATATGCTTATTGTTCTTTTACAGGTTGGGCATACATACGGTAGAAGAATATTAACTCTCCTTCGTTCTAGGGGTTATAATCTTGGGAAACGAGCGGTTCGGCCGCAAAGCTTAGCAAAAACAACTCCATTTTATCAGGCACAAAGGCGATGGGACACGGAAAGACTTCGAAATCCGACTCCATATTTTGCAGCATATGCTGGACATAAGATCCATGTAGTTCAAAATGAGAAGTTGGCTGACAAAATGGAGAGCTATGATTGGTCGAAAATGATTTTTCACGTTTGTAGATTATGGCATGTGCACCAGAAGTTCAGTCGTGCATGGGAGCGGGTGTACCTTGGTTGAAAAGTAACATATATGGGTGAGGTGGCAATGTAAATATATTGTCCTCTCTTAATTGACCAACAGCTCCTTTGACCCCTCCCCTAAAGGGAGCTTCCATCTTAAATTACAAAGATTTTGTCAATAATCAATTAGCTATTTTTTTGGTTTTTAAAAATTAAAAATATGTGATTTTGTGTGCTTTTAAGATTTTTGAACTTAATTCTAAAGTTTGAATATACAAAATGTAGCAATATTGAATTTTCAAAATTCTTAAAACACGAGCAATTTTGTATTTTGGTTTTAAGATTTCCAATAGAAAATTCAATTGTGGAGTGTTACACGGACCATCTAGTATCTAATATATGAGGATCTAGTATCTAATATATGAGGATCTAGTATCTAATATATGAGGATCTAGTATCTAATATATGAGGATCTAGTATCTAATATATAGAGGTTATTACAGTTAGAGTTGTGTAATACGGCTGGATATTTTTACGAGTCTTGCCGTATTTTGACGAGCCGTAGGCGAATAATGAGATATAAATATATTTATTATTTACACTCAATTGCAGAAACGTTGCAGTATACATTTATACAAATATACAAATATCTAATGAGATTCAAAATGTTAGACATGCTAAAATACAACTGTTTAAGCACAAAATAGTGCTGAAAATTATTATGTTGTCCTTGTTGGATGCGATTCTAATCTAAAATTGATGATTCTGATATATTAGAAGAAAATAAGCGATGTTTCGCACTTTGTATCTCATTAGATATCTTGTATCTCATTAGATATTTGTATAAATGTATACTACAACGTTTCTGCAATCGAGTGTAAATAATAAATATATTTATATCTCATTATATTATTATTATATATCTTATATTGTAATTAATATATAATTGTAATAGTATATAAATAATAAATATATTTATATCTCATTATATTATCAGTTATATATCTTATATTGTAATTAGTTAGGAATCAGACGAAGAGCCACCTAGTGGAAAAGCTGATTAAAGTCATTATTATTATTATTATTATTTATTATTATTATTATTATTATTATTATTATTTATAAGAAAGACAAACGCAAGGAAATTACGACGATGTCATTATCATCGAAACTCATCCAGATTATTATTATTATTAATATAATCGCCCCCTTTCGAGTGGGTGTCTCAAACAAACGCCCCCTTTCGAGTGGGTGTCTCTAATAAACGCCCCTCTATGGGGGGAGGCGTCCTCTATGGGGGGGGGGGGGGGGGGGCGTTTATTAGAAGGGGGCGTTTAAAAGAAGAAGGCGTATATTAACGGTTTTTCTCCTGAAGAGGAGGCGATTATTTGAGGAAATACGGTAGTTAACTATTAACAGGCCATATTTATTATTATATTATATATATTATATACACTCAATTGCAGAAAGGTTGTAGTATACATTTATACAAATATCTAATGAGATAAAAGATATCTAATGAGATACAAAGTGCGAAACATCGCTTATTTTCTTCTAATATATCTGAAACATCAATTTTAGATTAGTATCACATCCAACAAGGACATTACAATAATTTTCAGCACTATTTTGTGCTTAAACAGTTGTATTTTAGCATGTTTAACATTTTGCATCTCATTATATATTTGTATATTTGTATAAATGTATACTACAACGTTTCTGCAATTGAGTGTAAATAATAAATATATTTATATCTCATTATATTATTATTGTATATCTTATATTGTAATTAATATATAATTGTAATAATATATACGCTCAATTGCAGAAACGTTGCAGTATACATGAAGCGTATGAAGCGTAGGACATATTTTGGGTCGTGTTATAGCCGTATTGGACTTTTTGGGGGGTTATCATTTAGGCTTCAATCGTACCTTCCCCCCTCCCCTCCCTGGGTACGTTGCACCATGTGATGTCAGATCAGCATCGCAGTGTTTACAGGAGTTTTATGATGAGTGGGGGAGTCTTGTTTGCCTTTAGCGTCATTTCCTACTGATGTTGTAGAGTGTGTTTTGGTTCCAGTAATTGAGTGACTTTCCTCTTGAACATGTTGAACTATCATTATCTTTTCATCACATTATTGTATTGATCAAGACCGTTTTTGTCCACAAACAATATATTGAATCGAATCTATTTGGAGAATAATGGTTTCATAAATCCTATGAAATTCACTTCCTTTTGCGGTCTATAGTCAGTTGTGCGGTCTATTTAATCAACAACGGATAACGCTATAAAATATTCAAAACTCAAGTGACGGGAACGAGCGTAGCGAAAAACGTTGATAACGGTCGACCTGAATTCGATGATCTGAAACCATTTCAGATCGCCCGTTGTCAAGGTTTTTTGAAATAAGTGTATATTATTCAATGCTTAGGAAGCGGCTATGTTTCCGCATTTTAAAAATCACATAATTAGCCACTTCCAAATCGAGCAGGGGACTGGTACCAAGTCCGTAAAACTAATTCAATTTGATACTAGTAAAATTGGGCATCGTTTTCTGAGAGAGCAGATCAAACTTAGCTAGTCTGCAAAGTTTGGTGAACTTCGGCTTAATATTGACGATGTTAGAGGGCATCAAAGATGTATATTTTCCCATACAAACTCTGTAAATTGTTGACGTTGTCCAGCCAAACCATACATTCACTGTAATTTTGGCTGGACAACACAATTTCAAAAGTTTATAATTCCGACAGAATTCGCCCAAATCACATCAAACTTTGCACAGATGCTAATATCAACATGCTGTTTCATGTCATGAACTTAATTTCGTAATTGCATTAATTCTAATAAACTCGTTCCCAGTCACTTGCTCGATTTGATAGTGGCTATGCAGTCTAAAAACGATAAAACGAGAGTTAGCACTGACTAAAAACTTGTAAAACTGAACGTTTCGTTTAATTACTAAAACCTTCTTCAGCAGACTTGTAGAAAAAAATAGAAAAAAAGAAGAAGGTTCAGTAGTAATTAAACCGAAACGTTCAGTTTTACAAGTTTTTAGTCAGTGATAACTCTCGTTTTATCGTTTTTATATTTATATACTAATTCAGGGCTCCTGACTAATTTCACTCTAAATTACAACAACATTGGAACTATCTAGTCTAATATAGACTCACAAGAGCTGCTATAATTGTCACAATCTTGTATACGAATAATGTCTGCTACGTGGGACAAACGAAGATAAGCCATAAATAACTCCTAAGTGGCCTGGATATAGTTCTAGACTGATTTAGCCGATTCAGGAGAAGAAAAGAAAGGCGGACATTCGAGAAGAGATGATCGGATGATAACAGCCTAACCGAACTAGGTCACGAAGTGCAAAACTGGGATCGATGTCGGGAATATGCAGTTGTTTCTCTTGTTTTCCTTGATTATCATTTTGTAGTTATGCGCGAACCTACCTCGAATAGCATACTTTAGCATACTTTAGGCTACCTGCTTAGCGTTATATGTTGTTTTTTTCATTTCCGTCAAAATAAACTTGTTTTTGAGTGTTGAGTAAACCTTTTTTTTGTGTGAATGGATGGAGTTTTTTTTATTTTTTATTTTTTTATGAATGGATGGAGTTGTTCGATAAGCTAAGAGTTCGCCCATCTCGTTGAAGAGTAATATACGTAAGTAGGTGGTTCAGTGGCCAGTATAGTAGTAATATTGTAAGACTTCGATCAGTAATTATTTGACATGAATGGCATGGTGATATGTAATATGTAAACTGATCGAAAAACAATGTTAGATTCAAAGTTTCTCAGTCCAAAGTTGGTCACTCCGAAATCCATCGGTCTACCACAGTTAGACAACCATACATGTAACTATCCATTCATTCATCCATTCACTTATTCATTCATTCAACCTGTTTCATTCATTCGTTCGTTCAATTGTTCATTCATCCATTCATTCAATCAATCATTCAATGATGATAATAATAATAATAATAATAATAATAATAATAATAATAATAATAATAATAATAATAATAATAATAATAATAATAATAATGTTTATACTGTGCGCACCATTCACCGAAGTGTTTGTTCGTTGGTTCGTTCATTCTTTAACTCTTTCATTCATTCATCCATCCATTAATTATTCATCCATGTATCCGTTTATTCATCCATTTATTCCGCTTAAACCATCTATCCATCTATCCTATTCCTTTACCTATCCATTCAGCATTTATACATCCATTTATCCCCACTTAAGCCATCTATCCATGGTATATCCTATTCCTTTACCTATCCATTCATCCATTTATCCATCCATTTATCCCGCCGATTAAACCATCTATCCATGGTATATCCTATTCCTTTATCTATCCATTCATCCATCCATTTATCCCGATGCTTAAACCATCTATCCATCTATCCTATTCCTTTACCTATCCATTCATCCATTTATCCATCCATTTATCCCGATTAAGCCATCTATCCATATATCCTATTCCTTTACCTATCCATTCATCCATTTATCCGTTTATACATCCATTCATCCCGCCGATTAAACCATCTATCCATATATCCTATTCCTTTACCTATCCATTCATCCAATTATCCGTTTATACATCCATTCATCCCGCCGATTAAACCATCTATTCCTCCTTTAATTTCTCCATCCGTCCATTTAGTAAACCACTAGTACTGATCCATTCAGTCATCACTTCCAAGTAATGGCCGATTCAGCCATGTTCGTAGTGACACAAAGTTGCGCCAGTTCATCAGGGCTGATCAACGCGTCCAAGAAACTATCATTCGATGGCACATCAACCACTTGATTTATCTTGTTCACATCTATGAATACATCAAGACACTCTTACATCTTTGTCTGCATTATATCCACGTCGCACAATCCTCCTTGCCTCCTCCGCAAACTGAAATCATTTCATAATTCAAGATCCCGGCAATACAAATCTACTAATCCGTGCCCTTTTTGTCCGTAGTTACATTTGTACTTAGTGCATTCTTTGCAGGGGACTAGCTTATTGTGTGATTTTAACCGCAAATTGCGCGAGGGGAGGAAACTAATGTATCAGTGAATAGAAGTGACAGTAGCCGATAAGTACAAGTCTAGCGTTGGTGATCTAACAAACACTGACTAAAAAAAACTTTCAAAATAAAAAAAAAGAAAGAAAGTACGAGTTTAAGATTATAAACTCTGAGATTTGCTCAGCGTGAATCGCTACGGCGTCAAAGAGTGTCATTTGTGAGACAAGTCGGCACTTTTCAGAAAAGCCCACGTCACATTAATTACAGTTTACGAGCCACGAGCAGAGAGCGGATCTTAGAGACTAGCTCGCCAGGCCTTTTCCTTCCTCTCTCGTAGATTGAGTTATCAGAACCTGTAGTAGCTACATGCACCTGGAACCGATTCAACTGAACTGATTCACAGCACTTGGGGTGCGCTGAAGGAAAGCTCTCCTGTCAAACCGAATCACAAAGACCAACAAATAAATCCTGCATCTGCCCGCACAGCAAAGGTATTTCCAATCTAGCTAGTAGCATTATATGTTATCGGCGTATATATATTAAATATAGCCTTTAAAGTTCCCGCCGTTAGGTACAAAGGACCTATATTCAGTCTGTTGATATATCAACTCTTTGTTCAGTTATCATTTGGGCTGGCTTTCTTGCCTCAAATGTGTCAGAACTGGCAACGCATTCTCGGCATTTCATTGACTTAACGTAACTACAATGAATGGAATTATTTTCGAGGTAAAATTTGGTTCTTTCAAAGTATTTTTCTTGCGGCAAAAAAGGAAGCAAGAGGAATTTTTCCATGCGATATCGTTTTTAAAATGTTTTTGTGTCGGCAAACTGTTCACTGAGTTTCAAACCCATTCAAATCAGTGAATCCCTTGAGCTAGATAGATGATCGCAATATTGACTCACGCTTCGACACGCTACTATACTGAATATACTGTCTTACTATGTTTATAATGAACAACTAGATAATCATACTTATGCTCAGTCCACAACATTTACTTTTGGAAAGTCATGATATATCGAGATATAGTTAAGACATCAACTAAGGGGAATGAAGTGTGCGATGGTTAGAAGTGGTTTTACTGGGTTTTATAAATATATATGTTGTGGTTTATTTTTTTCACTGGTTGAAATTTCTTGTCCTTTCATAATTAATCCACTGTCTTTTAGTTAAATCCGTAAAACTAACCGAGACACATACGGTAGCTTACCCACCATAAACCACCTCGGTGATAAACCCCTTAATCTGGCTTAAAATAACCCTAGCACGTTCCGTATCCACTGTTTGTCTGATGAACAATAACAGTATACATAGATCAAATGAAACACAAAATCCACAGGAAAGAGTCGGACTTTCTGCTATGAAATGTGGAAAGGGTCAATTATTGTGACACTCCCTAAGCGGTAATGTGAATAGACGGCATCGCGTACCCTGTGAAGGCTTCCGCACCTTGCCCCCCCCTCCCCCTGTGAAGGTTTCCGCACCTTGCCACCCCTCCCCCCTGTGAAGGTTTCCGCACCTTGCCACCCCCCCCCCCCCTCCCTAAGCGGTAATGTGAATAGACGGCATCGCGTACCCTGTGAAGGCTTCCGCACCTTGCCCCCCCCCCCTCCCCCCTGTGAAGGTTTCCGCACCTTGCCACCCCTCCCCCCTGTGAAGGTTTCCGCACCTTGCCACCCCCCCCCCCCTCCCTAAGCGGTAATGTGAATAGACGGCATCGCGTACCCTGTGAAGGCTTCCGCACCTTGCCCCCCCGGACCTTGCCACCCTCTGATTCCCGAATGCTTTCATAGCAAGCAAGCATTTTAGATCTCCATCACAAAGGCTCACAATAATTTCGTTTTTCTTGGTTGCATAGTTTTTCTTCAGGATAGCTAGCCGACCAGGGGGTGAGCGATAAGAAGTGCGTGACGTTATAACAATAACTTAGCTTTCCAGTCAGTACGTGCATACAGTGATACAGTGCCGGGAACCTCTATATAACGGCCACCCTCGGGACTTTGCAAAGTGGCCGTTATATAGAGGTGGTCGCTTAATAGAGGTATAATTTACAGAGCTTGACTGACACAAAAAATATCGGGACCTTGAAAAGTGGCCGCTGAATAGAGGTTGGCCGCTTAATAGAGGTCCGTTATATAGAGGTTCCACTGCGTATGCTCAATAACTTAGTTTCTTGGTTGCATATATAGTTTTTTCTAGAGGGTAGAAGTCAAAATAAAGTACAGTGGAACCTCTGTAATACGGACACCGAAGGGCCAGAAAAAAAGTGTCCGTAATATAGAGGTGTCCATAATATAGAGGTGTCCATAATATAGAGGTGTCCATAATATAGAGGTGTCCATAATATAGAGGTGTCCGTAATATAGAGGTGTCCATAATATAGAGGTGTCCATAATATAGAGGTGTCCATAATATAGAGGTGTCCATAATATAGAGGTGTCCATAATATAGAGGTGTCCGTAATATAGAGGTGTCCATAATATAGAGGTGTCCGTAATATAGAGGTGTCCATAATATAGAGGTGTCCATAATATAGAGGTGTCCATAATATAGAGGTGTCCGTAATATAGAGGTGTCCATAATATAGAGGTGTCCATAATATAGAGGTGTCCATAATATAGAGGTGTCCATAATATAGAGGTGTCCGTAATATGTAGAGGTGTCCATAATATAGAGGTGTCCGTAATATAGAGGTGTCCATAATATAGAGGTGTCCATAATATAGAGGTGTCCGTAATATAGAGGTGTCCATAATATAGAGGTGTCCATAATATAGAGGTGTCCATAATATAGAGGTGTCCATAATATAGAGGTGTCCATAATATAGAGGTGTCCATAATATAGAGGTGTCCGTAAGGAGAGGTTCCACTGTGTACAGTATTTCAGTATGCTAATTATTTTTTCAAGATGTTTGTCCACGGATTAGCCAAGGGGCTTAGCTGCTTAGTTGAGAGTCACGTTATCTCAAGTCATAAATCAACACATACTAAGCTTGGGCTACCTGTGTAAGTTAATCACGTGACTCAGTACGAACAGTCTCATCCGCCGTTATTCTACCTATCCTAGCCTGCATAGCGGCGCAACGGGAAAAGGGAGCGCGAAGGGGAGGAGGAGAGGAGAGGGGAATGAGGAGGCTAACCTATCCCTCCCTCATTAGGGAGGGAAAGGTATCCCTATCGCTATCCAAGAACTTTTACTATTAAAGTATTGAAAACGCAATGTCGATTTTAACACAGGGTAACCAAGTTGATCACATACTAAGATTGGGCTACCTGTGTAAGTTAATCTCGTGACTCAGTACGAACAGTCCCATCCGCCGTTATCCTACCTACCCCTCCCTCCCTCACTAGGGAGGGATAGGTATCCCTGTCGCTATCCAAGAACTTTTACTATTTAAAAGTATTCAAAAGGCAACGTCGATTTTAACACAGGGGCCAAGTTGATCACAAACTAAGATTGGGCTACCTGTGTTTTTCTGTATATTGGGATCTGCACGTCTGTAAAATGTAGGGGATTAGCCTACATAATATATTGCCTTTTGATCATTGATGAAATTAGTATCTTTTCTATAAAGAAAGATTGTCGGTCCAGCCCTTCCTGGAATTCACTTCCGGTAAAATCACATCCGGTGCTGCAACTTCCTGTTTTACGTAACCATGCATAATTACTTGTGATGTGCTTATAAAAACACGTGCGCTTTCAATTATTTGAGGTGGTCGCTATTGTTGTCATCGATTAAACGAATTCCATGATATATTCTAAGTATTTCTTCACGGCTGAGTACTGATCGATTACCAAGCGCAATTCCGAAGGGTCATCGATTAACTGACGAATTCCATGATATAGCCTAAGTATTTCTATACGGGCCGAGAACTGATCGATTACAAAGCGCAATTCCGAAGGATCATCGATTAAAATAATTCGTATACACCTGTTTTCAGAAACGTTTTCCTATTTGAAATAGTAAATCGGTATTAATACAATGATATTTAATCATTTTACTAATTACTATTCACATAGGACAACGTTTCTGAAAACAGGTGTATAAATAAACCCAAAATCATTGTCGGGTTGAACATCATGAAAACTAAGACCAAAAGGAATTCTGGGAAATGGAAATTGTCAAAACATCGTAGCCTGTCCCCCTCCCCCTCCCCCTTCCTTGTAAGAGCGTGGCTACCGGCAGGTTAAAAACATGGTAGCCTCGTCCATGGTAGACCCTGTCCACACTAAAACGCTAACCTGCGTTTTCCTATTGTTTCTGGTAATCGATTTCCTTGAGGATATAGAACAACATAAAAACGATGCGTTTTCAAACGAAAACGAAGTAGTGTGGACGGGTCCTTATATACTTCGCAATGTAATATCGCTTTCACCCCCACCCCCCCCCCCCACCCCACAACGTGGCCAAAAAAATGGGTGCGGTAGGGTGAGGTCGAAGAGAGATGAGAGAGGTGGGAGTCAGTTCACTGGAAATATTTGACGACGTCAAACGTTTAGATTAGGTCAGCCATCCTTATGACAGCGTGCATTGCGATATTATATCCAACACGAGAAAGAGTTCTTCCTCCGATAAAATCTCAAAACACCGAGAAATGAGTTGAAAAAAAAAAAACGGGGCGCAGCCGGGGTTTTTTAAACCAACTTCGAGGCGTTTTGAAATCGTAGTACGAACTCGTTCGAGTGTTTGATCTAGCTTCTCAAACCATTAATAATTCTTGTAGAAATTCAAAGTTCAAGTTGACCAAATTATATGCTAATTAAGATCACATTTTCAAACCTCCTTCACGGTAGTGATTTCATATGTTTTGCCTCATGAATTATTAATGAGTTTGAGAACAACATGTCAAAAGCCTAATTCCAATTTCCTCGCTGCGACGCTTTAGTATTTGCATGTTTTCTTCATAAAGGAAAAACTAGGTGATCAAGCTAAACATTATGACAGCCGCACTATTTGGCAATAAATCAAGGGTATATAACTAAGGATATGGTTGGTCATTATTTACTGACGTCTTGTCTGAGTTGGCGGAGGGGTGGAGACCGTGACGTTGTCGTTTCCTTTCGTAATGTAATTGATTAACTGATTTGGATAACACGAAAATAGTTGGCTAAGAAAAAGGGACACAAGTGGGAATGAAGGAAAAAAGGAAAGAAAGAAAACTAAATTCACATGGAACATGGTAAATAACGCTTATTATTATCATTACATTGGAGTATTGGAGCGAAATATATGAAGGAAGGATTTTGAAAAATGAAACGAAAGAGAAGAAGAAAAGAAGAAACGAAACGAAAAGAAAGAAGAGAGTAGGAAACGAAATATATTAAATAAAGAAAAAAAATTCATAAATTCATAAACAAAAAATAAAAATAAATTAAAAAAAGAAAGAAAGCGAAAAGAGAAACAGACAGAGACTAACCGTGAGTGTAACTAAGTAACTAAAAAGCATTCGAGAAAAAGTGAATCCAACATCCCCATTTCGTAAAATAATGCACCTGTCAATGTAAACCCCCGCCCCCCCAACCCCGGTAATTAGGCGGGGATTGGGTTTTTCTGTTTCTAATGAGTATTAATACACCACTATGCGGGGCATTTCATTGTGTCTAATGCCCCGCTCTTTGTTGGATTATATTAAAAATACATTTACTCGCAAACATGTTTTCTTTTTTCATATTTTTCTTTTCTTTTTCTTTTCTCCCTGATGTAGATACTGTGGACAAAAGAAAACCAGTTTTTATGAAGTGGACAATTTGTTTAGAATTTTAATAGAATACAATGTTATTGATGCCCAAAAAGAAGACATATATAGTATCATCTCAAATAATGTTTGATACATCAGTAATAATATAATAAGTTCGAAAAAAAAGTTCGAAAAAAACTTGAAGTGTCAGTCACGGTTCGAGTGTCCATTTGTCCAGTTGTAACACATTTTAATTTGCAATATTCGATCAAAACACAATCCTAGATACTTCAAGATCATCTATGAAGCCTTCTGCGGCTGGAATAATAACGTATTTTCAAACAAACAATGAAATACATACCTTGCTTGACTGATTCCACGAGGTCAAATGAGCCAAACCGGTCAGCGGTTTTTATGTCTAATCCCGACCCAATCCCCACTATGACAGGTGCATAACTACTACGTAAACTGAGATATAAATAAGCGTTCGTGCAGACTAGCTATCTATGGATTAAATTGTGATTCAAAATATTTACGTTTAACTATACTGAAGAACAGGACCAACAACGCGTCAAATACTTCAGTGTATGTAGAGTCTACAATGGTCCATGACATATGACATCACAGAATGAAGCCAACCATAGTTTAATCCGATTGCCAATCCGGCACGTACAAAAGCTTACAAAGCGTTGGTGTATATTCTTCTATTTCTAGAACCACATATCTTTATATTTAAAAAAAATAGCAGAACTGACAAGCATTCGCTATCAAAAATAGATCACAATCAATTCCCTTCCTATATGCTTTAGTATATCATAGATTATCTGTAACACCGTGAAAAAGAGTACTTAACTTTACTGACGTTTCGAGTAGTGTCATTACACGCTAGTTTCCATTTGCTTTAGTATCATAAGCCTGTTATTGGTTTGACGCCTAGTCAGTTCTTTTGGGTACCAGTTGTTTTAATGTTGGCCAAAAGTCGTGCATGTTGTGGAATGGAGTATAGGAAATTAAATTGCAACTACCAATTGATCATCTATTCGATTGTTGTAGCTAATGAAACAACATTCGATTCGTGCTAACTTAGTGATAAATAAAACACAACAACGAAACGAAATAATTGTATTGTTTCACTGAAAAGGTGTTTTGGAACGAGTAGCATTCTGCACATCCATTCGATTGTTACAATATGATGATTTATTCGATTCGTTCCATTTTGAACATGGCTTCGATAGCTACAAAAACATGGCCCAACGAAACGAATATTTCCTTGAGTACCTAATTAAGGTGTTTCAGAATTCAGAACAAGTGCCGGAAAATCAAACTGCGAGTACTCTGAGAAACGTTCAAGTGCTGCACTTTTGATTTACCTCATTTGAATTGGATGTGTGTCGTGCACTTCGAAATTGTTCAGAAAAATATAACATGGCCAAGAAACGCTTGAATTTGAGGCATTTTGGAACGATTACCGGCAAATCAAACTGTAGTCGCCAATGTTAGTAGAGTTTGAATCCAAACATGTCTGAAAACTGACTGGATTAATTGCCAACAAATGAACACTAAAAGCCTATGAGATTGCTATGTCGACGCCCACTGAACAAAGACGCGCCAATGCAGCTTTTATTAGCCCTTCAACACAACTTCCAACTGTCGAACTTCATCAAGGAACCCAATTAAATGCCTCAAGCACAAACACAAAACATCAAATCCTCGGTATATGACGTATTGGATTTCTATTGGTCAATAAAGTCACGTGGTTCTTGGGGGTAATTTTGTGATCGATGACTAGGACGGAAATGCTTGCATGATTACAACACAACGCCTTTAGGACCTCGAGTCGTCGATAAGTGTGTCTGTACTTGAAGTGATATACAGATATATGATGGTTAGTAAAACGCAAGAGACTTCAAAGGTAAGTGCTTTTTTGAACTGCATAAAAAGTAGCGTTCCAGCTACGCGCTTACAGTGTATGTATAGGCGTCATTACAACGTTGAAAAACAAAAACTAACGGCTTGCGTAAGAAAACACAGCGTGCGCGAGGAAGAACAAGCAAAGAGAGAAATGCATATAGAGATAAACAGAAAGGATCGCGAGCATGAGACAAGAACTAAACCGAGAAAGAAATAGAGGGAATAAAATACACCTTGCTGACGCGCGCCGTTAAACACATTGAATCCACGAAGGTGAGCGCAGAGTTCGAAAGCTCGGTTTCTTTCATAAATAAATTTTCCTGGTCGATACGAGGCAAAGTTTAAATTCTATGCATGTTACAATGTTACAAGATGCTCTTAGCTTTTATTCACAACATTCGGTTATGGGAGTTTTGATTCGTCGTTCGATATATTCTATTTTTATCATTCATTTCACTCATTCTCAGTTTTGATCAAGTACACTAGTATCGGTGTTTTATGATAAATTCAATGGATGTTCGACTGCCTACGTACCTCTTAGGCGAACTGTTACTTAAAAGGAAATCTATAACACTGTAAAAAAGAGTACTTAACCTTACTGACGTTTGGAACCCAGTTTTGATCACTTATTCGATTTATTCCATTTTTGATTATTAATTCGATTATAATATTTTGATCACTTATTCGATTTATTCCATTTTTGATTATCAATTCGATTATAATATTTTGATCACTTATTCGATTTATTCCATTTTTGATTATTAATTCGATTATAATATTTTGATCACTTATTCGATTTATTCCATTTTTGATTATTAATTTGATCACTGATTCGATCTACATCACACTTCCCGCCATTTTGTTCCACAAATTTTGTCTAATAATAAATTGGGTTTGTTCTATTTCTATCCAATTGTTTTACTGACTGATATGGATTTAACTGAGACAAATGAATACTGAACTATGGGTGGGTAAGATCACAGGAAACTCCTTCTTCCGCTCTATGTGTGCTCTTAAATGTAGTCATTGTTCCCCCACCATGTTTGTACTGTTACTCAGCCATCGTGTCTTCGATACAGCGACGCGCACGCCTGCTACAAGCATAGAATCTCATACAATACTGATTAATCGTCTTTTGACGACTATTTTTGAACTAGAGACTACTGACCCAAATAAAGCAGGGCCGTAAACAGAACAGGGGCAGGGGGGGGCAGCAGGGCCGTACATAACCCAAAATTTAAGGGGGGGGGGGACAGTACATATTTAACAGCAAATAAATAAATAAAAATAGTACAGTTCTCAGTACATTTTGGTATATTTTTCGCCTTGCTAGGGGAGGGGGGGGGGGGGGGGGGGGGGGGGGGGGCCTCCCTGCCCCTGTACTGTGTACAGCCCTGGGCAGTTGCCAAAAAGTACTGAGAACTGTACTATTTTTATTTATTTTTTGCTGATATGTACGTACTGCCCCCCCCCCCCCCCCCCCCCCCCCCCCCTTGGGGTTATTTACGGCCCTGTAAAGTTGTTATTGTATAATATTTCATTTTACGCATTTCAGCCCTTTGGCTGCCGCTAAGTAAATAAACTATCAATCTAAAGCTGTTGTATAGCTGTGCTACGATATATTACTGAGGTGATTTTCCAAATCTCCATCAGTCATTTCTTAATCATTCGACTCTAATTTCACATAACCAATTACATTCTAGCACACACCTTCATATATGAGTGCAAAACGCTTCGCTTGCCTCTTGGAGTAGTTAGTCTACAACAAGCTACTTTACGGTGAAAGTACGACTGACTCAGTCATTGTCAATCGGTTGTAAAGTCAGTCTTGGTAACAGCTGCTAATTAATAAAGGGGACGCAACGTGAGAGGGGGCGTCAATATAATTCATGGAAAAGAGTTGGACCAGCTTTTCCGAATCCTGTAAGAGACTATATGTCTTGAGGCGACTGGAACTCCGGTCTCTGGTACTAAAAATAACTTATTAACTAAAATTATTATTAACTAAAAGTAGGTTGGTGTGTCGAATATAGACCTGGATGCATTTAGGACTGAAAGGGCGGATACGCTGTTTCTATATCCGTGTCAGCTAAGTAAACTATAATAATTGTGTAGATATGGAGGTGTGTTTTTCTCTCTGTACACTTTAAATACAATACAACTTTAATTTGTTAAAAATAGAGTGGCTTTTATACACCAAAACTGCCTTAAGAAAAGTACCGTTCGCGTCTCAGTATATATAATAATAATAATATAAGCTCAGTATATATAATAATAATAATATAAGCTCAGGCCATTGCCTTATTTGGTGGAAACATTCCATATATGGTAGTTGTTTATTGTTTCCAGTCCCCTAAAGTGCTCAACGAACGGCAACAAGTCAGGTCGTTCCCAGGTTCCACGCAAGAAAGTGTGATATGCGGTATTATCCTATACATATTACATCTCAGCCAATCAGAGCTCACCATTTCTATGAAATACAGAGCGGTATTTCATAGGCTCGTTGTATACCAAATAATATATTTTTTTCGTGAAATATCCGCCCGTATTCCATAGAAAACCATGGAATAACCAATAAGTATAGAAGGGACCAAATATTCCGTTTTTTCGGTAAAAAATCGGTGGAAAATATCAGTCTCGATCTATAAATTGATGAGGGAAACAATTGATGAGGGAAACAATTGATGAGGGAAACAATTGACGAGGGAAACAATTGATGAGGGAAACAATTGATGAGGGAAACAATTGATGAGGGAAACAATTGATGAGGGAAACAATTGATGAGGGAAACAATTGATGAGGGAAACAATTGATGAGGGAAACATAGCCTGAATTTCGGCCGCCGTCGTTTAAGGTGATTCCCTTGAATTGCATTGCGCACGCTCTACTGCGCACGATTCTGAATAAAATTTTAGTTGACGAGCGCGCGCTAACTTACGTCATCGAGCTCGCGCACATTGGAGACCATTGGAAATCGTTAAATATTTCAAGTGTAACTGAAGTTTTCTCAAAATAAATCGAAAACGAGCACGGTGACCCCCATTTTTTATTCAATAACTTTCATCACACTATAGTTCTCTAGTATTTAGCAAAGTATTAAAAAAAGTTAGGATTTCAAACATAAAAAAAATTGAATGAAAGCATACGGAGTATCGATTTTTAGACCCTCTCGGTGGTTCGAACATCTGTGTTTTTTGTTCTATTTTTCGACAACTATGCAAAATTCGAGCATTTTCTTACTATCAGACGGTAGGCTAGAGATACAAAAGCTATAGCAACCACTTTAGTTCATTATTAATAGTTTGTCTTTTAAGTTGTGGAAAATTATTTACCCGATCCCGATGTCACGCGAGACTCGACTGAAAGACCTAAAATACCATAATTTCAAAGCAGTGTAGCGCAAAAATGAGCGCGGTGACCCCCTGTTTTTAGTGCATTTTTTGAAACTCCATACCGTAATGTATCACCATGCCAAGTTATAGAAAATTCTAGGATTTGCTTCTATTTCAAGGGAATCACCTTAAGGGGCTCAGTAATCGTGGACTAAAATACACGCAAAAAAATCACTCCCTCAACCTGTCATTCAAGCGAAGGAAATTGTAACGACACTTGAATGGCTTTCTCATACTTTTACAAATAAGCCATTCGAATGTCTGCATGGCTGGCAGGTGCTATGTTCTAAAGTGAAACAAAAAACAGACAGACTTGTTGTGCATAATCTGAGTAAATCCCTAGATATTATATATTATAGTATAGATCTTTATTTAAATACCATTACATCGTAGCTTGAGCTCTTATTGGTAACTTAATCAGAATAGCCACAAAAAAAACAGCTACACAGGAAAACTTCGTTTATATTTCATCAATCCGACTTGCTCAAGGGCATTTTACTTAATCATTTGTTGTCATGGATGCACCGGAGCGGTTTTAATAGCAACATTAAAATGGTTTTCCTTTTAGGAAAGAGAAATCCAAGAATTCTATCTAAACCAATCACAGAATGACGTTCAAATGGCTTCTTTTTTAGGAGGACCAATCATAGACATTCAAATGGTTTCTTTGACTTGTAACAACAACACAAAAGGGAATCTTAAGAAATTGCATGCAGACATTCAAATGGCTTCCTTTTGAAACAATCCACTCGGCGAGTGCACAAATACACATCTCGCCGCTTACATTCAAATGGCTTCCCGTTAAGAATATATATACAGTCATTCTCAAAAAGGTTGTCCAGACGAAGAGACTAGAATACTACAATAAAGTCACGTGATTCATTAATAAAAATCAGTCCTCTCGTGGAATTTCAATTTGAGATGCAAAAGTATACATGGCATTGCATATAAGTAATGGCGCTGGCCGAACTCGCAGTTCCGCGCGCAGAAATTGAAAACATAATGAATCACGTGAATTTATTGTAGTATTGTAGTCTTTTCATCTGGACAAACGGTTTTGAGAATGACTGTATGTAGTATATAATGATATACAAGATAATTATGTCAGTAGAGAACACATTAAACCAAACTTAACGAATTGAGAAAGTAAAAATGTGCCTTACCACGATAATGATGAAACAATTCGAGACAACAATGTCAACCTTGAACCAGGCATTCAAATGGCTTCATTTATGGTGTACGCACGCCGGCCCACGTATAAGCCTGAACTGAATACGTCTTTGCAGTCACCACAGTACGGTACAACATCATCAGAATTCCTTTTAAAGTGGCACCTTGTTGTAAGCAAGTATACTTTTGTTAATAACACCGATAAATAGAATAAACGTTGGTGAAAATAGCAAAATATATCTGTGTTTTTCTGTTTATGTAGTTCTTTTTTTTTACTCAGAAAGTTATCAAATTATTATGTCTTTTATTAACTTAGCCAAGGTTGATTTTTGAACATTTTGTTACCCATTTTCGGGGATCGTGCGGCCACTACTACTGCCATGGACTATGGTTGCGTGCACGAGTATTAAAAGGAAACGTCAAATCGCCACGTGCACTCCGGCATAATTTGTATCTAAGACAAAAACGAATCATCTAGATTTGTCTTTCACTTCGTTTTTCATAAGATACACATCTGCTGTGCTTCGTCTTCCGCTACTGTCTTTAAAAATATAGGATTCATATCGATATCTGATAATGTTTGAGCCATGTTTTGGGAGTTCATTTTGGGAGTGAGTAACTTTCAAGTGTTTTTTGAGTGATTGTGATCTCGTAGAATGCTGTCTTAAAACGGTTTTGAGTGATCGTGATCACGTAGCATGTTGTTTATAACGATTTAAAATTTCCCAGCATGGGACTGGCATTCCTGCTAGCAATCGTTCTTCTGTCTGGTAGCTTCGTGTGAGGTATTACTAAATGGCACATAAATTGAAAGGATGAAAAAGTGTGTTGCGCACATGAATAGAATAGAAATGTTTTTATTTTGAATTCATTATTATTTATCATATTTTTGGTAGGTGATATAACCTCAAGATTCACCTTTTCTCAAATAACTGAGTTTATTTTTTGAAATAAAGTATTATTATTTTTATTTTTATTTATTATATTTTATTTATAATAATAATAATAATAATCTTTATTTTGAGTTATTTTTTTGATACAGTATTTTTTTCATCTATATGCTATTTTATATGTTATTGTATTCCTTTTACTGACAAATTGTTCAACAGCGTTTACATATACATTTAAATTTTCCATAACTCCATCTTGTTCCGAGTTTTTTTTTCTTGTTCATTTTTTTTGGAATAATGTTATCATAGCTGTACATATATAAATATTATTCCAACTATATAATTAACTAGTATACATATAGATTAATAAATATAGAATATAATTTTTTAGCCGAGGATGTCACATGATAGATATATCAAATAAAATTGTACAGTAAACTATACAAAACGTTTTGTTTGTAAAATGCGCCAAAATGGTTCAGATATTCCAGACGGACAACGCGGCAGCATGGCCCACGTTCACTGAACTCATTAAGCACAGCTATTATTCTAATTAATATGTGAATTAATTCATTACCAGTTAATTACCCGACGTCCTCTGCGGTCTTCACTGTCTATTTCAAAAAAGGTTGTCAGAGAGAAAGGAGATAGGAGAATGGTTATTCAAAGACCAAACTTGACTGCTGGTCAGTTTAAATTATTATATTTTGGTTTCGTAATAATTACTTACAACTGAAAGCTTTATGAACTAAATTGTCAGGTTATTTGCATATACATACACACATCTGGTCTTAGAATGACCATTCACCATTCTCCTATAGGTATATGTTAACTCGTGAATTGAAATAATCCTTGAGACTTTTTTTGTAATTTTATTAATTTCAACAAAAAACAAAAAACAATTATTTTATTTATTAATTATTATTATTATTTATTTATTTTTGAGTGTTAAAACACTCAGCTGTAGAGCTATTGGACATTGGACGATACAACCATTTAAATCTACAGGAATTACGTAAAGGAAGTTGATCGATGGAAATGCAAATCAACACTCGAGGGAGGGAAACTAAATCTGATCAATCTTATATCTAACATATCTAAGTTCGTAAACACAAAAACACCCTACGAAGGTAGCAAAAGATAACAATTTCTTCACTTCATACTATTTTGAGTGATTTGCTTTTGAGTTTATTTGCTATTTCACGTCAGTTTACATTTTTTTTAATTATTTGTCAATTTGTTCAATGACGTAATCAATGACGTCACATAAAGGTCAGATCACGTGACTAGAGTAGTCTTAGTACAAAACGGCTTGTTTCGATGATTTTGGTTCACAACTCGTGGCTTCTGCGACCAAACTAGTGACTGGTTCAATAAATGGATAGGTTACTTCAGGTAAGGGTACGTATGAGTATATTTAATTCTAAGTTAGCCGAAGATTTAGCCGAGGATTTACCGAAGATTTGCCGAAGTAATGTACGACTGAACGCGCGCAAAAGAGAATTGTATGAAAGTCTGGAAATGACTGAGCTTGAGGTTAAATAATCAAAAGGCACAAAAATAGAATAGAATAGAAATTTTATATACCGAGGGTAAAATTCCAAGAAATTATCATAGAGAATATTAAGTTAATTGACAAAAAATAGCACTATATTTCTAATTTTCTAAAACGATTAGTTACTATCAGGTGTCATGAATTATGTAGAATTTTTGGATATTATATTGATTTCGTAAATTTAAATTAAGACTTAACTTGAACACTATCACTCCTTGTAATATAGTCGCTCAGTCCGACATCTTCAACTGTGGCTATCATACTATCAGTGAAGTATGTATTACAAGTATTATGAGGAACAAATGGGACTAGAAACGTTAACGATAAAAAGTGTATCTGCGTTTTGATGGCTCAGGTTTTGCTTTAGTTCTCAGTATCACGATAATATTTTAGGATGTCAGTGTTGTATGTCTTCTTGCCTGGTCTGGCTGTATACCAAGAGAACACTTGTCTTATGAATAAGTCTTATTCATGCTCTCTTGGTCGGTTGTACAGTTTTTCAGGACTGGACATAAGGTTTTCTTACAGTCCGACGAAGGAATAAGGCTTAAAACGTCAGTAAAGTGAAGTACTCTTTTTACGGTGTAATAGATTTCCTTTAACCGTTCATTAACCTTTAACTAACGTTTTGAATTTATCACTGATTATACACCGACGCAGCCCACGCACTCGCTAGTTTCCTAGTGTAGTACTCGCTTGTTTTATAGATTTCCTTTAATTGAATTGATCATTATACACCGACGCAGCCCATACTAGTGTACTCGCTAGTTTCCATTGAATTTATCATTATACACCGACGCAGCCCATACTAGTGTACTCACTAGTTTCCATGTAAGTTAGTACTCTTTTTCACGGTGTTATAGATTGTCTTTAACGGCATTGAATTTATCATTATACACCGACGCAGCCCATACTAGTGCACTCGCTAGTTTCCATTGAATTTATCATTTTACACCGACGCAGCCCATACTAGTGTACTCGCTAGTTTCCATTGAATTTATCATTATACACCGACGCAGCCCATACTAGTGTACTCGCTAGTTTCCATTGAATTTATCATTATACACCGACGCAGCCATACTAATGTACTCGCTAGTTTCCATGTAAGTTAGTACTCTTTTTCACGGTGTTATAGATTTCCTTTAAACTTTGTATTTATCATTATACACCGACGCAGCCCATACTAATGTACTCGCTAGTTTCCATTGAATTGATCATTATACACCGACGCAGCCCATACTAGTGTACTCGCTAGTTTCCATTGAATTTATCATCATTATACACCGACGCAGCCCATACTAGTGTACTCGCTAGTTTCCATTGAATTTATCATTATACACCAATACAGCCCATACCAGTGTACTCGCTAGTTTCCATGTAAGTTAGTACTCTTTTTCACGGTGTTATAGATTTCCTTTAACCATTGAATTTATCATTAATTTATCATTATACACCAACGCAGCCCATACTAATGTACTCGCTAGTTTCCATGTACGTTAGTACTCTTTTTCACGATGTTGTAGTAGTTTCGCTAGTTTCCTTTAACTCTTTTTCATGTTATAGATTTCCTATAACCATTGAATTTATCATTATACACCAACGCAGCCCATACTAGTGCACTCTCTAGTTTCCTATTGAATTTATCATTATACACCGACGCAGCCCATAGTAGTGTACTCGCTAGTTTATCCATGTAAGTTAGTACTCTTTTTCACGGTGTTATAGATTTCCTATAACCATTGAATTTATCATTATACACCAACGCAGCCCATACTAGTGTACTCGCTAGTTTCCATGTATGTTTTCTAGTATTGCGAGAGGACTAGTAGCTACCTAGAATTTAGACTAATTATATGCCGGTTATTTTCGTAATTTGTGTTAAGGACCGTTGAGCGTTACCCTGGATTCAGTGTCTATGTCTGTCATACTCTCTCTATGAACATTCTATGTCTTTTCGTCGAGCGTGTATTTTCGCCATGTTTTCAGAATTCATTTTACCTAAACAACTGCGAATCACAGTTTTATTATGGTCAACGACTACTTCATATCAAGTATTTTTAACAAAATGTTTATTACTGGCTTGAATTCTTTTACGGAGAAGACAAAATATACTTAAAAACACTCGAAAAAAAGAACACTTGAAAAGTTTAGAAATGCGTCGTTAATGAACCGTTGAAATGTTGAAGATAATAAAAAAAAATTTATAAAAAATAAAAAAATAAAAAAATCGTTGAAATGTTATTTTCGGTGAACTTGGAGAACTGACTAGATATTTTAATTTTTCTTGAGAATAATACTATGCAGAGAGTTTTCATGAAGTATTTGTTTAAGACTGATTCAGCTGCATTAGTACAAAAGTGATTCACAAGCTAAAACCTTTTATCGGCTCTATTTCGCTAATTCCACTCCATTAAAAATGTCATTGCCATCTTAGCACTTCACTTTAGTCTTTTTATATATTTTTATTTAAATCTTTCTAATTTAATTTTCACGCTAGATAGATTTTGTATGATGGATATCTTCGCTCCCGAGTTTTATGTACTATATACAATATGAGCGGCCGATCTGTATGGGATTATTGTATATTACTTATCGAATCCAACGATGTATAAGTGGATGTTTTACTATAATTTGGATGATAGGAAACAGTTTGGCCGAGAAAATCCAAGTTAAAGTTGAATGCAAATGAGGACGAATCTCTTGCCGATTTACAGATGTACGCTTATGATTTCTATTGTATTTCCCTCATTAATTATTCATGAATTCGATAACATCATATATCCATCTTCGATGGAACCGCTCTGACGAGGACACTGGAAACGTTTTAAACTTAACTGTTCCCATTTTAAAACTAGAGGACATTCTCAGCTCAAAGTACTCTCAAATCGATGTATACTTGTCCATGCGTCACAAGAAAGAAAAGAACAATCAAACTAATTCCTAAACGAGGAAACACCGAGGTATCTCTCTCATCGTACGTATATCGTGGGAATTTATCCCAAAACTAGCAGAAATTTGATACATTGGACTGATTTTAATTGATGAAAATGGTTTGTTTGTCGTCGTACATTTTGGTCTTGGAGTGTTAAGTACCGCGGTGGCCCACACAAATCAATTTCCTGACTGAAATACGTGACCAGTTCGTAGAACACAACTGACTATTTCCAGGTGCACTTGGTACTAGCTCGGTCACTCTACCACGGTAGGAGAATGGGACGAGTTAGTCACACGTGTCATTTATTCGCCATGTTTTGTCAACACTGTGGAATTTGGCTGAGAAAAACATTATTAGAAATGTTGTCCCAAGTGTCAGTCACCCTACATCCTCCCCCTTAAATCCAGGTTCAATATCGGTGTGTACTTTTAAAGACTTTTTGTCTGAAAAAATGTTTGACCACCATTTAGAGCCAGATAATGAGATTCATTGACTTTTATCAGCTTATTGACTGAACCCAGCAATACCACGCTCAATGCCTGTACAGACAATGGAAAACCGCTTGCGATTTGTTAAATTGCATCCGAACAAAAAACATCCTACAACACCAGGCATAGGTTCGCCCGAGTTCCTTGAAAGGCTAATTAGCGCGAACACAGGATTAAACCTTAAGGAAACCATTCCATGTAATGTAAAGTATCATGAGCAGTCCAATCAAACATATATACCCAACGTAAACGCAAGGGCAAAATTTAAAGCGCGCGATTCAGTGCGTAAAACACAGGGAACCCGTCAATGTCATACTTATTCCGTGCGCTCTACCACAGGAAACCCATAAAAAGATGCGCCATATCAATATATTTCTATTTAATATAATTAGCCTCAGAAGAAATGGCTAGGCTATTTGTGGTGTGTCCGCCCCTTTGTTCTCCAGATCCTATTGACTGTGTATCCACTCAGTGACAGCCGGACACTGAGTAGGCGATGCCATTATGATCTAAAAAATGACTTCCTTTTTGAAAGGAAAGATATATTGACATTCCGGCTCGTCACAGAAGAATTCAAAGAGAGCAACTGTAATCCTACATGAAGGTCAAAGGCACCGCACACTGTCATACGTCCGTGTTCATTAAAAAATAAAGCAAAGCCAAGGAAGTTAGCAGTAACGGAAATACATATCTAATTCACTTCCTCTGACACAGGAAGCCCATCGTGGACATAGTTTCAAAAGTTAAAAATAATAATAAATAGAAGCCATTTTCCGGCCTTGCGTCTGTACTCTTATAGATGCACAGATGACGTCAAAATGCGGACACCCGCTTATTATGGACAGTTATGTTTGTCCCGACGAAAAGCCCACATATGTATGAAAGCCCGCTTAATACGGACACCCGGATAATACGGACACTTTTGCATGTCCCTTTGATATCCGTGTTAATGTGGTTCCACTGTATAATGTTTTGAGAATTGAGTGATTTTATGAAATCCTTTGTGCGTCTGTACTAATAACACACAGCCCACGACTAATCAAGACGCACGAAATATACCAATTATTTGAAACTAAATCTTTCTGCAAAAGAAAAATATAATATATTGACTAACAAAATACGGCTTGGTATCGACCGCTGACCACTTATCTCCCGCGAGGTCAGCGGTCGATATGGTAGGTACTTCATATATGGTACAATATGGTGGACCATAGTACATTGTCTATATACAATAATTCGTATTTTTAAGTATATTCTTAATGTTTTGCTTACTATGAGATGTTAAAATACGATATAAATATGATAGAACGACGCATACATAATAAAAATGTACCATTTGAGAGAACGAGGCATAACTAATAAAAATGTACCATATATGAAGTTTGAGAGAACGAGGCATAACTAATAAAAATGTATGTACCATATATGAAGTTTGAGAGAACGAGGCATAACTAATAAAAATGTACCATATATGAAGTACCTAGGAGCCGCATTCCGATTGATAATCCAAGGCTACATGAAACCTATAGTACACAGGAATACGACACCCTTTTACCAAGTCATAACTCTTTGTCTGTTAGCGCCGTATTCAAGGATTACGTAACTTATGTTTCACAAAATAAACATTAATTTTAGGAATTTTTAAAAGAAGAATTTCGACTTCCGGATTTGTGTTTGAACACAGTTTAACTCTAGATTGCCTACCGCGCTAGTCACGATTACTTGCGTCAATTAGTTAATTAATCACGAAACATGCTAAGTGATGGAATACAACAAAATCCCTCTTGATGTGAACTGTAAGGAGCATAATGTGTGTGGGGGAGGGAAGGGGAGTAGAGGGGAGTGGAGTAGAGGGGAGGGGAGGGGACGTCGTTGGGGTTAATTTTTTTTCCAGTTTAGGTTCTCATGATTCAGTAAGTTGCGTCTTAAAATTAGGTTTGTGTTCAGAATTAACTGAAACCGGAAGTCGATAATCAAATCAAATCAATCCTAAAAAGCCGCATTAGCTACTTCGGAGTTGATGCATGGTTGCAAGGAATTGTGGGACTGTTTAGGGGACGCTTTACGAACAAATTTGAATAGTGATGTCTCAAAGTTTGAAGTGAGTTTGGCACAATTATGTTTCCCCATTTCCGCCCCTAAAACAGGCCCACAATTCGGGTGTTTCTTGGTGCTACAGTCTGCATTGTATTCTTGGTTACGTTTCTTTGTATGCAGGGTATTGTTTTGGTTCAAGTTCATTCGTCTCGTTCTTTGTGTTCATTGTCTAACGTCATCTGGTGTTCTGCAACACCAAGAAACCTCCCACAATTCAGATTTCAGATTTCAATTCCTAGCGAACATCAAAATTACAGGCCCCGGTTGCACGAGAGATGAATAGCGCTAACCACTGGATAAGTCTTATCCAACGGATGAAACTGATGCAGTTATCCAATGAATTTTATCCGTTGGATAGGACTTATCCGGGGACCAGATGTATTCGGTAACTCAACCAATTTTCGATCACAATGTTCGGTTAATGTGATGTATTTTATTTTATTTTATGATTCATACATTTGATTTACAATGAGTATGGGTTAATGTGATGTATGATGAATCAACAACAACAAAAAACTACACTGACGTCATACACGTACAGAAACCTTTTCATATTTCGTAGCGAAATGCGTTCCAAGAATTCTTCTTCTTCTTCTTTTACCAGGATTTTTACCAGTAACGCCTACCTACGTCATACTGACATTAGTTGTGACACCAACGCATTGAGTTATAAATTGTAGTCTTTACAGAACTCAATAAACATAGGAAATGCGCTCCCACGAACTCTCGTCAAATGTTTATAGAGTAAAATTGCGCGTTTTAAAGTGCACCTAACCCCTGTGAGATTGTTTTAAAAATCTATTCAATATAAGCTGAATAGTTGTTGGGTTCAGTATTTTGTGATTTGAACCTTGCGTTTATGAGTTATAGAGGTTTGAAATCTCAATATGCAAATTTGATGACGTCTACCCAGGAATTTGCCATAACTTATTTAGACTTTTCAAGAAGAACCTATTTTTTGAAATGGGCAAAAAAGTTGTAAAATCATTTATAAAGACTGTGAAAATATTCTGTAAGTTTACAAATGTCAATAATCAGCACAAGGGCGTTTTTGTATAATAAATGATTCCTGGGTAGACGTCATCAAATTTGCATATTGAGATTTCAAACCTCTATAACTCATAAACGCAAGGTTCAAATCACAAAATACTGAACCCAACAACTATTCAGCTTATATTGAATAGATTTTTAAAACAATCTCACAGGGGTTAGGTGCACTTTAAGCTAAGTGAGCCTACACTTGATTGGGTGAGAGCGTGGGGGATCGAGGGGGGAGGAGAGGGGATCGAGAGGGGAGGAGAGAGTCTGATACAAAGGAACGAGAAAGAAAGACATCAGATTAAGGAAAGAATAGATGGAAAAATGAAATGAAAAAGTAATACAGTCAAACCTTTATTAAGCGGTCACCCTCGGGAATTAGCCAACTGGCCGCTTAATAGAGGTGACTGCTTAATAAAGGTCAAGTTTACAGTAAGCGTATGGGACCGATTTCCGGGAATTTGAGTGAAAGTGACCGCTTAATAGAGGGTGACCGCTTAACAGAGGGCCGCTTAATAGAGGTTTGACTGTACCTCGCTTAGCCCCACCCCTCCCTCTGAGCGGCTGATGCCCCATTATACAATCAATCCAGCTGTTGTCTGTCCAATCAACTACCCTGCGTGCACATTAGTGAATACCAAACCATTAAACAATATTCAAGGTGAAAATGGATGAGGTAAATCGGAAGGAAGCGACGTCTCATCATCAGGCCGTTTAACGACCGTGATGTCAAAACACTGAAACATCCCACTATTCATTTCATATGTAATCGATTTTCAAAATAACAAAATAAGCTTCATAAGCACTTTAACTTAGTTTTCATCGAAAGAGGAACTCATAGTCGCTATAAATTCAAAGTTCATAAAGAAATAGATGCGTTTTCGCTTGAGTGGGAATTCAGTTACAGCAGGGTTACACGTGACGCGTGATTTGGCCCAAAAATGGCAAGTGAATCGTGAAAAACACTTCATAAACAAAAGATAAAACCGTGATCCGTGAATTTGCAAGAAAGACGTGCGTGAAATGGCTTAAATTACTAAGAAAAACTAAACTAAGAAATGGCATTACATTATTAATGTAATGGGTTTTGAAAAGCCTTGTTGGAAAACCTAATAAAGTATGTATGTATGTATGTATGTAAATGATTCTTTTTAGTCGTCAGGGAATTTACGAAAAAATGGCACGTGAAGCGTGATCACAACACAAGTAGTTAGCTAGTTGGTTAGTTCAACTTTCTTTCTCCACGGTAAAAACATTAGTAGGAGTTTCGAAATCCATTGGGAACAATAACGACGAGTTTAGATCATTTAGCGAGCTTTGTAGTCAACATTAATTAGATTTTTAGCACCAAACAAGTACGTGTTAAAACATCTCATAACAGAATTAGAGAAAACTATGTTTTTTGACAACTACTGAGTTCTTCTGAATAAATGATTAAACAGACGATGACGAGGAAGTAAAGGGTATCTATATGGCTTCCGTGCGCATTGAGCGGGAACAAATTTTTAATTATTAAAATAGAAAATGAAAAAAAAAGTAAATACTTGATCAATAGGAGGAAAAAAAGACAGATTTGTTTGAAAATACAGTAATAGTATAAGCTTGTGAAAAATGAACTTTGACCGGCTGGTCTCCAGATGCTCCCTGGAGCATCGCAAAGTATTATGGGTAAAAGTCATTACGTAATTCGATATGTAATATGCCCTCAGAGAATAAATTAAGCAGTCATTTAGGTACTATGTAATGCAGAGCCGCTCATTTAACGTACGGAAGCAACCACGACAGTTTTAACACCGCTAATCCATTGGCTTCTTTACTGACTACATAAGTTGTTGACCCGTTCAGGTTTGCTTTGCCTGAAAGCAATCGGAACTTCTTCAATATATAACTCTTGATTGAAGGTGTGAGAAACAGTTCTTTTGTGGAGCAGAGATAGATTCGTTCAGTCAACACATTTTGGCCAATTTGACTGTGAAAAAGCTGATATTATTTGGTGGAGATTTTGGAAACTTGGACCAAAACATAGTAAAAACAAGGTAGGGAGAAGACATTTTTTAGTATTTAGAATTTTCAAGTGTTGCAAGATGACATTGTTTTATGCTTTTACGATGTATTAGTAAAACTGTGCAAAATGATTGACGGCGCTCTCGTGCGCTTTTTGAGGCAAACGCTGGTATTTTAGTTATTCAGTCCTACCAGGTATCGTGTTGAGTAAGTAAAAAAATGCAAATAGCTAAATCGGTCTATTGTCTAATTATAGGTGTCTTTAGAAAGCACATTACTTGAAAACACAACATATTCAAAGTTCTCTCGCGTAATAGAATCGACAACACAACTGAACTAAAAAAGAATTGCGTGTTTTATTCGTTATGTTTCGTTCCTGTCGCTATGCTTTCAACCTTAAAGTTATCATTTCATCAATATGAAATGCGCTAATTGGAATCCATTTTCTGCCTTGGAAGTCAATGTGGTTTACTAGTTTCGTCGAGCGCCACATTCGTATCACCTAACTATTTGATACATGTTGGCCCCAAGAAAACTTACTGTAAATTATCTCAGTTTCATTCTGTACAGCGGTATTTCTCTTGGCCTTAACTTATATAAATATTAAAGCAATGGTTATCAGTCTTAAATGTACACCTTGTTTTAGCAGTGTTTTGGCACCAGGATGTTATCCAAGGTCTTTATTACATTATCATAACTCAAATCCGTCTAGTTTTGGAGCGGGCAGAGCCGCTTATGGACACCTTACAATGGACAGCCGGCTTTTCGTGTTAGCTATGCTATGGTTCTGTTGGCCTTAGGGTACTGGCGGCATTGAATCATGAACGCAACCCCCCCCCCCCCCCCCCCTATACGCCTTCTTTATCATAGTTTCCTAGTCGTCACTTTTTCTTAGTCCACCATGACGACTCATTGTATCGCATATACATGATATGTACAACGGTTTGCTTAATACGGATCCATACTCTCTTGTTACGAATCAATACTGACGTGAATGTATTCAGTATCTAAGTCAGACGTACTGGGGTTTTCTCCAGTCTATCTAAACGCCCCTCTGATCACAGCTCGTTCCTCTAGTCTATACAATTCTACGATAACATCTCCGACAGAAAACATAATTTAGATTAACACTGACATCGACGGCGATGTCAACAGCTAATTCACGCGAGCTTTTATGGGAGAATCAAATGAAGCAGCTTTGAGTCTATTTTCGTGCGAAAAAAGCTAGACGTGGGTTTCCTGTGTCGTATAACTGTGAGAAAGTGGGTTAGTGAATGAACGAATGACTAAATGAATGACTAAATGAGAAAATTGAAAATTAAAAACCTAAAAAAGCAATAAAATAAATAAATAAATAATAATAATAATAATAATAATAATAATTAATTGATTAATTTAATTAATTAATATTTTAATTAGCTTAATTTATTTTACTTAATTATTCCGAAGTATTAAAAGACAAAGGTCTAAAAGTCAATCAACGAAACTAGTACTGTACTAACAATGGAATATAAAAGGAAGAAAAGGAAAAAAAAAGAGAATGTCAAAAATCAATATTAAAATAATAAATGTCGATATGAACGACAGAAGAAATAAGTCAAATGAATGCGATTTTAAATGAAAGAATTGAAATTAAAGGAAAAGAAGAAAATTCAAACGAATTTAATTACGACGGGTTGATGAAAAACCACAACATTTTGTCATTTTGACAGCTCGCCTAGAATTTTGAAAATTACATCAAACGCAAGAATAGAAATAAAACAAGGAACGAATAAGTGAATGAAACACGGATGAATAATCGTTGTCATATTGGTAGTCGACGATTGAAATACTTGTCGTGCCTTTATTGCGATCTGTACCGTTAGCAGCCATCTCGTCGCCAACACTGCAAGTGGTCGACCATTCGACCCTTAGTTCAACGTCTTTCTCCACGCTGTGTGTCTGAACTCCCAGCATTCACTCGACCGAAAGAGCGTAACATTACTAAGCTAACAGCAAGCGAAACTCCCATAAGGTACGTCTCTGGTCTCGAAAGCTCTTTATTGGACTTGTTTAAAAACACGCTGCCTGGAGCACAACAGAAAAAGGGACCATTTCAAAATGGCGCGCGCACCAGCATGTGGTAGCTTTAGTGTTCACTAATGATAGTGGATATTTAGTTGAACAGTTAGGATCTAATTCACAGGAAATGCCTATCGTTGCCCCTGCTTGAGTACAAATCTCAGAGTCAACCTCTCGTGATTCAATCATATAGAGTTACTGAAATAACAAGATTAAAAGAACACTATCTTGATCGACTCTAGAGTCAAATTTTGCTATTTCGCGACCGGCGCGGGAAAAGTATATTGTTCTGTTTATATATATGGTTCTCGTTTTTATTTGAAACATTGAGTACTGTAAAGAACACTGATGTTCAGATGTCTGACTGGTTTTGGTATGTTAATGTGCGTTTAATTGAATAGTAATTACTGGTAAAAATGATCAGAAAACAAGTGATTTTTCTCGTGAATAATTGAAACTAAATGATGAAATATTTTACGACTACATATGTTTTTTCTCTATTATTCTCTCTCTCTCTCTCTCTCTATATATATATATATATGATATCTCTTGACAGTGGCATCGATATAACATCTGTGTTCACATTATACTGAGTCCTATGTATATACCAACATATACATACACAATAAGGAACAAATTAAAAACGTCGTTACAGAAGCGCGACCTTAATGTCGTAAAACCGTGTCCATCAAATAACGGTTTTTGATGAAAATAAGAAAGGATGACCCTCAAAAAGTGCCAAGAGAACTGGCCATGTGCTGGCCGAACTATAGAGAGAGAATCAAGCTTGTCTATTAAATACGGACACCCAAATATACTAAAGCCAAATGATCGCGTCAATGAGTCACAAAGAGACCCATTAGTCCATCAATTTACGAAACCTTCAATCATTACGCAGCGAAAATATGTAAAATGAGGTGCCATATTAGCAGCCGGATAACAGAATCTATCTTAACCAAATGCCTTATTACGACAATAGATCAGACACGTGTTGGGTCTCAATAGACCCGACAATACATATTATAGAAATATAACATAGTATCAAATATATTACAAAAACACCCCCTCAAAAAAACGTTTTCGGGAACTTTATATGTCGGGGGAGTGTCAGTCGAGACGCACTTTCGAGAAGAGCAGAAATCATAGGGGAAATACGCACGCTTTGGCCGGTATAAATCATGTTGTGTAAATTGTCTGTAAATTGACTACATATAAATTTCGTGTAAATTCTGAGTAAATTAAATTACATGATTTACACATGATTTACACATGATTTACACATGATTTACACATGATTTACACATGATTTACACATGATTTACACATGATTTACACATGATTTACACATGATTTACACATGATTTACACATGATTTACACATGATTTACACATGATTTACACATGATTTACACATGATTTACACATGATTTACACATGATTTACACATGATTTACACCAGCCAAAGCGTGCATTTTCCCCAGTGATTACTCCATAGCATTGTCATCAGTCAGAGTACTAACGAGGTCGCACAGTTCAAATGTATACAACAATCGTTTATACAACAAGGAGACGTAAACAAGTTGATTGGAGTACTTTGCGGCTAACCGCACCAGACCAAGTGTTAGTAATTGGTTCTTAAAACCTTTACCAATCAATGTCAGCAGAGTCCCTGCTATTTATAAACCACTAAGTGATTGTACTTGTCGAGATAATCGAGAGTGCAAAGCAGCTTATTCAAGCTTAGAAGTAGTGATAACGCAAAGGGTTTCGACCTCGCTGCAGCTAAGTGAGTTACAAACGCGGAGACCGCTGAATTGATGAGGCGGTGCGGATATCCAAAGGACCGTGGGGTTTAATACAACTGTGATATGCTTGGAAAGCAAAACTAGAGAATAGGTTGATTCACGCAATACTGCCGAAACTCCCAGTAAGGGTTCTTGCAATGTTTTGGGGGTGGGGGGCTTAGGGAGTCTGGGGAGCGAGGGGACTGGAGGGATTGCGATACTACTTTCATATGGTATTTCATATAGGGATCAAGGGGAAGTTCGGTGAGAGAGGGGGCTGAAGGGTTGGGTATACTACGTTCCTTATTTGTTTTGGGGATCGGGTAGGAGTTCGATGAGAAGGGCTGCATGGGGGTTTGGTATGCTACGTTTCTTATTTGTTATAGGGATCGTGTAGGAGTTCGACGAGAAGGGCTGCATGGGGGTTGGGTATACTACGTTCCTTATTTGTTATAGGGATCGGGTAGGAGTTCGATGAGAAGGGCTGCATGGGGGTTGGGTATACTGCTTTCCTTATTTGTTATAGGGATCGGGTAGGAGTTCGATGAGAAGGGCTGCATGGGGGTTGGGTATACTACGTTCCTTATTTGTTATAGGGATCGGGTAGGAGTTCGATGATAAGGGCTGCATTGGGGTTGGGTATACTACGTTCCTTATTTGTTATAGGGATCGGGTAGGAGTTCGATGAGAAGGGCTGCATGGGGGGTTGGGTATACTACGTTCCTTATTTGTTATAGGGATCGTGTAGGAGTTCGATGAGAAGGGCTGCATGAGGGTTTGGTATGCTACGTTTCTTATTTGTTATAGGGATCGTGTAGGAGTTCGACGAGAAGGGCTGCATGGGGGTTGGGTATACTACTTACCTTATTTGTTATAGGGATCGTGTAGGAGTTCAACGAGAAGGGCTGCATGGGGGTTGGGTATACTACGTTCCTTATTTGTTATAGGGATCGGGTAGGAGTTCGATGAGAAGGGCTGCATGGGGGTTGGGTATACTACGTTCCTTATTTGTTATAGGGATCGGGTAGGAGTTCGATGAGAAGGGCTGCATGGGGGTTGGGTATACTACGTTCCTTATTTGTTATAGGGATCGGGGGGAGTTCGATGAGAAGGGCTGCATGGGTGGTTGGGTATACTACTTCTCCTTATTTGTTATAGGGATCGGGTAGGAGTTCGATGAGAAGGGCTGCATGGGGGTTGGGTATGAGAGAGGGGGCTTGGGAATGGGTATACTACGTTCCTTATTTGGATGGGTTTTTACAACTGTGATACTCTAGCAATTAATCTCATAAGACCACCAACTCCCAGTAACAATCGATCGATCAATCTATCGATCGATCTATAACACTAGAACCTTTTGGACCAGATATTCCCGCAGAGAGGAGGGGAAGAGGCGGATGTATTCAGACTTTTAAGCTTCTCACGGAAGATCATTTCCGCTGTGAACACAAACGTGCTTGTCAGCTGTATCACTTTCCAGTGCAGAAAGATGCTGCTCTTTGTGAAATTAACAACTCGTGTACTTTGAGCCGATTTTCTCAAGTTATCCAGTCAAGTCGATGTTTAATGAGTTATTCATCTCACCCTGAAGAACAGTCTTAGCTTTAGAACAATGCGAACTGTCCGAAATATTGACCTGATTCGCCCATTTATTCATGAAATTCAAGATAACACAAACTGTACTAATGTATATCAATCTGAACGGTAATTTTAAATATGGCATATCACTAAAGGTTAGGTGTATAAGACAACAGCAACATATCAGTTGACAGAATACTGGAGTTTTTTCTAGATACATCCACTTTAATCCGGCGTTACGGCTGTCTGATCACGGTAAAAATTGAGAAAAAAAATTATTATAAAAATTAATTAAATATAAGTTGTGGTCTAAAAAGTTGCCAGAATTGATTTTTCTTCGTTGAAACTGAGGGTTTTTTTCTAGAAAAAGCTTACGTCAATCCACAATTTCAGCTGTCTAAAGGTCCCAGTTGTTGGATGACATTCAAAATTACTCGCGGAAGTCAGTTCACTTGAGGTTAAATATCGTATAATATTGCGCAAAAGCGCCGAATAATCACATCCTTAGAGATAGTGTTATATAACACAATGACGATTAAACTGATCGCACTAAACAAGTTGCTATTGTATTGGAAGACGCGCTAAAGGTGAGTCCGCTAGTGCCTTCGTAAGAATACTAGAGAGAAAATATCGAACGAAATGACTTAAAGAAAAGTGATTTTGCACTTTGAATTCTTTTAATCGCGTGGATTTAAAATCCACGAGTTACAATTTCTTTGAATGAGTATTGATTCGCGAGAATCAGCCTAGCAAATTACAATGATAGCTTATACCTTATTACATAGTTTTAAAACTATTAACTATACTTATTCACAGTACTATTTTAGTCAACTTGTGGATTACAAGCGCGCGCAAATCGAGTTGTGAGTTGTCGATTGACATCTTCATCAAATTTTTATCGTTAAATATTTTTTTTACGATGAAGAAAATATTTCGTTAGATAATGAACAGTTTTGAAATCACAGAGAATAGCAAGGATCACTAATCCGCCCAGTTAATGTACACTCACTACGCGGTCGTACGTGTTGCATGACTTACAGCCAATCTATACACCTACAAGACTGTTACAGATCTTCTTTCTTCCCACGTACCATCTCGAAATGGAACAATTTACCGGTATCACTACGCGTAGTGCGAACACCATCAATAGCTTTAAATCTGGCCTCAAAAACTGACTTAAATCAGATTATTAAGCTGTTATTAAGCTATAATAATAATAATAATAATAATAATAATAATAATAATAATAATAATAATAATAATAATAATAATAATAATAATAATAATAATAATAATATATAATAATAATAATAATAATAATAATAATAAGTATAGGTAATCATACGGTTTCGAGTTCAATTTGGGATTAATTCGCACGAGTGTGTTTTTCAAAGAGTTCAAATTGCACGAGACCGTAGGTCGAGTACAATTTGAGCTCTTTGAAAAACACACGAGTTGCGAATTATCCCAAATTGAACGAGAAACCGTATGATTACTTATTAATAATATAGATGCAAAAATTTAGCGAAAATTAGACAGCAAAGGACACATGAAAACAAGCATGCACATAGCGAAGTACTCGTTTATTTGACATCAAATTAATCGACACTACAACACAACAACTATAGTACATAATGATTGTAGCAACAAACAGTATGATAATAATAATAATAATAATAATAATAATAATAATAATAGTAACAAGTAATTGGTAATAGCCAACTGTTGTATTATATCCAATATGCATAGGTGTGATTTTACAATGTAATATTTAGATTGATATTTAGACGAATACAATACTCCAATACTCCAGTTTCCAGTTGTTTAGACACCGCTGTACTCCTTGACAAAAGACGCATTTGCTCAGGCTTAGCCTCAATCCAGAGAATAACCCGTGGAATTAAAAATGGCTTCTATTGTTGAATGTCAACACTTTTTCGCGTTCTCGTCGGTATTTGTGCATAATTCACCCTGAATTGAGGCTAAGCCTGAGCAAATGCGTCTTTTGTCAAGGAGTACAGCGGTGTCTAAACAACTCGAAACTGGAGTATTGAGCTACACATTTCGCTAACCGAAGCTTCTCATTTTTTTTTCATTCATAGCACAAGTAATTCTTCTCTCTTTATATATATATGATATATATTTGGTACAAACTCTACGATACTCTACAAGTAATTCTCTCTTTTCTTTTTTATATATTTGGTACAGTGCCGTATCATAGTTAATATACTCTACTATACTCTACAAGTAATTCTCTCTTTTCTATTCTATATATTTGGTACAGTGCCGTACCATAGTTAATATACTCTACTATACTCTACAAGTAATTCTCTCTTTTCTATTCTATATATTTGGTACAGTGCCGTACCATAGTTAATATACTCTACTATACTCTACAAGTAATTCTCTCTTTTCTTTTCTTTTTTATATATTTGGTACAGTGCCGTACCATAGTTAATATACTCTACTATACTCTACAAGTAATTCTCTCTTTTCTATTCTATATATTTGGTACAGTGCCGTACCATAGTTAATATACTCTACTATACTCTACAAGTAATTCTCTCTCTTTTCTATTCTATATATTTGGTACAGTGCCGTACCATAGTTAATATACTCTACTATACTCTACAAGTAATTCTCTCTTTTCTTTTTTATATATTTGGTACAGTGCCGTACCATAGTTAATATACTCTACTATACTCTACAAGTAATTCTCTCTTTTCTATTCTATATATTTGGTACAGTGCCGTACCATAGTTAATATACTCTACTATACTCTACAAGTAATTCTCTCTTTTCTTTTTTATATATTTGGTACAGTGCCGTACCATAGTTAATATACTCTACTATACTCTACAAGTAATTCTCTCTTTTCTTTTTTATATATTTGGTACAGTGCCGTACCATAGTTAATATACTCTACTATACTCTACAAGTAATTCTCTCTTTTCTTTTTTATATATTTGGTACAGTGCCGTACCATAGTTAATATACTCTACTATACTCTACAAGTAATTCTCTCTTTTCTATTCTATATATTTGGTACAGTGCCGTACCATAGTTAATATACTCTACTATACTCTACAAGTAATTCTCTCTTTTCTTTTTTATATATTTGGTACAGTGCCGTACCATAGTTAATATACTCTACTATACTCTACAAGTAATTCTCTCTTTTCTATTCTATATATTTGGTACAGTGCCGTACCATAGTTAATATACTCTACTATACTCTACAAGTAATTCTCTCTTTTCTATTCTATATATTTGGTACAGTGCCGTACCATAGTTAATATACTCTACTATACTCTACAAGTAATTCTCTCTTTTCTATTCTATATATTTGGTACAGTGCCGTACCATAGTTAATATACTCTACTATACTCTACAAGTAATTCTCTCTTTTCTTTTTTATATATTTGGTACAGTGCCGTACCATAGTTAATATACTCTACTATACTCTACAAGTAATTCTCTCTTTTCTATTCTATATATTTGGTACAGTGCCGTACCATAGTTAATATACTCTACTATACTCTACAAGTAATTCTCTCTTTTCTATTCTATATATTTGGTACAGTGCCGTACCATAGTTAATATACTCTACTATACTCTACAAGTAATTCTCTCTTTTCTTTTTTATATATTTGGTACAGTGCCGTACCATAGTTAATATACTCTACTATACTCTACAAGTAATTCTCTCTTTTCTTTTTTATATATTTGGTACAGTGCCGTACCATAGTTAATATACTCTACTATACTCTACAAGTAATTCTCTCTTTTCTTTTTTATATATTTGGTACAGTGCCGTACCATAGTTAATATACTCTACTATACTCTACAAGTAATTCTCTCTTTTCTATTCTATATATTTGGTACAGTGCCGTACCATAGTTAATATACTCTACTATACTCTACAAGTAATTCTCTCTTTTCTTTTTTATATATTTGGTACAGTGCCGTACCATAGTTAATATACTCTACTATACTCTACAAGTAATTCTCTCTTTTCTTTTTTATATATTTGGTACAGTGCCGTACCATAGTTAATATACTCTACTATACTCTACAAGTAATTCTCTCTTTTCTATTCTATATATTTGGTACAGTGCCGTACCATAGTTAATATACTCCACTATATACTCTACAAGTAATTCTCTCTTCTTTTTTATATATTTGGTACAGTGCCGTACCATAGTTAATATACTCTACTATACTCTACAAGTAATTCTCTCTTTTTCTATTCTATATATTTGGTACAGTGCCGTACCATAGTTAATATACTCCACTATATACTCTACAAGTAATTCTCTCTTCTTTTTTATATATTTGGTACAGTGCCGTACCATAGTTAATATACTCTACTATGAGTGCACGCAAGCCAGAGTGTAATTACAATAGATCGTTTCCGCTTACCTCAATACTTTCCTATTATTGAGAGTCTTTGTTCCAAGTATTACGATCAATATCGGCAGTGTAGTTTTCGTGGGTTAACAAGAAAGAAGATAATCGTTATGAATTAAGCGTCTCATTTTACTTGCCATGTATAAGTAAACTGAAATAATCATATCTTATCTTTTTAATTCACTATCGTAACATGTGTCTTTCTGTGGGCATTATCAAGATTTATCAATTATTCCACGAAGTGGAGGTGAGTAGTGGTGGATATTTACCGTGCCGCGAGTATTCGAGCGCCGAGGTAAATCTCTATTCTACCACTACTTACCGACTACTCACCGACTGCTCACCGACTACTCACCGACTACTCACCGACTACTCACCGACTCGACTACTCACCGACTACTCACCGACTACTCACCGACACTGAGGGGAATTATTTTCTTAGTATATACCACACAAGTGAATATCCGGCCAAATTAAAATATATATTTTCAAGAAGAGACATGCTCGCGAAACACGACGCCATCTTGTTTTGCTCGGAGGTGAATAGCCTAGGATATTCCTAGATTGAGTAGCCAATCAGAGCGCGCGAAAGTACTATTCACTTGTGTGGTTTTATTTTGGTCGCTGGTCCCGGTTGCACGAAAGGTGATTAGCTCTATCCACCGGATAAGTCCTATCCAACGGATAAAATAGGACTTATCCGGTGTATAGCGCTAACCACCCTATACGTCCATAACGTTCAATCCATGTGAGGAGTTTGTGAATTTTTTTGAAAGCAATTTTGCGCAAACTGGACAAAACTTGCCTTTCGCCTATCGCGTATTGCCTATCGCCCATCGCCTATTGCCTTTGGCCAATTGCCTTTCGCCTATCGCCCATCGCCTATTTCCTTTGTTGACCTATCGCCTATTGCCTATTGCCTATCGCCTATGGCTCTGACGTTTTTTTGAAATATCTGTATACATACATTGTAAGCTACACTAGAGAGGGTTGTCCTCAGGGAAATGAAATCTCTTCTCATTCAAATCCATTTCACTGTTCCTGACACACAATGTGGCTGACGTAGGAACCCTCTATGTACGCATGTGTATGTGCGCTTTGTATTTAAGTATGGAACATTGTTTGGGAAATACGATGTTGGACTGAGAACAGTATAATATACTATATAATAGTTTCTTTCTAATAGCGTGCGAGTTCAGCGTGTTTTCTTTCCAGTATTTATTTATATATGCCTTATTTGGCATTGTAGACCTCCACAAATTGGATATCCTGACATAGGAAACTGAATGACATCCTGGAAATGAATAAGTACTTTACAGCACTACAGAGCCGTATTACCGGAAACCGCAGACTCTTATCCTTTGATTGCGGTGACGCACGTGAACCCTCAATGGATTTTCGAATTTTTTTAACAGATTCACAATAACAGTCTGACAGTCATCATAAAATTGTTGTTCATTTAGAATTATACAGCCAACTCCTTATATGGTAAGGAAATTCCATAATTGGTCACAGCCTTAGCAACTATGTTTTCCAGTCTCCAAAATTGCTCAAAAGAGCTAATTATCATGTTTGCATGTTCCATATTTGGTCATAGCCTTACTGAGTAATCAGGCATCTCGACTTTCTCGTCTCCAGTCTCCAAAATTGCGCAAACTAAAGAGCTACGTGCTAATTATCATGTTTGCATGTTCCATATTAGGTCATAGCCTTAGTAATCAGGCTTCTCGACTTTCTCGTCTCCAGTCTCCAAAATTGCGCAAACTAAAGAGCTACGTGCTAATTATCATGTTTGTTATCTTCCAGATGACCAAGACATACCTTTCAGTGTTAATACTTGCATTGGTGGTCGTGCTGTGCTCAACGAACGCTTCTGCCTATAGTAAAGTAAATGAAGTGGGAAATTCAAAAACTGTAGGGTACTTCTGCGGAGATCAAATTCCAGCTATGTATCAACATCTTTGCTTTTCACAATACTCCCAACGAAGAAAACGTAAGTATCACAGGGAAGTGTTACCATAACAACATACCCTTATTTTATAGGGACCAGCGAGTAGAGACTGCGTCGGTGTATAGACAGGGAATAGCGGTTAAACTAGTAGAGACTGCGTCGGTGTATAGACAGGGACTACCGGCTAAACTAGTAGAGACTGCGTCGGTGTATAGACAGGGACTACAGGTTAAACTAGTAGAGACTGCGTCGGTGTATAGACAGGGACTAGCGGTTAAACTAGTAGAGACTGCGTCGGTGTATAGACAGGGACTAGCGGTTAAACTAGTAGAGACTGCGTCGGTGTATAGACAGGGACTAGCGGTTAAACTAGTAGAGACTGCGTCGGTGTATAGACAGGGACTAGCGGTTAAACTAGTAGAGACTGCGTCGGTGTATAGACAGGGACTAGCGGTTAGACTAGTAGAGACTGCGTCGGTGTATAGACAGGGACTAGCGGTTAAACTACTAGAGACTGCGTCGGTGTATAGACAGGGACTAGCGGTTAACTAGTAGAGACTGCGTCGGTGTATAGACAGGGACTAGCGGTTAAACTAGTAGAGACTGCGTCGGTATATAGACAGGGACTAGCGGTTAAACTAGTAGAGACTGCGTCGGTGTATAGACAGGGACTAGCGGTTAAACTAGTAGAGACTGCGTCGGTGTATAGACAGGGACTAGCGGTTAAACTAGTATAGACTGCGTCGGTGTATAGACAGGGACTAGCGGTTAAACTAGTAGAGACTGCGTCGGTGTATAGACAGGGACTAGCGGTTAAACTAGTAGAGACTGCGTCGGTGTATAGACAGGGACTAGCGGTTAAACTAGTAGCAACTGTGTAGAATGAAACTTTAACACCATGTTGTATAAGAATAGTTTCGGACAATAGTTCTTTTTTGTTATAAATCGATTCAATAATAATAATAATAATAATAATAATAATAATAATATAATAATAATAATAATAATAATAATAATAATAATAATAATAATAATAATAATAATAATAATAATAATAATAATAATAATAATAATAATAATAATAATAATAATAATAATAATAATAATAATAATAATATAAACTGAATAGTTGTTGGGTTCAGTATTTTTTTATTTGAACCTTGCGCTTATGATTTAAAGAGGTTTGAAATCTCAATATGCAAATCGCATTACGCATGAAAACCCTGGCCTTTTCACTCTGTTATTCAGTATACAGTCATTCTCCGAAAAGGTTGTCCAGATGAAAAGACTACACTACTACAATAAAGTCACGTGATTCATTATGTTTTCAATTTCTGCGCGCGGAACTGCGAGTTGATACCAGCGCCATTACATTCAGTTCTCACACTGCCGTGTACTTTTGCATCTCAAATTGAAATTCCACGCGAGGAAATTGAAAACAAAATGAATCACGTAACTTTATTGTAGTATTGTAGTCTTTTCATCTGGACAACCTTTCTTGGAATAGGTGTATATTTGGAAATATACCCCTTTTGTAAGGTGGATTACAAACATTATACCGTGACACTGACAAGCGTCCTATGCTTGCACCTGTGCTTATGTTTCAGTTGTGGGGCAGTGGCCACACTAGCAGGGTCATATAGAGTCGTTTTCGTATGAGTGGGAAACCAACGGTACCGTGACACTCAAATGGCTTCCTTTCTGAACCAATCAAAAAGCGTGCAGATCTCATCCAATCAAACTCTTTCAATACGACACGGCACGGTACCGTACTCATACTCCCACTCATACGAAAACGCCTCTACAACATAAGAAAGTCAGTCATACGTACTCGAGGTCACTGGCAAAACACACACGCTCGATCTTCAAACCCTGGAAATTCTTTTGTCCAAAACAAAAACAAAAGGTTTGAAGAGCGAGCGTTTTTACGTGAATTTGTCAGTTCAGTCAACTAACTCAACCAGTTTGTTTTGTATTTTCCAGGGTCGCTGTTTATGAACGAAAAGGAAGCTCAAAGTTTCATACAAAAGCGATCAACGCCTCCATTGATTGTTGAAGAATGCTGCGTCGAAAGCTGTGCATATGAAGAAATTATGGAATACTGTTGATAGCTTGGGACCGTTCCCGTGGTTCACCCAGCTGAACTGATATATAGTTATACTATCAATGGATTGGTATGATATAGAAAGAGAGACAGCCTGACATAACATTGCGATGGAAAAGATTTATGGGTAAAAACAATGGAATCTGATTGGATGATTACATAGGTGACGTCATGGTGGATATCATAAACATAAATATATGTACAATAATATTATATAATTAGTAGTGGAAGAGCAAGTTTAATATGAGTAGTAAATATAGTTATACTATCGATATACGCTTGCAGTACTCGAGCATATTTGTGATTGGTAGAGATTTGCGATTTCCATCTCTGTGATTGGATAAGAGGGAAGCCATTTCAACGTCAACCATTGTGATTGGCTGATATGAGCTTTCCCTCCTTCCGATTGGACTAGAAAAAAGTCATATCGGTATCAAAAATCGTGATTGATCAAAGCGCATTATCTTCTTTCTGATTGGATAGAAGTTACGTTACTATTAATATAAATTCTGCTCATTAATAAACTGTATTAAATGTATGTTAATGATTATTATTAAAGGCTAATAATAATAATAATAATAATAATAATAATAATAATAATAATAATAATAATAATAATAATAATAAAAAAATAATAATAATAATAATAATAATAATAATAATAATAATTTTTTTTTTATAACTGATAATAATAATAATAATAATAATAATAATAATAATAATAATAATAATAATAATAATAATAATAATACCAATAAAAATAATAATAAAAATAACGCTGTATTGGGTCTGACTTTAATAATATAACTGAAGCACACCCAAGCGCCCTCAGTTGTATTATTAATATTATTTTGACGGAGAAAGTTGTGTCACGGTTGTGTGACGCCAAGTTTTTAAAGAACTTTCTAGAAGTATCTAGAATTGAGGACAAACTTCTATAAATAGTTATTCCACGTGTTTAAAACAATTAGGGACCTAACCGTGAGGCATCTTGGGATTGTTTATGATGACAACCGGGGAGACATATTAGAACTAGCTATAGTAGTCGAGATATCAGCTAACATAGATGCTTTGCGATCGTAGTCGTACCCAGAATCCTTAGCCTTCAAAATTCACTGTACAGAAAAAGATGGCGGATCAGTAGATTTTACCACAATCCTTTGCGCGCACAATTAATCCACTATTCCTCGTAAAAACTTTAGAACAGAGAGTTTTGAAAACGTCAAAATTTGCAAGAGTGAAGCTATTACCTGCTTTATTTATGTGAACGTGTCAGAACGTTTGTCGAACTATGTAGTATTGATTTAGGTTAAGTACGAAGCTGTTACCTGCTTTGTTTATGTGAACGTGTCAGAACGTTTGTCGAACTATGTAGTATTGATTTAGGTTCACAAAGGATTGTGGTAACATAGACAGCCGCCATCTTGTTTCTGTACAATAGTTTCAGTCTGGCGGGCTTCCTTTGCTTTGTTAGTGCGGTTGAATCTCTTAATAGAATATCAAGCCATTGAGGTCATGTTTGATTTGATAGGAGAATAATAGGCATTAAAAATTAGCCATGCAATACTACATATATAGGATAAAGTAAGCCTTATTTATATTACTATATCGAGAATATTTAACTGTACATTGTTTAATTTATCTTTAGCAATGGATTATATTAAAAACCTTTGCATAGTTGTTGGGTGTTGTGGTTCTATATAGAGAACAAATTATAAAATAAATACTATGACGTCATTACCGTTGCATAGACTGATGCAAACACGGGTAACATAACAGCCAATCAGATCACAGAGATTTCTGAATGTATTTTGCAAAGAACCATATTAGGGACCTTGGTAGACGAGGATGAGTGTAGGTGTGAGAACGTACGTTGGAACATTGTGAGCCGGTGAGAAGAGGATCTTCCGGCTCGAGCGTCCACCATTTTGAAAATAGTAGCGAGAAGAGAGGGCCCTGGGGACGAGGTTGGATATTATTTTGATTTACCGCTGACCTCATGACCACTCTAATATAGAAAATATCTCACTATTTTCTTGCTTTGACAAAATATTCCCTGAAACTCGTTCTCATCCACCAACCTCAAGGTCTCTATTAAATCACTGTTGGTACGACTGAGCACGAGAGCGAGGCTATCGGGCCAAAAGCTAAAAAACTAGCCAAGTTTGTATGTACTTTTCTTCTACAGTTGAACCTTCGGTTGCGATGACTCTCATAAGCGACCACCTCTAGCTCTCCTAAGCGACCAGTTTTCCAAATACTAAATGTTTCCAATTAAGTCAAATCACTATAGTTGGAACCTCCCTTTGCGACCACCTCCCGTAAGCGACCACATGGCTTAATAATTTTGGGTGGTCGCTTATAGGAGGTTCGACTGTATTTATATTACAGAAATACCATTATTTAATCTCTCTGCATGCAGAATAGTTAGTAGTTATTACTGGTTGTAGTAAAGCGCTTTGTACACTCAATGTATCAGAGCTCTATAGAAATATTATTATTATTATCAGAGCTCTATTATTATTATTATTATTATTATTATTATTATTAATTTTCTGTAAAAACAGAGGAAAACTACATACGAGCCCTATAGCCTCGCTCTCATGCTAATCGTACTGACAGCCATTAGTTGTTGTCCGTTGTGTATATTTGGAGCCTGGTAACGAGCGTTCGAGAGAGGTCCTGGAATCTACAACAATGTCACGCTTTACTATTATCTTCAATAATATGACGTCATATACCGGTCCGCGACACGTGCGCAAATCATCCTAATGACGACATGGATGGATACATCCACGTGGACTCCTAAGAGGCAATTCATCATTGATTTTTGTCGTTGTTTATAATGTTTGAAAGCTGGATGAGTGGTGGAGTTTTGCGAATACCTTTTCTATTATACAGCAAATTGATATGCTCTTCAAAACACGACCAAAAGGAAATAGCGCGAAGCAACGCTGATATCAGACTTATTATAGACTAAATGGGGTTCAAATATAAGGCACAGATGGTTTGCTAAGGTGCCATATTCGTGTATATGCACCTATTTCAAAGAAAACGCCCGAAACGACAGTATATTTAGTGTTTTTTTTTTTACACGGTGTTACAGTTTCATTCCATACACTACACACAGTCATTTGTTACTGAATTGTTATTACATTGACACAGTCTCTAGCTACTAGTTTAACCGCTGAATCCTGTCAGGGAGAAAGATGATAGGAGATATAGGAGAATGGTCATTCCGGCTAAGACCAAAGTTGTTTATCGTTCGTTGAACAATCTGAAACAACCCTCTAACTACAAGAAGTTCGACTGATTTGTAGTCAGATAAACTACAATAGTCAGATAAACTTCTTGCAGTTAGAGAGTCGTTTCTGATTGTTTTTAGATTCGAACAATTACTGATAAAAAGATTTCTGAACTATTTAAGTTGTCAGGTTATTTGCATATCAGTACATACACCCACGGTTTTTCGATTCGCACTGTAATTACTTACAACTGAAAGCTTTATGAACTATATAAGTTGTCAGGATATTTGCATATACATACGCAAATCTATAGATCCATTTGGTCTTAGAAGGACCATTCTCCTATCACCTTTCTCTCCGACAACCGCTTTCGTGAAACGGCCAGACCATCGTTGGCACTGCTGGGCCAGAAAGGGACCATTCGTGAACAGAACTCAATTAACTACCGCATACACGCACCACACGTATATGGCACCTTAGCAAATCATCTGAGCATTTATTTGAACGCCATTTAGTATATTATAACTTTTGGTATTCAAACTGAAACGCTCCATTTTGTGACCTTTTTTTCACTGTCACCGTTAACTGGCATCTTTTACTCGTTTTACACGGTTACATGACTGACTGCAGGTATATACATCATTGATTTTTGTTTTGTCTGACTAAGGGATACTAAACCATTAATTTTGATACCTACTTAGCTTAAAAGCATATTTCAACAAACAGTCTAATTGCTTAAGGAAGACGTCGTCTGGAAAGAAAAAGCACCTTTTCAAAGTGCCGCCTTAAGAGGCTTGAATGTTCATTTGCTTTTCATTTTCAAGTGGAACTTAATAATAATAACAACTGGTAATCTTAAAAGCGGTATTATTTGGAGTGACCAAAAGGAAAGGACTCTAAGAGAAGCTACATTAATACGGACATCTATCTTCCTATAAGGTGGGTGGTCAGCGGTTATCCGACATTCAGTATATCTACTTTAAAACTAGCTTCGACTGTAGTTTTTTTTTTTTTTTTTTTTTATTATTATTTTTTTTTTTTATTTATTTATTTTAATTTAATGTTTTTTTTTTTTTTTTTTTTTTTTTTTTTTTTTTTTTTTTAATTGTATATATGTAAAGCGCATTTGGGCATTTCTGGAGAGTGCGCTATATAAATATTATATTATTATTATTATTTATAGTTGAAGACCAAAGCTTGGCCAGTATCACTATCAGAGACCAGCCCCGACGTATAGAAAGCTAACGATGTACATCTGTTACAGGTATCAACATTGTCGAACCCTTTCGCAGATGACAAGCCTAAGGGTAAACGTCTGCCAACGCTGCTCTATCGTCTAGCGAACTGTTTTCTCTTTGTGCACTGGAGACACCACATGCCTGGAGTTACGTCATAATGACGTCAATATGCACGTGTCAACAAGTAGATAACGCGATGTTTTAAGAGTGTGAACAATGGAATATACGAGGACCGGTTCATTACCTGTATGTGGTATTGACTATCATGTTTTAGCTCACGTCATCGGCATAGCGCGCGCTCTGAAATCAATTGGAAAATAAAATTGCTTTATTTGAATTTGCAGTGACTATGTTATACTTGGTCGGCTGCTAAGCACTCAAGAAGCTAGAGTCGCACTCGACTACGCCTCGTGCGACTCTTACGCTTCTCTCGTGCTTAACAGCCTCCCGCGTGCATCCATAACTCGATGGACGCACGCTGACCGTTGACCATTCCTTCATGGGCTCCCTGTGGTGCCCAGGATGGCCTCTGACTTTATTACTATATAAAAAAGAAAAATGGCGGACGGTCACTACGTTGATCTACAGCTCTTCTTTTTTTGAGGGCGGAGAGGCGTACAGTGGTTAGAGTGTTTAGCTCTTGTATTCAACCATGTGATATTTTTTTCAAGTGAAGTCTGTGAGATTCAAACAGTCACACCAAGTATGTCGGTGGACTAAAGAGAAGTGCGTCTTGCAAACTTACCCTGCCAACTCCAAGGGAGTTTGGGCTTCCTGTGTTACGAGAATAGTTTCATCTGTGTCAATCAATACTCAGAACTAAAAATAAACAAGATCGAACTTATATAGTAACAGTAAGTGACGATAACTTCAATTAGGAGTATATACAATATACATCATTAATTAGCTGTTATGGAATGCAACAAAGACCTTATTATTGGTGGTTCAGTCAGTTTTATATAAAAAACGCGCATTCTGCAGACATTGGAAATTCGTTGGTTTGAAGACCGTGCGTTTTTTTCAGTGTACTTCCCCCAACCCTCCCCTCCCCCCTCCCAAAAAAATCAACTAACTAAAACTAATAACTATTAAAATCAAATAACTAAACCTAACGGCTAAAAACTAACTACATATGAATACAAATAACTAAAACTAACTAAAACCTTACTAAATATAACTAAAAATAACTAAAACACATAACTAAAAATAACTAAAACCTTACTAAATATAACTAAAAATAACTAAAACAAATAACTAAAACTAACTAAAACCTTACTAAATATAACTAAAAATAACTAAAACACATAACTAAAAATAACTAAAACCTTACTAAATATAACTAAAAATAACTAAAACAAATAACTAAAAATAACTAAAACCTTACTAAATATAACTAAAAATAACTAAAACAAATAACTAAAACTAACTAAAACCTTACTAAATATAACTAAAAATAACTAAAACACATAACTAAAAATAACTAAAACCTTACTAAATATAACTAAAAATAACTAAAACAAATAACTAAAAATAACTAAAACCTTACTAAATATAACTAAAAATAACTAAAACAAATAACTAAAACTAACTAAAACCTTACTAAATGTAACTAAAAAATAACTAAAACAAATAACTAAAACTAACTAAAACCTTACTAAATATAACTAAAAATAACTAAAACAAATAACTAAAACTAACTAAAACCTTACTAAATATAACTAAAAAAACTAAAACAAATAACTAAAAATAACTAAAACCTTACTAAATATAACTAAAAATAACTAAAACAAATAACTAAAACTAACTAAAACCTTACTAAGGGTGCGTTCGATTGACCCTATTCCAGAATAGGAATACACGGAATAAACACTTCGAAGCTTTTATTTCAGCAAATTTAAAATTCCAAACTGTTCCTTGTAACTTTGTTATAATACAACAAGGAATCGTTTCATTGTACAGTGGACAGTAGCTGCGTGACAGCGAGTTAGGGATGTTATTCCACGTATTCCTATTCTGGAATAAGGTCAATCGAACGCACCCTAAATATAACTAAAAATAACTAAAACAAATAACTAAAACTAACTAAAACCTTACTAAATATAACTAAAACTAACTAAAACAAATAACTAAAACTAACTAAAACCTTACTAAATATAACTAAAACTAACTAAAACAAATAACTAAAACTAAAACTAAAAATAACTAAAAATAACTAAAACAAATAGAGTGATTCCAATAAACCTGGGCATTACTAACTACACCAATACACACCGCTATAAAGCCGCATCTACACGAGCAAATTTTCCTTGACAAGTTTTCCTTGACAAGGAAGACTTGCTCGTGTAGACGACAAAAACATCGCCAATCTTTCCTTGTCAAGGAAGATTTGCTCGTGTACATGGATGCGGCTTTAGACACTCACTCTATTGTTTTCTTTTGTTTCTTTGCATCTAATAAACACTGATAGCTAATTAGTAGTGTCCAGGTTTATTGGAATCACGTACTCTAAAGCCGCATCTACACGAACAAGTTTTCCTTGACTGATTCCACGATAAGTCGCTGTTTTCGCTCTTTCACCCTGGAGGTCGAATCGACAAAGAGCGAACAGACCGACTCATGGAATCAGTCTAAAGTTTTCCTTGACAAGGAAAAATTGGCGATGTTTTTGTCATCTACACGAGCAAGTTTTCCTTGACAAGGAAAGATTGGCGATGTTTTTGTCGTCTACACGAGCAAGTCTTCCTTAAATAAAACTATCTAAAAATAATGAAATATAACTGAACATAACTAAGAATAATTAAAATAACTAACTAAAAAGCTTCTTTCTGTGCTCGTTCTAAAATATTCAGTGTCGGAAGCTCGTACGAAAAGAGCGGAAACACGCAGCCACGACACACGGCTTCTATTTCCTATGAATCATCAAGTTCGCATCACAGCCCTTCCGTGTTTTGAAATTGAGCGGTGGAAAACGCAGAGCTGCTTGTTCGACGGGGATGTGGGAGGAGAGTGTCACGGAGAGAGAGAAAGGGAGAGAGAATGGACCCGGAAAGTGTGGTAATTCTTTAGAAATTGAATTTCCAACGAGTTTCCATGGTTCGAATCACGCACGTTTTTTTTCAGTCAAGAAAGCAAGATAGGTAATCTTCATACAAGTCTTACAACTATAAAGTAGTGGTGCCGATACTGTTAGACAACTCTGACAATGAATGAATTAATGGCTAGTTTCCACTGGCGACGCAAGCATAAGAGTACGTCTATTGGCCCACGCAAGCACGCACAAGAAATCAGGGGGAAACAATGATATTGATGTTTGCGCTTATGCATTATGGTCGACTTGTACAAGCATAAGAGTACGTTTATGTGGCCCACGCTAGCACACACAAGAAATCAGGGGGAAACAATGATATTGATGTTTGCGCTTATGCATTATGGTCGACTTGTACAAGCATAAGAGTACGTTTATGTGGCCCACGCAAGCACACACAAGAAATCAGGGGGAAACAATGATATTGATGATTAGTTTGTTTCTTTCTTCAACCAAAACATTTTTATTTTAAAACCAAGCTTTCGGACACATGGTCCATCTTCAGGGTGTAAAATGGTAGTAATTCGTCAAAACTAACGGCTATAACGTTGTAAACAAATAGCGCGCGCGCAAACAAACAAACAAACAAACAAAAATTAAAAAAATAAAATAAAAAAAAAAATAAAAAATAAAAAAAATAACATATTGATAATAATAATAATGATATTGATGTTTGCGCTTATGCATTATGGTCGACTTGTACAAGCATAAGAGTACGTTTATGTGGCCCACGCTAGCACACACAAGAAATCAGGGGAAAACAATGATATTTATTCATGTAGTTCGTAAGGTTTCGTTAAGGAAAAAATTCCGAGCACAGATATTACTAACTATTACCAAGCGACAAATTACTTTATAACACATTACTAACTATTACCAAGCGACAAATTACTTTATAATGATATTGATGTTTGCGTTTAGCTCAGTAGTGTTTTATTTATTTATAAACCCGTGAAATAGACATTAGTGCAATACACATTAGTACACTCTAGGATAATCTTTTTCCATTTTGGATCGTGCGGAATCTCAATTCCAACTTAAAATAAAGGAAGCACTGCACATACTTTGGGAGAAACCTGGCTTAAACCAACAACTTAAGCATGTCAATTTAAGACTCTCAGTATAGTCATAGTCACGCTACCCACTTATTTTAGTTACCTTTATTTAACTTAATTGTCCCTTCGGGAATTGCTACATTATTTATACACTTACCATGCTTGTAATTATCACAACTGAAGATGGCAGTAGTTCTGTCGAAACATGTCTTACAAACTAAAAAATGTTGTCCTTATTTAAAGTGCCTATGAAACGAAAAAACAGACCCCGTTTTTATTTGCTACTACGAAAGTTTACTATTTGCTTGTTTACATGGCGTTAATAAGAAGTGAATTGAGCTTCAGGAACATTTTTTATTTCGCGCACGAAGTTGGGCATTTTGGGTTTCAAAGTGCGACAATTCCCGCTCGGTCAAACTATAGAAATGTGATGTCATCAGTTGTGTAAACAAAGGAATACACAACTTATGACGTCACCGAGCCATTGTCAAGGGCCCAGTCTCTTGTCGCACATTTTGGTTGAAAATGATAATTTTCGAACCGCGAAAAGAAAATGTTCGCACGCTCAAAGTCGATGTTTAAATACAGCAAATGTTCAGAGAAAGACCAAACAACAATAATGTACAATAAAAAAAGGATCGAATTTTCGTTTCATAGGCACTTTAAGAATTATTCTATACTTGCTACTTTACTCACTTGGCCTTTTGGTTACACTCTAATGGGGAGTTTGCAGGTGTGACATTTTGTTGTGTGACATTTTAAATTTTAATCCAACAAAAACAAAAATATAATATTTGAAAAGAGCATACCAAAATTAGCAAAAATTGAAATTTTGAAGTAATTTCGATGAATAGAGTGAAAGTTATGAGCGACCGAAGATGGCTTTTTTCTTAAGAAACGTACGGTGGTGGGCAACAGCTTTCTAATTTTGGTGTGCTCTTTTCAAATATTATATTTTTGTTTTTGTTGGATTAAAATTTAAAATGTCACGCAACACCTGCAAACTCCCCATTCCATTGTTTTCCTTTGTTGTCATTTGACTATTACACACTAACTAATAGTTTCTGTTTCACGGGTTTATGAAAACCACTCTATGTTCAGAAGTTCTAACATCTATAGCTAACTATATCAGTAATCGGCGAACAACATTCGTACATATACTAATTAACAGGGCCGTACATAACCCAAAATTCAAGGGGGGCAGTACGTATAACAGCCAAAAAATTAATAAAAATAGTACAGTTCTCAGTACATTTTGGTATCTTTTTCGCCCAACTAGGGGGACCAACTGCCCCCCCCCCCCACCCCACCCCCCCTGTGCTGTATACGACCCTGATTAATAAGTTGTTTCTGTTATACAAGCATCAAGAGTTCCAGACTTCCGGTACGCGCGCAATGCATTATGAGATTATCACAAAGGAAAAGTGAGCACCAATTCTAGACACAGGGAGCCCAAGCTATGTTTTTGCTCACTTGGTGCTCACTTTTCCTTTGTAATAATCTCACAATGCATTGCGCGCGTACCGGAAGTCTGGAACTCTTGATGCTTGTATAGGTGAGAGTTGATTGGTTAATAATGGTTGATTTAATGCGCATGTTCAAACATGTGCAAATTCCCCTTCCAACTAAGAATAGCTAAATTATAACAGTGAAAAAGAGTACATCACTTAACTGATGTTTCGAGGCTTAGCCTTACTCCGACGAACGGCTGAGGCTCGAAACGTCAGTTAAGTTAAGTACTCTTTTGAACAGTTTTTGCGGATGACATGTACTTCTTGTAGTATAGTTAAGCCGAATCTACACGAGCAAATTTTCCTTGACAGGTTTTCCTTGACAAGTTTTCGTTGATAAGGAAGACTTGCTCGTGTAGACGACAAAAACATCGCCAATTTTTCCTTGTCAAGGAAAACTTGCTCGTGTAGATGACAAAAAATTGTCAATTTTTCCTTGTCAAGGAAAACTTGCTCGTGTAGATGACAAAAAATTGTCAATTTTTCCTTGTCAAGGAGAACTTGCTCGTGTAGATGCGGCTTTAATTTTTTCCTAATACTCCCGTTTCGAGTTTGTTTAGACACCGCTGTACTCCTTGACAAAAGACGCGTTTGCTCAGACTTAGCCTCAATCCAGAGAATAACCCGTGCAATTAAAAATGGTTTCTCATTTTGAATGTCAACACTTTTTCGCGTTCTCGTCGGTATTTGTGAATAATTTACACTGAATTGAGGCTTAGCCTGAGCAAATGCGTCTTTTGTCAAGGACAGCGGTCATCGCTTAACAACTCGAAACTGGAGTATTGTAAATTGTTTCTGAAAAGCCCTTTCAGGGAATCCAATAAAGTAAATGTATTGTATTGTACGGTGTTATAGATTTCCTTTAACCATTGAATTTATCATCATACACCGACGCAGCCCATACTAATGTACTCGCTAGTTTCCATGTAAGTTAGTACTCTTTTTCACGGTGTTATAGATTTCCTTTAACCATTGACTTTATCATTATACACCGACGCAGCCCATACTACTAGTGTACTCGCTAGTTTCCATGTAAGTTAGTACTCTTTTTCACGGTGTTATAGATTTCCTTTAACCATTGACTTTATCATTATACACCGACGCAGCCCATACTAGTGTACTCGCTAGTTTTCATGTAAGTTAGTACTCTTTTTCACGGTGTTATAGATTTCCTTTAACCATTGACTTTATCATTATACACCGACGCAGCCCATACTAGTGTACTCGCTAGTTTCCATGTAAGTTAGTACTCTTTTTCACGGTGTTATAGATTTCCTTTAACCATTGACTTTATCATTATACACCGACGCAGCCCATACTAGTGTACTCGCTAGTTTCCATGTAAGTTAGTACTCTTTTTCACGGTGTTATAGATTGTCTTTAACCATTGAATTTATCATTATACACCGACGCATCCAATACTAGTGTACTCGCTAGTTTCCATGTAAGTTAGTACTCTTTTTCACGGTGTTATAGATTGTCTTTAACCATTGAATTTATCATTATACACCGACGCAGCCCATACTAGTGTACTCGCTAGTTTCCATGTAAGTTAGTACTCTTTTTCACGGTGTTATAGATTGTCTTTAACCATTGAATTTATCATTATACACCGACGCAGCCCATACTAGTGTACTCGCTAATTTCCATGTAAGTTAGTACTCTTTTTCACGGTGTTATAGATTGTCTTTAACCATTGAATTTATCATTATACACCGACGCAGCCCATACTAGTGTACTCGCTAGTTTCCATGTAAGTTAGTACTCTTTTTCACGGTGTTATAGATTGTCTTTAACCATTGAATTTATCATTATACACCGACGCAGCCCATACTAGTGTAGTCGCTAGTTTCCATGTAAGTTAGTACTCTTTTTCACGGTGTTATAGATTTCCTTTAACCATTGACTTTATCATTATACACCGACGCAGCCCATACTAGTGTACTCGCTAGTTTCCATTGAATTGATCATTATACACCAATACAGCCCATACTAGTGTACTCGATAGTTTCCATTGAATTGATCATTATACACCAATACAGCCCATACTAGTGTACTCGCTAGTTTCCATTGAATTGATCATTATACACCAATACAGCCCATACTAGTGTACTCGCTAGTTTCCATTGAATTGATCATTATACACCAATACAGCCCATACTAGTGTACTCGCTAGTTTCCATGTACGTTAGTACTCTTTTTCACGGTGTTATAGATTTCCTTTAACCATTCCAGTTGAATTTATCATTATACACCAACGCAGCCCATACCAGTGTACTCGCTAGTTTCCATGTAAGTTAGTACTCTTTTTCACGGTGTTATAGATTTCCTTTAACCATTCCAGTTGAATTTATCATTATACACCAACGCAGCCCATACTAGTGTACTCGCTATATAGTTTCCATTGAATTGATCATTATACACCAATACAGCCCATACTAGTGTACTCGCTAGTTTCCATTGAATTGATCATTATACACCAATACAGCCCATACTAGTGTACTCGCTAGTTTCCATTGGATTGATCATTATACACCAATACAGCCCATACTAGTGTACTCGCTAGTTTCCATTGAATTTATCATTATACACCAATACAGCCCATACCAGTGTACTCGCTAGTTTCCATGTAAGTTAGTACTCTTTTTCACGGTGTTATAGATTTCCTTTAACCATTCCAGTTGAATTTATCATTATACACCCAACGCAGCCCATACTAGTGTACTCGCTAGTTTCCATTGAATTGATCATTATACACCAATACAGCCCATACTAGTGTACTCGCTAGTTTCCATTGAATTGATCATTATACACCAATACAGCCCATACTAGTGTACTCGCTAGTTTCCATTGGATTGATCATTATACACCAATACAGCCCATACTAGTGTACTCGCTAGTTTCCATTGAATTTATCATTATACACCAATACAGCCCATACCAGTGTACTCGCTAGTTTCCATGTAAGTTAGTACTCTTTTTCACGGTGTTATAGATTTCCTTTAACCATTCCAGTTGAATTTATCATTATACACCAACGCAGCCCATACTAGTGTACTCGCTAGTTTCCATTGAATTGATCATTATACACCAATACAGCCCATACTAGTGTACTCGCTAGTTTCCATTGAATTGATCATTATACACCAATACAGCCCATACTAGTGTACTCGCTAGTTTCCATTGGATTGATCATTATACACCAATACAGCCCATACTAGTGTACTCGCTAGTTTCCATTGAATTTATCATTATACACCAATACAGCCCATACCAGTGTACTCGCTAGTTTCCATGTAAGTTAGTACTCTTTTTCACGGTGTTATAGATTTCCTTTAACCATTCCAGTTGAATTTATCATTATACACCAACGCAGCCCATACTAGTGTACTCGCTAGTTTCCATTGAATTGATCATTATACACCAATACAGCCCATACTAGTGTACTCGCTAGTTTCCATTGAATTGATCATTATACACCAATACAGCCCATACTAGTGTACTCGCTAGTTTCCATTGGATTGATCATTATACACCAATACAGCCCATACTAGTGTACACGCTAGTTTCCATTGAATTGATCATTATACACCAATACAGCCCATACTAGTGTACTCGCTAGTTTCCATTGAATTTATCATTATACACCAATACAGCCCATATCAGTGTACTCGCTAGTTTCCATGTAAGTTAGTACTCTTTTTCACGGTGTTATAGATTTCCTTTAACCATTCCAGTTGAATTTATCATTATACACCAACGCAGCCCATACTAGTGTACTCGCTAGTTTCCATTGGATTGATCATTATACACCAATACAGCCCATACTAGTGTACTCGCTAGTTTCCATTGAATTGATCATCAGTATACACCAATACAGCCCATACTAGTGTACTCGATAGTTTCCAATGAATTGATCATTATACACCAATACAGCCCATACTAGTGTACTCGCTAGTTTCCATTGAATTGATCATTATACACCAATACAGCCCATACTAGTGTACTCGCTAGTTTCCATTGGATTGATCATTATACACCAATACAGCCCATACTAGTGTACTCGCTAGTTTCCATTGAATTTATCATTATACACCAATACAGCCCATACTAGTGTACACGCTAGTTTCCATTGAATTGATCATTATACACCAATACAGCCCATACCAGTGTACTCGCTAGTTTCCATTTAAGCTAATTGATAGCTAATTGGGACTCAACGTCTTCACTACGCGTATGGGAGTCACCACACATCAATCAAAAGACTTTAGTATCAAAACACTGGCCCGGTGCCAATCCCGCTTCTCAAACATTACAAATAAAAGATTTCTTGGTACCGATGAAACTGGTAGGCGTCAGCAAAACAGTAACAAAGGACTTTGAATATCAAGCTGTTTTTGCCTTTGAAAGCAAGCATGCATTTCACTGAGTTGGCTTCAGTTGTAAAGTAGTTTCAGCATGAATCAAGTGTCAGTTGCTAGAGGGTGAAACCTGATTATTAACAATTTGGAACTTTTCCATCAAGATTTAGCTAGGTATTTAAGTGAATCATTTCAAGAGCTTTTTTCAGCGCATAATAACTTCAAAGGACAAAAGCATTCAAAATGTATGGAAATCAGCCATGATGAACGCCGTAGGGAGCTCCATTCAACGCTCTTTTGAAAAGTGATTGAAGACGGGAAACCGTTATCAAAACACACCTCACCAATACCAAACATACGCATTCTCCAAAAGCCAATAAAGACGCACAGACAATTTTGTATAAAAATATATTTAATTATGCTGAATTTGTCTCTACAAACTGAGTGTTATTTATACCAGGGAGATGTACCTCCCTGTTTATACGTATAAACAAACGATTACACAATCATTGATTATCGATGTTCTAGAGAATTCTTGGCCATTTGCATTGATGTACGTTGCTATAGGCGAGTGATACAGTCTATCAGCTCTGTATTACCGGGCTGCAGCACGTGCTTTAATACTGCGTTGCCTACATTTGTTGTAAAAAGTTTATATTTTTTTAACAACAACAAGCAACGTTGACGCGGTACCCTATAACAATATGTACCAACTTGTTGAATTCCTATGGTTTTATTTTGTGTAATAGTGTTGTCTGCTTTCCCTTGTTTGCCGACAGTTCTTTAGATGATATGAGTAACTTATTAACGAGTTATTCTTTCAGTAATTTATATCATAATGATGAATTATATTGTACATTATGGATTGATCATTTAACTTCTTGCTTTAGCCTGATGTTCACTAGCAACGTAAGCATAAGCACAAGAGGCCTTATTTCACTGTGAGAACGGGCCTGACGCAAGCATAAGCATAAGAGGCCTTATTTCACTGTGAGAACGGGCCTAACGCAAGCATAAGCATAAGAGGCCTTATTTCACTGTGACTGACAGGCCTGACGCAAGCATAAGAAGCCTTATTTCACTGTGAAAACGGGCCTGACGCAAGCATAGGCGCAGGCACAAGAGGCCTTATTTCACAGAAAAATCGCGCCTGACGCAAGCATAAGCACAAGAGGCCTTATGTCACTGTGAAAACTGGCCTGACGCAAGCACAAGAAGCCTTATGTCACTGTGAAAACGGGCCTGACGCAAGCATAAGCGCAAGCACAAGAGGCCTTATTTCACAGAAAAATCGGGCCTGACGCAAGCATAAGCACAAGAGGCCTTATGTCACTGTGAAAACGGGCCTGACGCAAGCATAAGCGCAAGCACAAGAGGCCTCATTTCACAGAAAAATCGGGCCTGATGCAAGCATAAGCACAAGAGGCCTTATGTCACTGTGAAAACAGGCCTGACGCAAGCATAAGCGCAAGCACAAGAGGCCTCATTTCACAGAAAAATCGGGCCTGATACAAGCATAATCACAAGAGGCCTTATTACACTGTGAAAACAGGGCTGACGCAAGCACAAGAGGCCATATTTCACAGAAAACGGGCACGACGCAAACAGTACATGCATAAAGGCCATTTTGTGTCATATTTTCATGCTTGCGCAGCAGAGAAATCTAGGCTGTTGTTGCAGTGAGTTAAATGGTACTACTACTACTACTACTACTACTACTACTCAAAGTGTCTTGTGGTATCCAATCTCATTGACGAGTTGTTATTATAATTATTACCTAATTGTGAATTATCGTATTACTATATATATTGATTTATTCTTGTGGTGCTGTTGGCTATTTCTGAGTATATTCTCTCTTATTCTTCAAGTATTAATACTAAAAGTTATTGAAGAATTTAACGCTAATTTGCTTAGATATCTACCAAGTGTATTGGTGCTTTGTGCTGGTTATATAAAGTGTATTTGTTGGATATAAAAACCGCCAAAAAGGCAGAGCACAATTAACCATTTCTCAGAGAAAATTACGAACCTATTCAAAGAATATCTTATTATGTTAATACAAACCTTACAATGGTCGACTCAAAACTTTGAGGATATTTCAAATGAAATTAAAGTTTTAGGATTATTAGAATATAAATGTTTTTTTCATTTTGAAAAAAAAAAAGATCAGAAAATTAGAATAGAAAAAAAAAAGTATTTTAAGAAGGAACGCAAAAGATCGGATTAAATTTGATCTAAAATACGTTGTTAAATCCATTGACTTTTAAAAATAAATGTTATAATAAAAATACAAATGCGTTGTCCATTATCGGACAGTATTATTCCAATGAGAAGTTTTCTCGTAAATTTAAAATTAAAGACACAAAACTATTAAAACTAAATATAACTAAAAACTGAAAAATCTATTCCAATAGAGCATAATTTCAAAATTAAATGTGAGAAATGTTCTCGAATTTAGCATGCGTTTTTGAAAACTATAAAACAAAAATACAACTTACGAAATAAAACCTAAGTAAAATCTACGTAAAGATTATAACTTTCTGCTATGAGAAATTTTATGATAAAATAATTTTTCTTTCGAAACTAATTAAAAAGAAGTAAAACTACGAAACTGAGAAAAACTACGAAATTGGTAAAAACTACGAAACTGATAAAAACTACGAAACTGATAAAAACTACGAAACTGGTAAAATCTATGAAACTGATAAAAACTACGAATAGATTAGAACTTTCTTCCATGAGAAATATTATTCATAAAGCATGTTTCTACAAAACTAATGAAACGAAATAAAAATTCGAACTGCGAAACACACACACAAAAAAAACACGAATCGATCATAGCTCTTGCTTTTTTCTATGAGAAATTTCCATGTGTAAATATAAAACTACTCTAAACAAATATATAAACTTAAGCTATGAATTCATAAGCCATACAATACTACATACCTCTGACTCTACATACTTAGTATTTTAGCTTAAAATAGTACGCGTTTCTTTTAGAACAAGTTTTTGGAAGTGCATTTTGCACTGTATCGGTTGTATCCTTTTCACTGCCGTATACCACAGCTACATTTGCCATTTCATTGTAATGGAGGGTTACTTGTAGATAGTCATGATTTATGACTGTACTTTTTCAGCCCATATAGCTGCAATAACTGTTCTGGGGCATTGGATTCCCAAGGACTTGAATTGGACCTGGATAAGGTGCTATTTCTGGGAGGTCCCTAAGGAGTGTGTTAATTTGGTTCTGTTGCAATACACCCATGCCATTTGGTGCCTGTGGGAATGGAAAAAGAACTCTGTTAGCGTGAGTTTACGCAATTCATCAATATATGAAATAGCTTAGTAAAACATTTTGAAACAGCTTAATCACAAATGAATGTCTGAATGCAAGAAAGTTGGCAAAACTTTTCAAATACGTTCTCACAAATTGCACTGTAATAGTCTTAAACGTCTCGTATCAAACGCTAGAATGTTTTTGGTAGTTTTGGAACTTGTACATAGATGATGCACGAGATGTGTTTGCGCTTTGAGCGTCATTAGTTCATGATCAGGCTACTTGGCCTCGGGATGTTTTATGAATCTCAAATGCACACTTGATACAAAGTGAAACAGAAAGCCATCAATATTCTCCTTAATTCAAGGTCGTTGAAGCCAACGCGCGCTTACAAAGTAAGAACATGATGTCAGTCAGTCAGGTTTTTACAAAAACTACAACTCGGCGGTAACTGGGTGTAAAGTGTTTAAACAAGCGGATAATGGCTCTTTTTCGTGTTGTGTTAGTCCTATCAACCATGAACTATGCTCGGGTATAACAGAGTAAGGTGTGCCCCGAGACATTGACCTCAAAAACCATGAGATGAAGATGTATTTGCATATACACCTCAGTCCAACTCCAACGTTCCGCATGGATAACACATCATAAAAGATCATCAGAACAGGATCGAAAGGAGTTTTTATAACATCTCTCAATACATAAAACCTCGAAATCCGCGTTCAGCTTGCGTTTAGGCACGTGGCCGAGCAAGAATCGCGCACGAGAGTTTCCTGGAAGGAACGTTAGCGACTGGCCTCACTGAAGCGCTACTCAATATTCATGGCACCTCACTGCAGTTGTCAGAACTCAAGTTATTGTAATCAGAATGGTTAGCCACATTAGTCAATAATCTCCCGCCGTTTGAAACGCGTTTTGGACACGATTACTTGATAATTGCCCATTGGACATAATCGTAAGGGTTTGTTGTGTAGTTAGTTCAAATACAAACGAGTCGTGATACATTCAGATGGAATCATTTTTTCTCCCTATCTCTGCATGGCCAATCGTCGGAAGTAAACATCAAATGCAAGTGAATCAGCTTTGCATGTAAGATATTAAAATTATTTGCTCTATATTAGTCCGTAACGTGGCTAGGACCACTGAGTTACAAGACATCCAACAACCTTCAATTGATCAGTGAAGAATTAATAATGTCATTATTACCTGAAGTTTGTAGGCTTCGTGAAACCATCCAACCTGGTGTAAAAGCCGTCGCTCTCTTTCAATTCGGTTACTCTCATTTAACACTTTCTGGAGGTGTCTGATGTACTCGATAGCTGTCCGAAGTGTCTCGACTTTTGATAGCTTTTTGTTCAATGGTGTTGTGGGGACATGTTTTCGCAAGTTGGCAAATCCATCGCTAACGAGTTTAACTCGGTTGCGTTCACGTTCATTTCTGCGTAATATAGAGACATGTTCCCTTTTTATGCAATGAGGGGCTTGGCACTGAGCCTTATGCTTGCTGTATTTAAGACTCGGGCACGAGGGGCTTCCATTGGCTTTTGCGCAATCCACAGACCCCGTTGTAGACTGAGAAGAAACGCTGGACGTCGAAGAGGGCGAGTCCAGTTGTGTGTCCAACGATGTCGGAGAACTCAGAGGTGAGTAGTAATCAGAACTCGACGTTGGTGAAGGCGTTTCATCACAGCTAAGCTCTGATAAGTCAAGATCATCTAGGTTTGGTAATGGGAAGTGTTCCTCAAGCGATATTCCATCCATTGTCAAAAAGGCAATGTGTGCATACGATAGCGTCGAGCTTGCCTCGCGCCTCATAAGCCGCGAGCGCCGCAGTGACTTACACACTAATCGAGTGTCGCCCTACTAAGCACACTGGTACGCGTGGAGTCATTATAAAAAAGATTGCAAGCCTAGTCTTCCCGAGGGACTTCACGGAAGGCTGCCCAAGCCGTCAGAGGAGGGGCAAGCGAGAGGGAGAATACAATGACAAGTAGGGTCTGCTAAGTGCCACAAGAGCGGCCGACGTATTTGTATGGACTAATCTTCATGTCAAACGAGTCATTTGTGTAGCGAGCATTTTGCGTGGCATTCGCGTGGCTAGAATTGTAATTAGTACTGCAGGACAATGACTGATTGACCACATCTAAGCCTGTAAGATGAGTCAACAAACCTAGAACTCATGAGCATCACTACGAACCCCTCCACGCGCGCGACAACAACGGATATTCCTTTCTCCTAAATCCACTGATTATGCTTTATTTGAGAATCTGGGAATCTAGATTTTGGATAAAGCACAAATCCGCACCTTGACAATGAACACTGTTTCTCAGAAGAATTGATTATCACCACTGGATCATTACTCGGGTTTTTGCATTTGAATAGGAATTAGATTTGAGTTCATTTAGGAAAAAGTCCTGTACGTATAAAATGCACAGGCTGTTGTTACAATAACTTAATACAATTGAGGCTTTGTCAGTTTCTTGGCAATGTTACAGTCAAAACGTCGGCTCAAATATTGACTAGTAATAAGAGGAGTTCATTACGTTGTGACTCGATTATCATGCTAATAAACGACTGGCCTTTTGGAGGGAATTATGCCATTGAATATACAGCAAAACACGAAAACAATCTCCATCACAGTTATCAACTAATCTCATTAGAACTTTCCTCAAATCGTCTTCTCGAGTCGAGAGACAAAGTTCTTAACAAATCGAATAAAAGTTGTGTAACAAGAGAAAGATATCGACTGAGTTGGCCTTGGGATTTCTTATGCAGATTGCCAACTAATTCAATACGAACACACAACAAAGCGATCGAAATTCCATCACAGTGAAGAACGTGATGTGCAGTGGAAATGGTCTCTAGAACTTTGATCGCAGTTCTGAGATTTCTAGCTGTTAATTAGCAGTTTTGGCAATAAAATCCTAAGTCATTTATCACCTCGAAGAAGTGAATGATTGATAGTATGTAATCTTGGGCGTGAGCGATTGTTTAGGGACAGTATCACCTAGCGCGTGCCAACACACTTATGACTAGCTAATACCACAAACGTTTCTATATTAAACTTGAGAAAACCACCGCACGACAGAGATCTTGGAGTTGGCAAGAAAACATGAGCTCAGAATCTTTACTAGTTGTTGAGTGTCAGGGGTACTGGCATTGAAGATCGTGATCATGACAAATTGTGTTCTCCTACTTGTGTAAACAAGCTTACTTTACGAATCAAGGTCAAAGTGAATTAACAGCGCGCTCGCGCCAGCACAACAACGCATCATCATTATTTATATTATCAGTGGCATTCTTGTACAGATAAGCTAAAGTGATGCCAAGGATACTCGCCGTACTTTCAGTGGTATTACGACACATATAGATCACTGATAAGAATAAGTTCCTTTAACAAAGAATTTCCGATCGTCCTAACTATAAACAATGTTGACAAATCACATTTTTAAGTTTCTAAGTTACTTTGGAAGACGAAATAATGGCTGAACTTTGGCCACGCAGATTTCTATGCATTGGGGTCGGTCTGAAATTCGCTCGCCTAGTCTGGACCTATGCTAACAAAACATTGAGCCTTTCTTTGGATATGCGACGCTGAAGCATTATGACGAAGCACTGCAATCAGAACTGCGTCCCAAAGTTTTTAGGTCTAGAGAATATGACTTTTCCATGAGAACAATTGTTTGCTGAAAATTATGTTTGCGCCAGTCGGCTCGCCTTCTCATTGTATTCACGCCTGACCTCTGATCTTCAACAACTCCGCAAAACAAGGCACCAGTCATAAACAACCCTCAAATTTATTTCATCTCAAAAACAGGGTAAAATTCTTCCAATCGAACAAACAATCGAGTCAAAATGAATAAAGTTTAAAATAAAATAAAAAACTGACAAGGTTGGACGAAGCAAACGCAGTACGACCGCACGTGGGTTCTGATCGGATGTCTAGTCCCATGCAGAGTCCGTGCTAATTCGCTTGTTCACAAGTCAACAAGTTTCTTAGCACCCTTCAAGTATTATTAACTGCGTCTTTTGCACATCTTTAGCTGGTGACTCAGGTTCGTTTGTGGCTCGCCAACAATTTGACGCTGGATTTATCCCGACGCGTGCCTAAGTATTCTTTAATAAGAGTGCCACTCATAGCTAAGCCTCGCGGAACGCTTGGTCGTTTTCAATATTCATACAGTACAGATAGCGTAAGTGGTTCTAGCTTAACTATAAACCCAAAGCATGACCCCACACAGGGATTGAGGACCAAAGGTCTGGGATCACTAAGTTTGCGCACGTGAATCATACTACATTCCACCAAAAACATTCATTTTTCAATACGCGATCGAGTCATGTCTCTTCATCCAGGGGTGTTACGCTAATGCACTTATCAGATCAGAGTGATTGCGTGAAAATTCTGCCCGGCGTCTACGAGGCTAGTCACATCAAATCTTAGTAACAAAAGAGTCGTGGCCACTCGCTGCACCTATACACAGCGCGTCATGATTGATAATGCTGAACAAAATATTTCCCTTCGTAGTTCATTACTCCACCTTCTGTAGCTCTCTCTCTCTCTCTCTCTCTCCTTCGCTATTTGAGCAACAATTGAAGTACATTTCCTAGTTTTGCAACTAGATCTATCTCCATGCGCGATAATTAGATCAGGGCCGGGAGCAACAATTGAATGCTGAACAAAATATTTCCCTTCGTAATTCATTACTCCACCTTCTGTAGCTCTCTCTCTCTCTCTCCTTCGCTATTTGAGCAACAATTGAAGTACATTTCCTAGTTTTGCAACTAGATCTATCTCCATGCGCGATAATTAGATCAGGGCCGGGAGAAATTTATCTGCTATAGAATTCGATTGAAAAACTGATTCAAGTCACTCCCTCACTATTAACCACCAGTCATTTCCAGGAACTGTCGTGTATTATAATTGAGAGAGTGGTATTTCCGGTTCTTCAGAAAGTACTAATTGTGTTCCCTGGCGCATGCAATAATCGTACACGAAAATGCACACATTTTTGTCATAAACTTCTGTCAAAGAACTAAGTGTCCTAAGAAGGCTTATGGGCCTCGAGGCAGCACGTACTACCAGATTAACTAATAACGACGCCAAACTCAAAAGATTTGACCAAAGATGTCTTCAATAATGGTTGGATTAGCGAGTGAGCATCATATATTATACTCATTCTTTTCATAATACACACGACTCGTGCGCGCGTCAGTCTATTGTTGGAGTATTTTCGATGAACTAAATTGTATGTAAACTATTGAGCTTAGAAATCATATCTATATGCGAAATAAAAGTCGTGGTAAGTAAGGAATATTCGAATGAGTCTGGAATTTGCCTGGAAATGGTGCTGATACTTTTAATACCAGTAAATAGTACCAAAGGAGCTTGAGCTACCACATGCGCATTAGTAGAATGTCATTGATCCATGTAACTTATCTTATCTTAATTTATCTTATCTGTTCACTTTAAATATATGTTTATATGATACATAGTCATGTCAGCTTATACTTATACTGTATTATTATTATATTATTGTATGTGTGTATTTGTATTTTTCTCTTGTTCTTCATTGACTGACCAAATTATATTTTTCAAAATAAATTATATTCTCAGCTATCTATCTCGGTTAACCTAGTGTTATTATAGATAGCTTGTACCTAATAATCCAGTTATATTACTTAACCCGCAAAACATAACTTTTCTTCATCTATTAACTTAACTTATAAACTAAATTGTATGTAAACTACTGGTACTAAAATAAAGTCTATGTCTATGTCTATGTCATGGAAAAGGCAGATTTTAGACCAGTTTGATTGACAGTTTTAGCAAAATTGCGCAAGACACAATTGCGCATAGAATCTCACAAGCACGTTTAGGCCCTTATGCGAGTTTTTTTTTTTTTTTCCCAAGATTCGCCCATAGAGGCAGGTGTTGTACAATAGGACACGAAGTCCCCAGTTCAACAAATTGCATCTAAATACAATGTGTTGATCAATTTTAATGCTAATTCTAAATTTATTTTAAGCCTACAGAGATGTTATCGTACTAAAAGGTTCCAGTTCCAGTACTCGCAACACCAAAATACTATGCTTTCGCGGTGGGTTTCACTAAGGAATGCAAGAGGGGCGGTTTACTTTGCTCTTTGCCGATTACCTTCGAGTATGAAGGCCCGACGCACACAGAATCTCACGAAAACCCGACCAAGGAATTCCAAAGGCATACCGCTACACCCACCCTACCGCACCGAAACCACACCGCAACCGCACTTTAGTTGCTATAGTTACAGCTAAAGAATGCCCGAAAACATCAACACCATTACTCTTCTAGTATGTTCTTTTCATAGACATTATATATACAGTCATTCTCAAAAAGGTTGTCCAGATGAAAAGACTATAATACTTTAACAATAAAGTCACGTGATTCATTATGTTTACAATTTCTGCGCGCGGAACTGCGAGTTGATACCAGCGCCATTACATTCAGTTCTCACAATGCCGTGTACTTTTGCATCTCAAATTGAAATTCCACGAGGAAATTGAATACATAATGAATCACGTGACTTTATTGTAGTATTGTAGTCTTTTCATCTGGACAACCTTTTTGAGAATGACTGTATATTATATATATACTTAGGTGTCTAGTGTCCAGGGCAATCTCGGTTAACCAAGTACTCGAGGTCGATTTACCAAGCATTGCTATACAAGCGATGTAAGAAAATTCCAAACATTTACAGGTTAATAAAGTGATATGGACTAGCGGTTAAACTAGTAGAGACTGCGTCGGTGTATAGACAGGGACTAGCGGTTAAACTAGTAGAGACTGCGTCGGTGTATAGACAGGGACTAGAGGTTGAACTAGTAGAGACTGCGTCGGTGCATAGACAGGGACTAGCGGTTAAACTAGTAGAGACTGCGTCGGTGTATAGACAGGGACTAGCGGTTAAACTAGTAGAGACTGCGTCGGTGTATAGACAGGGACTAGCGGTTAAACTAGTAGAGACTGTGTCGGTGTATAGACAGGGACTAGCGGTTAAACTAGTAGAGACTGCGTCGGTGTATAGACAGGGACTAGCGGTTAAACTAGTAGAGACTGTGTCGGTGTATAGACAGGGACTAGCGGTTAAACTAGTAGAGACTGCGTCGGTGTATAGACAGGGACTAGCGGTTAAACTAGTAGAGACTGCGTCGGTGTATAGACATGGACTAGCGGTTAAACTAGTAGAGACTGCGTCGGTGTATAGACAGGGACTAGCGGTTAAACTAGTAGAGACTGTGTCGGTGTATAGACAGGGACTAGCGGTTAAACTAGTAGAGACTGCGTCGGTGTATAGACAGGGACTAGCGGTTAAACTAGTAGAGACTGTGTCGGTGTATAGACAGGGACTAGCGGTTAAACTAGTAGAGACTGCGTCGGTGCATAGACAGGGACTAGCGGTTAAACTAGTAGAGACTGCGTCGGTGTATAGACAGGGACTAGCGGTTAAACTAGTAGAGACTGTGTCGGTGTATAGACAGGGACTAGCGGTTAAACTAGTAGAGACTGCGTCGGTGTATAGACAGGGACTAGCGGTTAAACTAGTAGAGATTGCGTCGGTGTATAGACAGGGACTAGCGGTTAAACTAGTAGAGACTGCGTCGGTGTATAGACAGGGACTAGCGGTTAAACTAGTAGAGACTGCGTCGTTGTATAGACAGGGACTAGAGGTTAAACTAGTAGAGACTGCGTCGGTGTATAGACAGGGACTAGCGGTTAAACTAGTAGAGACTGTGTCGGTGTATAGACAGGGACTAGCGGTTAAACTAGTAGAGACTGTGTCGGTGTATAGACAGGGACTAGCGGTTAAACTAGTAGAGACTGCGTCGGTGAATAGACAGGGACTAGCGGTTAAACTAGTAGAGACTGCGTCGGTGTATATCAATCAAAGTGTGTAGAATGAAACTTTTTAAAACAATTTACTAACGTTTCGGGCGTTAGTCCTTCGTCTGAATGCTAAAGATTATTATTATTATCATTATTATTATTGTTTCATTCTGCGCATAAATACGAATAAAGAACATAGAAAATACCCGAAATTACAGGAGTAATTTCAATGGTAAAAATACTGTGCCACCGGACTCCATTAGTGATTAGTGTTGACTATTAAAAACGCATTGAAATCATACGAATCAACTGTACTATTACTGCTGGAAATGCGCAAAGAAGTATTTACGCGGTCCTTTTAGTACGATAACATCTCTGTAGGCTTAACATAATTTTAGAATTAGCATTAAAATTGATCAACACATTGGATTTAGATGCAAATTGTTTTTGTTCGAGGTAATTGGGCAATGTTTTTGCATTACGGTGCGCGCGTGCGTCGGTCTGAGATACGAACAACATCATCGACATCCCCAAGATGCAAACATACTCTTCTTCTCTAGATAAAACCACAGTAACTACAACCTTTATCTAAAGCTTGTGGATTCTTAGTAGAGAGAAAATGCTGATGTTTATACCTGGTTAAGTACTGACATGGGTTTAGTTTAGTACCGTAGCCTGCATGCACATACTAGAGAACGCTAGCATTGCTAATCTTTAGACTACCTGCCACTTTTCAGTTTGAACTTCAGTTAAAACTTGTACCTCAAAACCAAGCCAGAAGTTTTAATAATTCATCAGTCATGAGACAGAGGACTGAACGCGAAAGTTCCTATTGACAATACCTCACAATGGGCGTTGTTACTCTTTTCTCTTTCTGTTGGACAAAATACAACATACCACTGTCCTAGCGATCAAAGTAATTGCTCAACATATTGAAAATCAAGCGATTCTCGGTCCAAGAAAGGTGTAAAAATTCGAAGCAAACTCGTAGTTGTCCATAATGCTGGGATTACACATCTAATGAATGCTTATTGTGCTTAGGATTAGTAGGATTTGAGTTCTTACAATGAAAGCTGATAGTGAAGAAAATTGAGCTTCGTGCCATTAATTGCTCGACATTTTTCAACTTAATATCTATGTAGTTGTTCGTGTCATATTTGGAGTCATTGAAGCCCCCTTCCCTTCTCCCCACCCAACACCCAGGGAGGAGGATCCAAGCTCAACACACTTGGCTCGCTCTAAATCCTCTTTTTCACTAGCGATGCGAGCACAAACACAAGCGGCGCATTTCATAGCCTGATTTTCAGACGGTCCGTGGTCCTCCGCTTTCGCTTTCTTTCTCTCGGGAGGACCACGGACCGTCTGAAAATCAGGCTACGTAGTACTTCACTGTGAAGACGGATTTGACTCTTGAATAAGCTCAAGAAAATGTAACATTTTGATCCTTTTGCTTCTGTTTGCTTCCGATTGTGAAATAAGGCTGAGAACTGCTTGCGCTTCTGCTGGTGTCGCTAGTGAATAGTCGGGTTATTGGAGCTGAAACTTGCGTTATGAAATACTATGAAAGAAGAGTCTAAAAGAGCGCAATGAATTATGGGAACTATCCTCGAAAAATAAAGTTATCATTATTACAATCCTCGAAATGATTTCATTTTGCAATAAGTTGCACCATTCTATAGTACATCTGATAATCGATCCAAGAACAGCAAGATAACCTTGGCGATATTCTTGGCGATATACGAACTAGCTCTCTACGTTGGACACTAGTTTAGTATTCCAGATCAATTTCAATATGCAGTATATATATTTTGATTGTAAACAGCGCCTTTGGGCTATACGAATTAAAGCGCTTTACAAGTTTATTTATTTTTATTATTCCAACTCAGTCCACCTTTACGTGGTTCAGAAAGGACCAGAGAGTGCAAAATTAAGGTAGAGAGAGAGTGTATGTCAGTGCCTCTGGGACCAGGGTAGTCTAGAGCGAGTTGACTGTGAAGAATAAGTTTTTGAAGAGTTTGTACATCGTCGGGTTTCAGGGAGGTACCAATACATAACTACATCAAATCACGCGTTACGGCATATCACACAACAAGGGTAGCAGTTGGGTGGTAAGGTAGTCAGTCAGTCAGTCATTAAGTGAAGGAGTGGCTCAGTCAGTCAGTCAGTCAGTCACTACCTCAGTCAGTCAGTGACTCAGCGAGTCTGTCAGTCAGTGACTCAGCCAGCCAGTCAGTCAGTGACTCAGTCAGTCAGCGAGTCAGTTAGTCAGTGACTCAGTCAGTCAGCGAGTCAGTTAGTCAGTGACTCAGCCCGCCAGTCAGTTAGTGACTCAGCCAGCCAGTCAGTGACTCAGCCAGCCAGTCAGTCAGTGACTCAGTCGGTCAATGACTCAGTTAGTCAGTGACTCAGCCAGTCAGTCAGTGACTAGTGACTCAGCCAGCTAGTTAGCCAGTCAGTGACTCAGCCAGCCAGCCAGCCAGCCATTAGTTGAATCAGTCGGTGACTACTAAGGCAGTCACGCAGTCGGTCAGTGAGCCAGTTCATGGCCCACGAACTCTTTCATGTCCACGCACTTCTCGAAATAAACCGGAAAGACTCCTATGGTTAGAAACGTTACAAAGAGACAATAGTTCCCTGTTTTCTATCTCTTGTCAAACAACAACACATACGCAGTCAAGCCTTGAATCATGGACGAGCTCCTCTTGCAACACGTGGGACTACTCTACGGGGCCGCTTCAATAATATAACGTGAATTTGGTCCATAATCTTTATCACTAAAGTTATCAAGATTATTTAAAGATATTTGCACAAGTGATACACAGGAGTTAAATCACTCTATATAATTATAAATACATTTGAATGGCTTTAGAGATTAGGTTTGGTCGGTCAAGGAGTATGGTGAACTCTACGGGGCCGCTTCAATAATGTAACAATTTGGTCCATAATCATTATCAAAGTTATCAAGATTATTTAAAGATATTTGCACAAGTGATACACAGGAGTTAAATCACTCTACATAATTATAAATACATTTGAATGGCTTTAGAGATTAGGTTTGGTCAGTCAAGGAGTACGGTGAACTCTACGGGGCCGCTTCCATAATGTAACGTGAATTTGGTCCATAATCTTTCTCGAAGTTATCAAGATTATTTGAAGATATTTGCACAAGTAATACACAGGAGTTAAATCACTCTACATAATTATAAATACATTTGAATGGCTTTAGAGATTAGGTTTGGTCAGTCAAGGAGTACGGTGAACGCTAAATTGAACGGCAGCTTATCTTGTCACGTGACACAAGAGTGATTATACGTGTAATTGTAATTATTATCGTTATTATTAACGAATCATCGACATCACGGAATGACGTACAACGCTAAGTACACTTAGAAAATCAAGTGCGCACGTCGAAAAAGCCCTCGATAGAAATGCTTTACCCAACGTAAATATCACAGAACTTCTGAGCTACGAAGCTTATTTTGTTCTCGTAAAGTTATTCCGTGCAGGAGCCTCCCTACCCCCTGTTGGGATTCTGGACTCAACTAGTCAATCAAATCACCAGGGGTCCATGCATGGGGTAAGTTTACATGTGATGAAATTGGCTCCAAAACCAACCGGCCGTAAAAAGTTCATCAACTTAGCTACATCTCTTATGCTATGGTGAAAATATTCTTATTTTATCACTTTGGTGTCTTACGATTGGTCAGTCTGCGGTCTATAATTACAGTATGGACCAGTACTGGGTTAAAGAGAGGGTACCTGCTCGTTAATCAGCAGCTTCGTTTTATTGGCTCTTAATTAAAGCATAAAGCTGCCACCAGTAACAACAATGCCATATAACTTAATAACTAGTCCAACATTGAATTGGGATTAAGATATCAACACAAAAACAACATAATAGTTTTCTAGACGCGAGAGAGAAGCCTCCAAACGCACCTAACAAGCCGACACTTCTGCGACGAGAAATTATAGAAATTATAGAAATTATAAATTAAATTATATAAATTATAAAAATAAAAATTATAAATTATTATTAATTAAATTATAGAAATTATAGAAATTATAAATTAAATTATATAAATTATAAAAATATAAATAATAAATTATTATTAATTAAATTATAGAAATTATAGAAATTATAAATTAAATTATATAAATTATAAAAATATAAATTATAAATTATTATTAATTAAATTATAGAAATTATAGAGAACATTCCAAACTAAGTTCCATAAGTTTCTTACTGGCTGCATTACTAAGGGTACTGACCACCTTTCTGCACGCTATTGTCGAGTATATTTCGTACATGAATGACAATGATGTACAAGATACATATATACATTAATGGGGTGTCTTTATACACGTGGTCGTATGAAGCAACAGAATGGAGCAAAGACTACTTTCATTTCATTTTAATATATTTAGATGAACATCCAGCAGTGAGTGTTCGGTTCGCTGCTCATGCGCACAAGCCTCTGGCGATCAGATTAATTCCCGTCACGAAATGATGCGTCAGTACACAGGCAACCCAACCATTGTTTCCGAGGCGGTTACTTATAATTTATATAAAAATATATGTATGCGCGCGTCTTTTTTGATGGGTTTCCTGTGGTAGAGCGCACGCGCGCAATATGTATTATGTTGGGATTCCTGTGTACGTCCCGCAGGACGCGCCCGCAGAAATGTAGTATTACCCTCGTTATAAGGCAGGTTGTCAAGTAGAGTCGTTTTCGTACGAGTGGTACAGTACCTACAATAAAAATCTAAAATTTTGTATTGCTATGTACCTAGAACGTATAATTCCTGGGGGGGGGGGGGGGGGGGGGGGGGGGGGGGGGGGGGGACTACCAGTCTGAATTTAGGGGGGGGGGGGGGGGGAATCATAAAATTGCTGGCGCCAAATATGATGGTAGTATTACCGGGTAAGACATAGCGGAAAAACCAGTCTGAATTTAGGACAGAGTTGTGTCGACAAACTTCAAAACAATAAAGAATCATAAAATTGCTGGCGCCAAATATGATGGTAGTATTACCGGGTAAGACATAGCGGAAAAACCAGTCTGAATTTAGGACAGAGTTGTGTCGACAAACTTCAAAACAATAAAGAATCATAAAATTGCTGGCGCCAAATATGATGGTAGTATTACCGGGTAAGACATAGCGGAAAAACTGCAAAGCTGCTGTTTTCATACAGTTTTCATTAACTGGCATTGATACATCAACAACTGGCATTGATACATCAACAACTGCGATTGATACATTTGTGCTAACATTACTCAAAACTTGTGGCAAAATCTTATTAAGTTCGGGTAAAGCTTCCAGGAGATATTTACGAAAACGATGGTTTTTCTGCTGATCAAAATGTCACCTCTCCCAAAGTACAAGATCTTATATCTCTGAGATCCATTTTCCGAATTTTGGTGGCATTTAACATTTTGTTAGTTGAGCATAAAAGGGCTTGTATACAAAATATTGAGCTTAACAACCTATACGTGTCCTTATTAGAACAGGCTGTAAAACGTTTTCCCGCTCTGTTACCGGGTAATAGTATTTACATCCATAGAAATTGCTCGTAAATCGTTAATAATCGCTAGTAAATCGCTAGTAACAAACGGGACTTTAATTTCTGTGTGCGACAAAACGTACATCCTATTTAAGGGTCCGATTTTTTTCATATTGAAATTACAAAAACTATCAGGATGCACATACCTCTACAGCATGCATAGGAGAGTATATCCCGCGGGACAATCCCGTATCGTAAGTACGTACTACTACTAGACTAGATCACTAACCTTAGTTTATTGGTAAACACAGTGATCGTAAAGGGGTGGATGTAAGTGAGCCAGGGAGTGAGTTGTCTTGATTAATTAGACTAAAGGATTTGTGATCAAAATCTGAGTTCTCCTCCAGAATAGGCGACTTGCACTAAGAGGTCACGTGACCCCAACCCCCTTAAATCGAACAGCAGTGTCAAAATGAACTCCAGAAATGAAAAGAGCAGCTCGAAATTAGTAAAAGGGTGAAGTTTCAGCGCATAATGTTTGACACAGGAGAAATGACAGTAAAAATAAAATCCATCGTTTTCTAAGATTTTGTTTGGAAAATGCATTGGATGCAAGAGCCGTGCCAATGCATTTTCCAAACAAAATCTTAGAAAACGTTCGATTATATTGTTAATGTCATTTCTCCTGTGTCAAACATTATGTGAATTGAAACTTCGCCCTTTACTAATTTCGAGCTGCTCTTTTCATTTCTGGAGTTCATTTTGACACTGCTGTTCGATTTAAGGGGGTTGGGGTCACGTGACCTCTTAGTGCAAGTGCCTATTCATAGATCATTTACACTGTTTCTGCACAGACCCCTTCAATTACAGAGCACACAAAAGCAGTCGAAAGTTCTGTTTGTTTTCCATCATGACAAAATGGGGAAACTTTGAACGTTATTACCACTACCACCACCACTACCACCACCATCATAATCATCATCATCTCCATCACCAATGAAGATGAGCAACGCAATTTCATCTTCATTGTTACATGTATGTACGTTATGGTTACAAAACAGATATTTAAAAAAGTTATACCCCAACAATATTTTTATATCAAGCATTTTACAAAAATATTTATTATAATTCCAATCAAAATGTCAAGTACATGTAAGGGAAGTTTTCAGCGTTTTTTTAATACAATTTTTCAGTAATTACTAAATAGCCTGAAGGCTAATAAACTTGGCCCTCAACTATATCTATAAAATTACAGAAGCAGAAGAAACGTACTCTGGTTTCCAGAGGCTACATACAGAGAGACAAGCAAGACTCCGGTCACCAGAATAAAATATATGTGGATTATACAGAATCATGGGACCAACATAAACCCATTGGTACGCTGACCATATTGATATATTATAAACATACCAAAAATGATAATAATCGAATATGGGATCATCATAATAATAACTGCTGTAATGCCATATTATAAACAGTTCAGACATTTTGGTATTTTTTGTTTGTTGTTGTTGTTGACATTTTGGACACTACTACTTCTGATTGATGCATGCCAATCAGATTATCTTTGCATATTCACCATAGCATACTCATTTTATCTTTCACTACATCATCTAGGAGAGCAGCCTATTGATTGGCAGCTTTTAATAATTATTATTCTATATTGACATATGTACATGTATGTTGTACACAAATATTTTAATCACATAAGCCTGTGACAAGACATAAGGAAACATCAAATATGCGATTAAAAAATTGAAAAGGTGTAATATTGTGGTAATGATGGTGATTTGGCTCATATACAAAATGCATGTAACTTGCGATTTATATATCCCATTTAGCAGCATATGATCTATTGAATAGCTTTATCAAACAGTATAGTCATTCATAAGTTTTAAATGTAGTATCGAATAGTTTTTTAACTAATATATAGTATATAAATCTATTCAGGAGATAACTAGATAGGGTTAACCTTCTCTCGAATGTATAGGTGAAGTGAATAAACTATTATTATTTATTATTGTTAAACGAGCGAAGGACTGGGAACGAGTTTTAAGAATTAATCTAATTAAGAAATGAACCCCATCACATGAAAGAGCATATCAGAATTAGTAAGTTTTAGGAGTTTGATAGGGATTGGACAAGTAGCAACTGAACTGCAGACATTTCAAAACTGCAAAAATTACAAGGAAACTATGGTTACTCGGGACAAGCGTCCCTAATAAACATACATTTCTTTGTAATTTTTGCGATTTTTGGAAAGCTGTTACTCGTTCAATATCTAACAAAACCTTGTGAAACTTTGTAATAATGCTAATTCTGACATGCTCTTTCTTGTGATGGGGTTCATTTCTTAATTGGATTAATTCTTAAAACTCGTTCCCAGTCCTTCATTCGTTTCTAAAGTGGCTAATTATTATTGTTATGATAACCTGGCTGGTTATCATTATATCTATGCTTCCTTTCAGTCAGCTTGTAACATAGGCTAGCCTGCATCCCCCTTTCTCACCCCAGCCCTCTATCCTCTCCCTAACCCTCCTCCCTCTTCCCTGTACCAGCTACACAGGCTACACATAGGCTTGCGCTCTTTACACTAAGTACATCTTTATACAATTCCTATCTAATGTTACCTGCCTTTCACTGTCTAGAATCCATCGTCTTAATTGACACCTGTCAATCGTCATTTCTATCCTAACTCAGCATAGTCCTTGTGTCATAGATGTGACGTCGCTGTGCGGCAATTTGCTGCTTCCATCTTGCATGCCGTTGGTCAATAGCTCTGACACTGAAACGCCGATGACGGCGACTCCTGGCAGTCAACTGTTCTTGCATCTTGAAAAATTAAGAGGGAGTATCAATAATTTATATGGGGAAATAATATACTGTATACCCTTTGGTAGAATAGTTTAGTTAATATGGTAGTCTAGCCTTCATTACATCCTGCGTGACAATGTCATGGTCTCCCTGTGGTGAGCTATAGGAGGAGAACTGGATGCTATTTTTGTTGATCCCAGTCCTCCTCCTATTATTTACCACAGGAAGACCAGACCCCAAAGACAGATTGCTTGCAGTTATATTAGTTCTGCACAGCTAGGCTTTAAGTTTGTGTGTGTGTGTGTGTGGGGGGGGGGGGGGGGGGGGGGGGGGGGGTGTGGTGGGGGTATGTGTGGGGTGTGTGTGTGTGTGTGTGTGTGTGTGCGTGTGTGTGTGTGTGTGTGTGGGGGAGTTGAATAAATTGTTCTTATTTCATGTTGTCATTAAGGTTTTGAATTGCTGGTTTGCAATCATTCTAAAGTACAAAGATGCAGCAGCCATGTTGGAGGAACAAACAAGTAAAGCTACCGGTATTGAGTAACGCTTTGTCAGGTTCTCACAATAACCTAAATTCTCCTGTGTTCTCTTTGAATTCTAGAGGAGAATTTGGATTTGGATCACAAGTCACTTAATTTAAAATTACAAGGCTTCAAATAAACACTTAAAATCAGCAGATGGAACTGATAAAACTAATTTAGAAAGTAGACAATGATCAGTTCCATGTCTCTGGCTTCAAACAAAATCCGCAAAAAGCAAAAATGAACACGCTCAATACTTCCTAGTTAAAGGGACCCTAGCCTGTGTAGCAAGCGTTTTTTAGGCCGCGCGGAAGAGTTTTTGTTTTTTGGCCGAGTGAAATTTGGGACAAGAGCAAAAAGGGGAGGGAGGGGGAGAGGGAAGGGCGAGAAGGAAACGCTTGCAGGGAAACCCTGTGATTTTGAAAAACGCCGTTCATGAGCGAACGGGGTTTCTGATTGGCGCGGCGTGGTACTGTTGATTGACAACCCATCAGGTGATACATTTTATCGAGTGTTTATGAAGAAATAAATAGAGCATTGAATTCTCTTTCGGAGCTAGGATTTAACTGCATTTTGCGTCCTGAACAGATGTCCTCGATTACACAACTAATGCGTGGAGGAGATTTGCTTGCTGTTCTTCTGACTGGCTTCGGAAAAAGTTTAATTTTTCAGACTCTGGCGATGGCGAAGCAACATACATGTGTAAACACTTGGTAATTTGCCCGCTCAAAAGTCTAATAAAAGATCAGATACTAGAGGCGTCCTCCATCGGATTAAACAGTGCCAGCTCAATACCAGAATGCGATCTATATGACATCGTAAGCGGTAAATTTCAGCTGCTGTTCGCCTCGGCGGAAGATGCCCTTCAAAAATAAATCATTTTGAAGAAGTATGAGAGGCAGCTTGCCAATTCTTGTTTACTTTCTTCATCGCGAGGAATTCTTACCACAACATTCCCACTGAATTTACGATTACTACTTTAACTTGAAGTTCTCCACCTCCAGTTTATAGGTCATCAACTGTTGAGGCACGACTGCTAGATCGTTTTGTGCGTGCTGTAGTTTATTAGTGTTATCTCTAAATTCCAAACCGACTTCCTTCGATGAGATTTTTATGCGATGGAGACTATTTGTGACAGATCCAAAATGAAATTTCACTTCCGCCGTATAATAGCTTCATTGGGATTGGCTACTTCACTGATAAGCTGTCACAATATGAATTCATTCAACCGTCAAATGTCAAGGGGCGTTTTTCAAAATCACAGGGTTTGCCTGCAAGCGTTTCCTTCTCGCCCTTCCCCCTCCCCCTCCTTCCCCTTTTTGCTCTCGCCCCAACTTCCGTGCGGCCTACAAAATGAAAACTCTTCCGCGCGCGGCCTAAAAAAACGCTTGCTACGCAGGCTAAAGGAGCCCTGCAAGAACAGTATAAGTGACTTGTGATCAAAATCTGAATTCTCCTTTAAGAATACAAAGAGCACACAGGAGAATTTAGGTTTTGATACGGCATATCACCTACAATCAATGTACATACTAACTCTGTAATTGCACAGACCCCTTCAATTAGCAAGTTAGTTATTACTCAATACTGTTGTGTAACATTTTTTAATAAACGATTTATCTATCTATCTACATACCTCATCTGAAGTAACACTAATCTCAATGGGAGATATCTTGGAATCCACAAACAGATAGACAGCATAGACAGTCAGGCAGACCAAGAGGACAACTATAAATATTATCACCACCTACAGAAATACACAATGATACATTGATACTTATCAATATATCAATAGAAAAATAAACGCTACACAACGTTTCGATGTCACAGACATCATTATCAAGTGCAACTGATGTACAAGATGAATAAATTCATACAAGAACTGAAACCGGCACTTAATATACAGACTGACTCCATTAACACAAAGTTATTTTAGTATATTATACCCATGGGAACTGCCACTTAGCTTAATTTAATTTATTCATCTTGTACATCAGTTTCACTTGATAATGATGTCTGTGACATCGAAACGTCATGTAGCGTTGATTTTTCTATTGATATTGAAAACCATAAGCCAAGTAACTATTATATTCATTATAATCATATTCATTAATAATTCACAAGGAAATCACAATAGAAATCATAACCGTGAAGTGTGTTTTATATCTGATACACAATAGTCCTCATTTACCTCAACTTTAATAGCGATTTTCTCAGCGCAAATTACTCATATCTTCAAAATTTTGATAAAATATGAAATACTCCAGTTTCGCGTTGTTTAGAGATGACCGCTGTCCTTGACAAAAGACGCATTTGTACAGGCTTAGCCTCGATTCAGAAACCAGACCGTGCAAATCAAAAATGTTTCTATTGTTTCATTTTTTCGTGTTCTTGTTGGTATTTGTGAATAATTTACCCTGACTCGAGGCTAACCCTGTACAAATGCGTCTGTTGTCAATAAGTACAGCGGTATCTGTGAACGCGAAAAGGGACTATTCTACAACTGTTCATTTGATAAGCAACTCATAATCCATGGGATATTCCTACGGCTCGACATTGTAATTCCCATACAGTACGACTGCTCATATTGGATCTAGACTATTACATATACTGTCAGTATTCATGCCAAGTTTGACCACCTGTAATGTATAATTTGCATACTTCTGTAGCCGTCATTAGCCAATTCTAACATGGTGAGACATAATACTATTGATTTAGTTCCAGACAGAAGTACATCATGTATGTGAATACAGAACAGTTCAATGTTACATTGTATATACCACCTATAGATCTATTGAAACTGGCGAGTATATGTGCTGCGTCATTGTATAAATAATTAAATGATAAATTTAATGGTGAAAGGAAATCTATAACACCGTAAAAAAGAGTAGTACTTTTAAAACATTACTGACGCTTTGACTGATGAAGGGCTAAGTTAATTAAACACTCTTTTATACGATGTTATAGATTTCCTGTAACCATTGACCTTATTTATAGAGTACCTTTATAAGAATAGTATTCCTTGCTTCGTACATGCACTGGCAACGAAGACAGAAGCTTTCCTCTCTCTTAACGATATGTTGGCAATTGCTACAGAAATAAATTATGCTCATTGTCAACACAATTAAACCCAAACTACATATATCAGTCCATCAATTGATTATTATTATTATTATTATTATTATTATTATCAATGTTATCACCTAAGTTGTTAGATCACATTATTAAGTCATATGAAAACTGGTCTACATATAGCTAATTGCATAATCGTTGTCGGGTTGAAAATCATAAATCATAAAAGCTGAGACCGCAAGGATGGATGGGAAATCAGATCTTGAATTACATGCAGATATATTCAATGTTCTCGGTAGTTTTGAAAATATATGAGCTATTTAACTAAGATCCTACAAGTCTGGATGAAAAGGTCGATCATTTGACGAAGTTATTTGAGAGTTTTAATTTCCCAGAATTCCTTTTGGTCATAGCTTTCATGATTTTCAACCCGACAACGATTATGCAATTAGCTATATACATGTACATGTATGCTTCTCACTTGGAACCTCTTAAGGCCCTGTTACACACACACTTTTCCGTTAAACTTGCCTCACAAAAAAAAAATGTTGCAAGTTGCAACCGTCATGTTACACATCAATTTTTTGTTGCAATCAGCTTCGAGAAAAAAACAGGTCGGTACGATGTTATAATTTTCCTCGCTCCTGATTGGATAGCGCTCTAATTGTAGCCACGCAAGTTGCACAAACCATGTCATACGTAAATCTTTTCGTACAACTTGTAGAAATTTGTTGCAGAAAGTAGAAACCAAATCAACTTCTCGTGCAACTTGCAAAATTAAAAATCAAGTTGCAAAAGAGGGTGTTACACGATAAAAATGCACATGCAACTTGCAACATTCTTTTTTCCAAGTTGCACGAAAAAAAGTGTGCGTGTAACAGGGCATTTACAGTGCTATGCTCAAAACTTAATGTGACCACCTTAACGTGTTCACATAATTCTGTCTCAACCTAAAACAATAGAATGTCACCATGTCGAAAGCTGATTGGCTAATAATGGCGACAGAAGTATGCAAGCACACTTACAGGTGGTGACAGTTTTGAGAGTCGCACTGTAATACTTTAGCCACTTACCACTGATCTGTTGCAACAGTAGCTACAAAGACATTTCTTGTTCTGTTACTGTCTCTTTCTTTTGGACATATACATTTACATCGAACATCTGCATAAGATGCCTGTATAAAGAGGAACTGAAATTATTTGATGGATATACAGTATGTAGTATTGTAATCTTTTCATCTGGACAACTTTTTTGAGAATGACTGTATGTTGTTTCGCTCTAGTTATGTTGATCTGACTTATAACACTTTACTAATCCCACAGGCTGACCATGAGGCTTGTGTAAAGGATGTACCAAACTTGACACCCCCAGGGTGTGTGATTGATATCAAGCAATTCTCCCCCCCCCCCCCCCCCCCCCTGCCCCCAATTCCCTCTGCTCAGTTCTTGAAACACTTTGACCAAAGTTCAGCATTTTCCCTCACACAAGGGGAATTCGTTAATTCAATCCCTTTGTATCCCCAACTGTCAACATATCCCTCTGGATATGCAATGCATGGCTATGACTACATATGTCCGAAAAGTCTCTGAGTGAGCGATACTATGGAATACTCTATGCTTATTTTGATTTTAATAGTACACATGCAATTCTGCTACTTCGTATAAACAGAGATATAAAGTAGGCATACAATGAAATAGCTTCTTAGCTTTCGCTTACAACTACAACTTATTCTCACAACAACTAAATCCAAAGAGGAAAAGAAGCTGTAAACTTTATTTACTGTATTAAAGGGCCGTATTAAAGCTTACCTGGTTTGTAGAGGAACTTGACGAGTTTGTGCCTTCAAACAACGAAAAAGCCAAAATAAACAGTACAATCCAAACCATCTTGAAGTATTCAGTACACATGCAATGTTTATCAATGATGTAGAGCGAAATGGGAAAAGAAAAGCATGATTAATGAGTAGGAAGAAAAACTTTGACTACATTGTACCAACTACAAAGTCGCCATATTGAAATTCTTTCACAAGCAGAGCGAGCCTGGTAACTAAAATTAATACGTGAACTCTCAACGTGAACGGGGTTCCTGTGCCTTTTCAAATTCAAAGCGGAAGTCTAAACAGTCTTTCCCTCTCTCACTCCTCCCCTCCCCCATCCCCTGGTTCCAGAGTCTGGAAGTCTGAAGGACGAGAGCGAATCCGAAGGACGAAGGACGAGAGTCGAGTCCGAAGGGCAGGCCCGCCTCTCTTCTCTCGCCTCAGCATGTACCAGTAGCCTCTGGAACCAGGGTACCCCTCCCCCCACCCCTAGGCACCTCTGGCCTTAGATGCCTCGTTTCCATGTATTTTGCATTTTTCAAACGCTTATTACTTGATGATAGTTTCATTTTTATTAATGTACTTTTGGGGGTAAATACTAAACTGTCGATGGTCTTTCAATCTATTGATTTACCTTTACTTAACTCGTTATTCTTTCAGTTTTTCAGCAAATTTATGCAAAGTACAGAAATCGAGTATTGCATCAGGTCTATATATGGATCGCTTTCGACGACGTAGGTGAAACTACTACTTTCGCATTTATACCAATATTTACTGATATTTCGCTTTGTTTTTGTTCAAAACGCTGGCTTTGGCTTTTTCGCTACTCACTATCTATCACGCAATAGATAGTGAGCCAATCAGATTGCAGGATTCGTGATAGTATGCTAGTTGGTTTCTAAAGTAAAGTATAATAGTGTTATGCAGCAGAAATTTAGCTATTTAAATTATGCACTTGGTAATCATAGATGCAGTTTAATTTAGTAACTGTTTTAGTCATGAGATCAACAAGTAGTAGTTTCCTGTGCGATATATATCCTCTTGTTAAACCAAAACATTAAGACCACCTTAGGTTAGCTTTGTCTACAATGATGATGATGATGATGATGATGATGATGATGGGTGATGACACTCACCAGTGGTCTCAGTGTAAGATGAATACTGGAACCTAGAGAAAAATGTCAGAAAATCGTTAAATGAACTATAACTGGAATTCACAAGGAAAAAAAATATTTATTCACGTTGACACAAATTAGGTCCCCTACAAGGTAAACCACCCAACCCAACCCAGTAACCCAATAACCCACCCCAAGATACACGCCCCATGTTGCAAAAAAAAAATAAATAACAAATTACGTGAAAATATCAAAGGGGGACTCCCATATATAAAGTGGTTGGGATGCTCGTCGTACCTTTTAGGGGTCCAGAATCACGACTTGGTACCTCTTTGGGTGTCACAAATCTAAAAGGACCACAAGAGACTAAAAGATAATGACAGTCGGAATGACAGTTGTAGCTTTTGTCACTTTAGAGTTGATACCTTTTAGTGTTAACAATTATTTGTTGCCACGCCCACCTGGACAAGACTCTGGTACCTATTTAGGGGTCATTTTCAAAATTTCCGACGAGCATCACAACCACTTTATATATGGGAGTCCCCCTCCCGAGCCTCCAGCCCCTCCCTTGCTACGGCCCTGTATATCCTGGCGGAGTGAAGAGTTAATTAATTGTCCTTGCTGGAGTTGGAGAGCCCCTTTGTTTCGAACTTTCCCACAGTCCATCGTAACCTTCTTTTCACACTCCACTAATTTCAAAGCAAATATTTTTGAATAATTATGTTTTATTTATCTCAATCAAAAAAAAATTAATGCTGCAATTGTTACTCTTTTAAAAGGAAACTACAATTCCTTGGTTACTCCCATATATACGCTATATAGGTATGTGCCCCCAAATAGGGTATGGTTTTTAAACTTCCATAAAATAAAATATTCGATCTTTAATTTGGGTACACCTTTTTTATATTGCCTAAAAACTCCGCTTAGCGCAACAGCCAGCGTATGTACTTCTGATATTAGCGATTTCCAAAGGAATAGTATTAACTTTTTCCTTAAATTGGGTCTATATTTCAGTGACAAATCCTTGGAAAGGGTATGAATTTTCCAGTTCTTCATCCTTAAATAGGGTCCGAGTTTCGACATCCCGGGGGCATATCCCTATCCTAAATTTTCAGGAGTAACCCTCCCCCCTCGGAGAGTAACCCCCCCCTCCCCCCGGAGTTGTTTCCAAACAAGACGCTCAATGAGCGTACACTCGGGCTTATGAAAAGGACAATGTCAGTTGCGTGAGGAGAGGAGACCTGGCAATGACTGACAGTTGCGTGACGAGGAAGACTATATGTCTGATGAAGGGCTATGTACGATCTCGATTTACGAACATTGACCTTGCTCGCCTTAAATGCTTTGATATAGTTTTGAAGTACGATTTTTTACGATTCCTTTTCCTTCTGAATTCTGAAACGTGGAATAAAATAAACATCCATCATGAGTTACTGAAAATAACTCGACTGGCTCGACTGTTTGCATGACTTCTGTACATATAGCTTTCTGTCAATAGATGGAGTTATACATCGTTGGTCGTGAGTTTAATTATAAATACTCAAGGACATAACTGTACACGTACTATTACAATTAGCAACAAACATGGCATAGCGAGGTCATGATAGTTTTTGAGTTCATTTCATTTGCTTTTCAGTCTCGACTGGCTCGACTGTTTGCATGACTTCTGTACATATAGCTTTCCATAATAGATGTAGTTACATCGCTGGTCGTGAGTTCAACAAGGACATACGACTGGACTCTCAGTTTCTTTGCGATTGCTGAAAATAAAACACCAAGAGAAAAATATATTTGCTCAGTAAGTATTGTCGCGACCTAATTTTAGAACTGCCGCCTAGCGCTATTTAAAACAGAATTTCCACGCTCAAAACAGGTCAGTGAACGGCAAAAAATATAATCGAAATCAAAACGTCCTTAGATTTTAGGGATCTATTACAGAAGAAGAAGCTCAGCTTCAAGTTGTGATATACATGCTTGGCTAGGCAGTACTCAGTTGAGTTCACATTTAAGTCAACATTAGAGTTCATTTATTTGTATTATAGTTCTTGATTCAGGTATTTCGAACATTCGTGTCAAGCAAAGTATCGATAAAACACCACTGTTCAATGAACAATATGGCGTGAAGAATACACTAGTTCAATCAACAAGTCACACTCACGGTTCCACTTCAACAGGCCTCAACAAGCAAACTCATAGTGGAATAATGAATTCAGAATTAGCAGCTGTAATTGATTTTACACGACAAACCAGCACTTTTGAGTTCTTTCTTTCCTGACCTTTAATAGCTTGAAGATCTACAGCTGCTTTCAAAACTAAGATTCAAATCTACTTGAGTCCTGTGTGTCGTTTGTTTTTTTCTTATCTGCTGAGTAATCTTGAAACTCGATACGATTAAATACGTCGCATACTTTCTTCATTCTTTGACCGAACAAAACTACTACTACTACTACCGAAAAACCCCATTTTATAACTCAGGCTTCCTTCGGAAGGGCCCGAGTAATTAGCGCTAGCTTGGTCTTCCTGTCTTCCTGAATCAGCTTATAGCCTGATTTTTCAGACGGCTCATGTGTCAGCTGGGCCTCGTTTCCGTGTCCATATATATTGCTCAAGACATTCATGCACATTTTGACGCAGAAGACGTTCTAAATACCGCTCATACAAGCCGTTTTAAAAGATATAAAGACAAACGGATATTGTTTGATGTTTGACTACTGATCAGATGGTAAGTCTAACCCGTACAGTGATTCGGTGTCCTGTCAGCAATCGTGGAATAAACGTATCGATCCTGACGTAGGCGGAAGCCATGTAGTACACTGTAGTTCCTAAGGCCAAAGGGCGGCTGCTACACAGGCTCTGTTCTTGTGGCCGTAAACGTATGTGAAAATATAAACTGCATTTTGGAGAGTAATCTAAAAGTAAAAGCTTTGTCGGTTTCAGCTCATTTGGACCACTCATTGGCGGCTAAAAGGGGCTAAAAGTGGTCCAAATGAGCTGAAACCACTACCAGGGCAAGAGAATACAACAAGCAACACTCCATGTGAGTTTCAAGGCTTTTACCTTTAGGTTACTCTCAAAAATGTAGTGTATATATTTTCACAAACAGAGCTTGGGCTTCCTGTGGTGTAAGAGATCAATGTATTCTTAGACAAAGTGAAAGCGGAAGTATCTCATTCTTTCGCTCTCCTCCCCTGGCCCTCCCTCTCCCCCACTCCATACATTATTTTAAAAATAATATCAGTTTAATAAATACATACAGTAATTAAAAATCTTTTTTTCCTGTTTCAAAGTTAGCGCTAGCTAAGTCATTTCCTGTTCTTCCAGGTAAACTGATTCAAGCTGGGCCTCGTTTCCATGTAAATACATTCCTCAAGACATTCACACCCATTTTGATGCAGAAGAAGTTTTGCAGAGTTGTGAGACTATACACCGCGGTAGACACCGCTCAAAGAAGATGTTTAAGATATAAAGGCATACGGATATCGTTTGATGTTTGACTACTGATGGTAAGCGGAGCATAAGGGACAGAGAGGGAGTCTTGCGGTCATGCCCTTGGGATATCTTAATTTCACTAAATCTATTTTTAGAAACATGAAGCTGCGCAGCGCTGATATACATGTATTACAAGTTGTGTATTACGTAACACAGTATGCATAATTTTACAATTTTAAAACACTTAAAGTGGTTTGAAACACGTTTTGAGCAGGATGTTTTTCTTCATTTTGAATGTCATATGATAGTGTGCGCGCAGCTGTTGCGATTTGTAAAGTATGCATGCACAGAATAACTGAAAAGGCGAAAATGACAAAAATCAAGCCAAAGATGTTAATTTGTATACACAATATGATGTAGCTATAGGTTAAATAAAAATTGGAGAAAAGGCGAGATACCACTTTTCTTTCGCACTGCCTTATTTCTCATGAAGCCGTGAGTATGTTTCCATTGGCGTCCGCATTCTAAAAATAGATTTAGTGAAATTAAGATATCCCTGAAAATGCGTGAGACTCCCTCTCTGTCCCTTATGGTCTCTTGGTCTAACCTAACTCGGGCAAAGTTTTTCACTAACCTATGTATATATAATATAGACATTAGTGTTTTACTGGGAAATACACCACTCATATTTTCCATACGAACTACATCCGGGACTTCTGTGACATATTTTCCATATCCTCACACGTGAAGATATCGATGACGTCACTTCCGATGTTTTCCCGCTCACTTGACGCGCGTTGCAACCAACGTCAAAATGGCGAGCGACAGGTTTGTCACAGTGACTGACGAGTACATAAGATATCTTTAGCGAGGAACAAGAGAATGAAAATACAAAAAAGAAGACGTTATATGATGTGAAAATATTCAAAGGATTTCTTGAAAGTGAAAATGACAACGGGAATATTCAAAAAATATTCCTCCAAATAATAAAAAGAAAATGACATGTTGTAAACTTCATATCTTCGTGCAACTGTGTAATATCCTCTATACAGCTATTTCAAAAAAGGTTGGTGAAGGTTTTGTTGCATCTTGCATCTTGCATCTTGCATACCATACCAGCCCGAAATGCACTATGGGCGATGTGAATGGAGTCAGCGAAAGGTCACAACAATATGGACTCTGGGAATTGTCCCAAACTTTGTCTTCGCAATATGGAGCAGGCATATTTTTTGTCTGTATGTGCATGCTGACATTATTTATCTATGATCCACAATACATTTCGGGCTTGTTATGCAAGATGCAACATGCAAGATGCAACAAAACCTTCACCAACCTTTTTTGAAATAGCTGTATACACCTATTCCAAAATTCGTTGTCCGTGCGGCGCCGAAAGCAACAAACAAGAAGCTGAAGACCGCAAAGGGCATTGGGACTTTCTCCTTATTCATTTATTCATCTGTAGACATTTTCACAACATGCCGTTTTCAAATGGCCGAATAGTTCCAAATGATTGCTATTCAACGCTCGTATATACACTGTAAAAACAAAGGAGTCGTTTTGACCCCTTAAAAGGGGTCGTTTTTGTGACCCCAGGACAACCCCTTCAAAAGGGTCATTTTGACCCTTCCTTGAAGCGACTCTTCAAGGGGTTATAACAGCTCTTTTGATAGGGTCATTTCAACCCCTTCAGGAGTCATACCGTATTTTCCGGCATATTACCCGCGGGTTATCTGTTGATTTAACCATTATTCAAGCAAGGTGCGGGTAATGTACTGATTTGTTTGTCATTGTATTTTTTAAGGTGCTAAGTTTTGTCACTTCAAATACGAAGTTTATGATACGTAAATATCAAAGTGTTTCCTTTGATTGTAAGTTAAATATTTCGCATGTTCTTTCGAGATTAGAACTGATTCGAATACAGCAGAAATATGAAGCTGTAAACATTCACATCTAACGAACAAGAAATACTCACATTATGAATACGATGATTGAAATTTATGCTAAAGTCTCTTCAAAAGAATCAGCGTGATTTTCACGTGCTCACACATCATGTGTCAATCAAGTGTCTCAAACATAACATTCCCATGTGCACTAACGAACCATTAGATTTTAGAACTGATAATGCCGAAAGTTGATGAGAAAGACGCCCGGTATAAAAGATGTTTTGTTTTGAATCAGTCGTATGATTGCATTGGATCGTGATTTCAAGAGTTCATTTAAACTTTCGCCTTTACATGAAAGAAGCTTCATGTATCTTTAAATACTTTACAATAGGTTTGATTTCTTCTAATTAATTCAATACTGTGCAAAGAACATTACGCTTGATGTTACTACAGTAAGTACGGAAACATTTGAGCGGTACTGTATACATGTTTTCGTATGAATTTATAATTAGATGCGGGTAATACACCGGTGCGGGTAATCTGATGATTTGTTTTCATTTCTATCGTAAATCGTGAGGGTGCGGGTAATACGCTGTGCGGGTAATAAGCCGGAAAATACGGTAAGTAACGACTCTCCGAAAGGGTTAAAATGGAACTACTCTTTCAGAAGAGTCAAAATGGCCCTTCAAAGAGTAATTTTGATAGACCCCACGAAGAGTTATTTTGGCCCTTGGAGTCAAAATGACTCTTCTAAGAGTAATTTTCATTGACTCCTCAAAGAGTTATTTTGGTCAAGGGAGTCAAATTAACTCTTCAAAAAGTAATTATAAGTGACTCCATAAAGAGTTGTTTTAGACCTGTTGGGAGTCAATTTGACCAATTGAAGAGTATGTTTAGTTGACTCTACAAAGAGTCATTTTGGCATCAATAATTTTATTTTACCCCCAAAAGAATATTTAAATTTTGGACCATGGAAATCAAAGAAACTGAAGCAGCACCAGACAATTAAAATGTAGACACGTATGATTTAATACTTCCTTTATTATAGAGTGTTCTGAAAATATACAAAATTGAAGAGCTTGGTGATTTCAATGTTTTTTTTTCAACTCTTCGGCTTACATGCAGCCTTAATCTTTTATATACCTAAATATCAATGTTTAAAATTATGACTCTTTCTTGGTGTTGCAAGGTGCCAAACCTGAACCTGCTTGTTTACATTCACATAACTGGCACCAAACCTGTTCTTGCTATCTACATCCACACCGGCTTGTATGGCACCAAACATATCCTCTTTTTAAAGACCTATATTCAAATAGATGACATCTTTTTTTATTGTAAGTTTTTGAGGACACACTATACACTTCTCTCAGTATCTTGACTCTCAATCTGTTATACTAAGTGGGACACCAGGTCACTGGGACACCTTCACTACTGTCCCGGGCCGACCCGGGACACCTCTATATACATTGTGCATTGTACTTACCGGTAGCACACTTACATGTATATCTCAGTCTGTTATACCAAGTGGGACACCGGGTCACCTAACATACTGTCCCGGATTGGCCAGGGACAGTGGGACAGTATGTTAGGTGACCCGGTGTCCTACTTGGTATAACAGACTGAGATATACATGTAAGTGTGCTAAGTACAATGCATGTAGAGGTGTCCCGGGTCGGCCTGGCACAGTGGGACAGTATGTTAGGTGTCCCAGTGACCCGGTGTCCCACTTGGTATAACAGACTGAGATATACATGTAAGTGTGCTAAGTACAATGTATATAGAGGTGTCCCGGGTCGGCCCGGGACAGTAGTGAAGGTGTCCCAGTGACCTGGTGTCCCACTTAGTATATAACAGATTGAGAGTCAAGATACTGAGAGAAGTATATAGTGTGTCCTCAAAAACTTACAATAAAAAAGATGTCACCTATGTGAATATAGGTCTTTAAAAAGAGGATATGTTTGGTGCCATACAAGCCGGTGTGGATGTAGATAGCAAGAACAGGCTTGGTGCCAGTTATGTGAATGTAGATCAAGCAGGTTCAGGTTTGGTGCATTGCAACACCAAGTAAGAGCCAAAAATATGTGTATCTATATGTACATCAAAAGAAAACTAATTAATTGTCTCTGATTAAAAAATATGTTACAATCAAATAAAATTTTAATATATAATACATCATAATAGTTTAAATTTTATGGCAATAATCTTGGTGGTTTACTGAAGTGCAATTGCCCTATACCATTATGACGTAACAGCTTATTTATGAGGGGGACAGAATCGTGAAGAACAATAGAAATTTGAACTAAATCTGCTCTGCTGAGATTCGCTTGATTTCAAATTGGCTAGTTTCCAGATATTATGTTCATCGATACTTTTCCCACAATATTTACTGTGTTTGGTGACTTTTATCGCTTTCAGACCATCTGTAAAATACATTTATTTGGGAAATCCTTTGTGTTGTTGCTGTTTTGTCCCCCTCTAGCGACCATGATCCTTAGCGTTTAAACAATAGATTGTTTTGATTTGACGTCATAGTGGTATAGGGCAATTACGAGTTAAAGAATCTTCATAGAAATTAGAAAATTTCTTCTAAACATTTTCTAAAAATGCATTTCAGTAATTTTTGTACACAATAAAGTTACAATATTTGCCTTCTCGTGTGGGCAACTGCAATCATTATATGAAGCATCTATCAGTTTTACCATGAGCCCCCTATTATACATAAGAATATGTATAATATGCAGATGTCGATAGCCCCACTTCAACTGATTGACAGCCAACATGAGAAACTACAAATAGTTGAACTAATATCGACTGCGAAATATATCTCATGAGATTAAGGACACATCAAAATCGAAAGCAAAACTACATTTTATCTGGTTGACGCATTTCATAAAAGTTCTATAGACAATTGAGTTACAATATGTGCCTTCTCGTGTGGGCAACTGCAATCATTATATGAAGCATCTATCAGTTTTACCATGAGCCCCCTATTATACATGAGAATATGTATAATATGCAGATGTTGATAGCCCCACTTCAACTGATTGACAGCCAACACAAGAAACTACAAATAGTTGAACTAATATCGACTGCGAAATATATCTCATGAGATTAAGGACACATCAAAATCGAAAGCAAAACTTCATTTTATCTGGTTGACGCATTTCAGAAAAGTTCTATAGACAATTGAGTTACAATATTTGCCTTCTCGTGTGGGCAACTGCAATCATTATATGAAGCATCTATCAGTTTTACCATGAGCCCCCTATTATACATAAGAATATGTATAATATGCAGATGTCGATAGCCCCACTTCAACTGATTGACAGCCAACACGAGAAACTACAAATAATTGAACTAATATCGACTGCGAAATATTATCTCACAAGATACATTACCATATGGAATACTTTGGAATACTTGTACGACTGATGGTTAAACCTTATATCTATCACTCTTGTATATTTACTATTCACTGATCTAGGCCAGGCATGGCAAAATATTTCCTTCTATTCTGATGACTAAAATATTTCCAAGTCAGTAGCTAATTTTTTCTTCGCCGGATTATAGTTTATCAAATCATCCACAAGTTTGCATGTATTACTGATACATGGCTGTTCATTATGACTCTTTATTTCAGTTACTGGTATTGTAATCTACAATCTAAATACTGTAGTATATATTAAAAAAAGTAACTCTTATCATACTTAACCTATTTCAAACGACGACATTAGATTTCCCAGCTTGTAAACAACGAATAATCATGGTCAACTGAGTTCGGGAAGTGATGAGGACTCTTGTGTCTTGTGACTCTCAAAAGCCAATAACTTCGATACCTGTGAAAGTGTCAGTGTGTATATTCATCAAGGAAGTAATACAAGACAATAAAGTAGAACAAATCGACTAAAACGTGCAAGACGCGTCCACGAGTATCAGTTGAACCGATCGAACTCCCGAAGGAATTCAACGCTTCAATCGAAGCGAAACGTTCAGTTGCAAACAATTCGAGTCTAAATAAACTAAAAGAAAAGATAGAAACTCAAGGAAACTTACCTATTTGAGTATACAATCGTGTGAAAGGCTTGAAACCAAAGATAAACCACAGCATACAACCGTCCGCCATTGTGATGTGTCAAGAAGAACGGTTGACCGCCAAATATTCAAATCGGTCACACACTGCACACGTGCCACGTTGCAACGTGACCGCTAGGGGTAGGGGGTCAGTAGAAGAACAGTTTCTTGCGTTGTACGTACGCGTGTTATTCAGCCGGTATCCAACTTCAAATAACTTCAGACAATATCCCGGAAGAAAATATTCCCGTCTGTATTATGTATAGGGTTGCGTAACTATAGAAATTTACAGGATAATATCGAAAATAAATAAATCGTTTGAAAATCGCGATGAAAGGCACACGACTTCGTATTTATTGTTTTGACAATTTTAGTAAAGTTTTCACGAACGTCTTGCGCATGCTAATCAATCACTTCTAGTTAGATAGTTATGGGTTTGGGATTACCCTTCAGAGAGGGTTGTTTTAACTCCCAAAAGTGTAGCCCGACTCCTTTATAAGGATCGTTGCACTCCTCAAAGAGTCCGGTGACTCTTACTGAAGAGCGGCATGACCCTTACAAGGGGTTAATTTAACCCCCTTTTGGGTCATAACAACCCCTTTGGGTTAAAACGACTCACTCAAAGGGTCAAAATGACTCTTTTGGTAGAAGAGTCAAAACAGCTCCTTGGGGTCAAAACGACTCCTCTGTTTTTACAGTGTAGGGATAACTTCTCAAGTACCACGGATAAATAAATTAATTAGGAGATTCCCAAAGTCCTTTGCGGTCTTCAGCTAGTTGCTTGTTGCTTTCGGCCCGGACAACGATATTTGGAATAGGTGCATACCGTAAAGTTCCGAAAGTAGCGAGTTCGTTACTTTCGGATTTATCAACCTTAGGCCGAACTGTTACTTTCGCGGGGTCGCTACTTTCGGGTGGTCGCTACTTTCGGGGTGCTGAAAATCATTGGTAGCAAGCATCAATTTTTACTGTTGCTTTCGGGGGGTCGCTACTTTCGGAACTTTACAGTATACTCACAGATGTATTATTTCAGTTCAGTTATAACTACAGTTTTATATATTGTAGCTGTGTGACAGGATCATAAACAATGGAATTTACAAATGAAGAGCTTCACTACTTTCGAGTGTGTAACATCGTCACTCGTATCATCCCAGATGGTCTACGAAAGATTTTCAAGCAACAATGGGACGCTTTATACACAGGTAGAGCTAATAATGTTGTTGTTATCAGAATGATATTATAATTAAAATTATAACTGTAATTATATTTATTTAACTGTTCTTCAGTGAGAAGACTCGAACCCATTTTAAAGGGGCAGTGTCAAGCCATATGACCGCGTAAGCCTGGGTACGAAAGAAGCGAGATATTATTATCGATGTTTTCAATCCGTTTCCATCGACCTTAATCATGTTTGTTCAAGCGTCTAATGGATCATTAGTAATAATTCAAAGCATGTTCTTCATTTTCAACAATTCCTAGTGGGAATTATTTCATCTTAGAACTGACTTTGAAGCCGTTGAAAAAAGTGTCGAACAGCCGTAGAGAGGCAGGCCCGCCATCATCCTCGAGTGAAGAAAACCGAATTGTAAACCGGCAATTCTGGTCGATTGCGAAGGAATCTTGATCATCAATCGTAGGTGCAGTACTGTTCATGACTTTTGAAGAGAAAAACTCACGTAGAACTACTTGTAAACCCGGTGAGCTTCCCACCATCTACTTATGTGTTGGGCTTCCTGTGTCTTATTTGATCGGCCGTTGGAAAATGATATCGCCGTGAATTCACTTCTTGAATTCAGTCCTTTTGATGTATTGAAGTTCTAAAATTGCTTTCTAAATAAAGATTAGTATCTACATGAGTCCTGTAGGTCATTTATTTAGCGATTAGAACGGTTTTGGGGGGTTTTGTAACTCGCTACCGGGCAAGCTAGGTAGGCTTCTCAACCTAATGTTATTGTTTTGATTTTAATCCGCATGCGTGAGGCTTGACACTGCCCCATTAAAAACGTTTTGATCCTTCAAACTTTGATATGAAAGGATCGATCAGGAAATATATACATATATATTTATTATTATTATTATTTATTTTTTCATAGTAATAATCAGTACATCTTTACAATCGATCAGGAAATATACTCAATAATTAATAATTTCAAATCTTCTAGCACTATGTCCTTGCTATAACTATTGTCATTACTATTACTATCACTATGATCGCTATCATGCATTATTATATTATTATGGTAATTATTATTGTGATTATTATTATTATTTTATTTTTATCATTATTATGATTAATATTATTATTATTAGGTACGCACGGACAGTGGTTTGATACACCTTCAAATTACATGTCTTTCTACGCAATGGAATTTAAAATGAATCGTAAACGTAACCAACGCAATCTCGGAAATATGACAAATGGAGACAGGAAAGAATGGGACTGCACTTGCTTGTTTTACGCAATCATGTATTCAGACAGTGTAGGACCAATGTTACCAACCATAGTGAAGAACAGTGTCGATGACTTACGAGAAATTCGCAATGATTTTGCCCATAACAATGTTGGAACTCTCCCTGAAGCAGATTTCCAAGCATCCATTCAGAAGATTCTGACGGCATTTACAGCATTAAAGCTTAACACGACCAGGATAGAGGAACTGAAGACCCAGACTAACTTTCCAACACAGGAGTCCAACAGCCTCAAGCAGGAGTTGGAGGAAGAAAAGAAACGAAATGCAGAACCAAGTTCTTTTTGCGTACTGCCTCCCAAACCCTGTCACAACACCATTGATCGGATGCATGAAGTCGAAAGGATTTGTGAAATGATGAAGCAGCTATCGAGTGAAAAAAAGGGAGAAACAACGGTCGTCTATCTGACTGGTAATCCAGGTTGCGGTAAGAGTGTGTTGGCCAGACAGATAGGAGAGAAATACTTCGTCTCTGATGAAACCGCAAATCTCAACTTCATAATGACACTGAATGCGTCTACCTTGGACACGCTGCTTCAATCGTATGTTGAATTTGCACAAAGATTGAAATGCTATCCAGATTCTATAACAAGTATTACCACATCGAAAGATCTTTCCCAAGAGAATCAACTCTTGCAGCTCAAAGCTCTCACTGTTAGACAGATAGACAAGTACTCATCCTGGCTGATTATCATAGACAACGTGACCGATCTGAAATCATTTTCACGCTACTGGCCACACAGTGGTGAAAAGACCAGTTGCATGGGTCAAATCCTTGTTACCACGCAGGACAGTCGTTCTATTGCTCCTAGTCCCCACTCTCGACATATTTGTCTTATCAACGGGATGTCAGACGGAGAAGCCATGGAAGTACTTTGCAAAGTTTCAGCACGAACCGAAGACAACAAGATGATGCTAAAAGTGTCCAAGGCCTTAGATATGCAACCGCTGGCTTTAGCATGCGCAGGTGTTTACATGCATCGTGTGCGCATCACGAACACGCTGTTTACATGGGAAGAATACTTGGAAAAGCTGGAGAAAGGAAAACTTGCAGCCACTGAGAGAGTGTACGAGGAAACCAATCAGAGTTATCCACTGACAATGACGGTAGCTGTCCGTTTGGCTTTGCAGAGAGAAATCACTGAAAACGAAATTATGTTGCATGCGTTTGATTTCTTGTCTGTCATGACTCACGAGCCCATCCCATTGGAATATGTGGTCCAGTACGTGATGAAGTGTCTGCCTCATGAAGACGAAGACTTAGTAGCTTCAACAGTTTCTTCGTCTTCTTTGGTGATTTCATTTGGAGATGCGAAAGAAATCAGTGTCCATCAAGTCGTTTACAATTGTTTAGCAACAAATGAAGAACGAAGGCAAGAGGTGGATATGTTCGTTGTGATTTCTGCTTTTACAAGCCTACTAGAGTCCTTTGACAAGAATAACATCAAGGATATTACCAAGTCAAGGCCACTGGCGAACCACTTTGCTGACATTGCAAAATACCTGACATCTTACATTGTACAACATCAAAATGCATGCGGTCAAATTTACTTAAATGATAATTTTGACAGCTTGATACATTTCCTTAGTACCATAGGAAATATTTGCGTTATTCATGGCAATTTCCAAACTGCAGAGGTGTATTACCAAGTTTGTTTATCAATGCAGCTACAACCAATTAAGAAGCAGTTAGAGAAACCAGGCGCTACAATGGACGGCTCATCGTTTGTATATCTGAACAACCTTGGTAACACCCTACATCAACTGGGAAAATACGAACATGCAATAGCATGTTACGAGAAATCGGCCCTAGAGATTGAAAGGACTGCGTATGGCGAAACCCATCCCTCCATGGCTGCTACACTGTACAACCTTGGTAATACCCTACATGAACTGAAACAATACGAACAAGCAAAAGCATGTTACGAAAAATCCATAGAGATTAAAAAGACTGCGTATGGCGAAAACCATCCGTCCATGGCTGCTACACTGAACAACCTTGGTGAAATCCTACATGAACAGGGTCAATACGAACAAGCAAAAGCATGTTACGAAAAATCCATAGAGATAAAAAAGACTGCGTATGGCGCAAACCATCCGTCCATGGCTGCTACACTCTACAACCTTGGTATTGCCCTACATGAACTGGAACAATACGAAAAAGCAATAGCATGTTATGAAAAAGCCCTAGAGATTAGAAAGACTGCGTATGGCGAAAACCATCCGTCCATGGCTGCTACACTGAACAACCTTGGTAATACCCTACATGAACTGAAACAATACGAACAAGCAAAAGCATGTTATGAAAAATCCCTACAGATAAAAAGGACTGCGTATGGTGAAAACCATCCGTCCATGGCTGCTACACTGAACAACCTTGGTGATTTCCTATATGAACTGGAGCAATACGAACAAGCAAAAGCATGTTATGAAAAAGCCCTAGAGATTAGAAAGACTGCGTATGGCGAAAACCATCCGTCCATGGCTGCTACACTGAACAACCTTGGTAATACCCTACATGAACTGAAACAATACGAACAAGCAAAAGCATGTTATGAAAAAATCCCTACAGATAAAAAAGACTGCGTATGGTGAAAACCATCCGTCCATGGCTGCTACACTGAACAACCTTGGTGATTTCCTATATGAACTGGAGCAATACGAACAAGCAAAAGCATGTTACGAAAAAGTCCTAGAGATTCAAAAGACTGCGTATGGCGAAAACCATGCGTCCATTACTGATACACTGAACAACCTTGGTAATACCCTAGATGAACTGGGACAATACGAACAAGCAAAAGAATGTTACGAAAAATCCCTAGAGATTCAAAAGACTGCGTATGGCGAAAACCATGCGTCCATTACAGATACACTGAACAACCTTGGTATTACCCTAGATGAACTGGGAGAATACGAACAAGCAAAAGCATGTTACGAAAAATCCCTAGAGATTCAAAAGACTGCGTATGGCGAAAACCATCCGTCCATTACTGATACACTGAACAACCTTGGTAATACCCTACATGAACTGGGACAATACGAACAAGCAAAAGAATGTTTCGAAAAATCCCTAGAGATTCAAAAGACTGCGTATGGCGAAAACCATGCGTCCATTACTGATACACTGAACAACCTTGGTATTACCCTACATGAACTGGGACAATACGAACAAGCAAAAGCATGTTACGAAAAATCCCTAGAGATTCAAAAGACTGCGTATGGCGAAAACCATCCGTCCATTACTGATACACTGAACAACCTTGGTAATACCCTACATGAACTGGGACAATACGAACAAGCAAAAGAATGTTTCGAAAAATCCCTAGAGATTCAAAAGACTGCGTATGGCGAAAACCATGCGTCCATTACTGATACACTGAACAACCTTGGTATTACCCTACATGAACTGGGACAATACGAACAAGCAAAAGAATGTTTCGAAAAATCCCTAGAGCTTCAAAAGACTGCGTATGGCGAAAACCATGCGTCCACTGCTGATACACTGTACAACCTTGGTAATACTCTAGATGAACTGAAACAATACCAACAAGCAAAAGCATGTTACGAGAAATCCCTAGAGATTAAAAAGACTGCGTATGGCGAAAACCATGCGTCCACTGCTGATACACTGAACAACCTTGGTAATACTCTAGATGAACTGAAACAATACCAACAAGCAAAAGCATGTTACAAAAAATCCCTAGAGATTCAAAAGACTGCGTATGGCGAAAACCATGCGTCCACTGCTGATACACTGAACAACCTTGGTAATACCCTACGTAGACTGGGACAATACGAACAAGCAAAAGCATGTTACGAAAAAGCCCTAGAGATTGAAATGACTGTTTATGGCGAAAAACCATTGGTTGGTGTTGAATAAGACAATAAACAACCTTCGTGTTACATACAAATGCCTGAAACAAGAGAAAAAATAAAACATACACTTATGGTACGAGAGTGCAGTATAAGTTGAACTATAAAAACTATGACAATGTGTGGTCAAGACATCGGCCATTGAGATATTGTTCAGATGTTAGATCTCGCAAATGTTCCTAATTTCCACATTCGATCTATTTCTCTGATTTCACTTGGTACTGGGACTGGCAAATAAATGTATGTAGCCCGCAGCCACTCAATTGGTCGTTTGAGACTGTATATCCTCATTATTAACTGCACCCTCTTCAAGCCTTGGAATTCCATCGTAAACTAGATGCTCTATAGAGATGAACCGAAGATATGGTCTGCAGATTATGATTCATGCTACCACAGGCAGCCCAAGTAAAGGTAATTAGAGGGAAGTCGAAACAAGGATTTGAGGTGATGAAGAATCGAACCGGGTATCTCTCGCTTAGAAGGCCGCACACTAACCAACTAAGTCACCGTTGCTCCTAAATTAGTTGAGTTTTGGATAATTCCAAAGGTTTGAAGATTGTGTTTTTTTAGTGTAAAAAGCTAACTTTGCACATAGCAGTAGACAATCAATGGGGTCTGAATATATTAGGGGGCACTCCCATATATATGCTATATAGGTATGTGCCCCCAAATAGGGTATGATTTTTGAACCTCCAGATGCTTTTAAATGGGGTAGCATGTTTTTCTTTTTCACCATAAAATAAAATATTTGATCTTTAATTTGGGTACACCTTTTTATTTTGACTAAAAAATCCGCTTAGCGTAACAGCCAGCGTATTTACTTTTGATATTAGCGATTTTCCAAAGGAATTGTATTAACTTTTTCCTTAAATTGGGTCTATATTTCAGTGACAAATCCTTGGAAAGGGTATGAATTTTCCAATTCTTCATCCTTAAATAAGGTCAGAGTTTCGACATCCCGGAGGCACACCCCTATCCTAAATTTCCGTGAGTGCCCCCCCCCCCCCCCCCCCCCCCCCCCCCGGGATATTAGGCCATACAGAAAACAGTGACTTGAATGTGCATTATATTTACTGCAATACTTGTCATTCAAAACAGAGACTAAATAACACCATTTCTCCACAATTTGGAAAAGGCCCTTGGGAGGAATACCTACCATTTTCACTGGACAGAACTCGCGCTCTTCATACCTTGGAAATTCATTGGAAATTTTTCCCAGGTTTTGGACATTTCGGGATTTGGTAGCAAGCATCAAGTTACTTTCGGGGGGTCGCTACTTTCGGAACTTTACAGTATACTCACAGATGTATTATTTCAGTTCAGTTATAACTACAGTTTTATATATTGTAGATGTGTGACAGGATCATAAACAATGGAATTTACAAATGAAGAGCTTCACTACTTTCGAGTGTGTAACATCGTCACTCGTATCATCCCAGATGGTCTACGAAAGATTTTCAAGCAAGAATGGAACGCTTTATACACAAGTAGAGCTAATGTTGTTGTTATCAGAATGATACCATTAACTTTAATTATAACTGTAATTATATTTATTTAACTGTTCTTCAGTGAGAAAGACTCGAACCCATTTAAAAAACGTTTTGATCCTTCAAACTTTGATATGAAAGGTCGATCAGGAAATATATATATATTTATAAAAAAAAATTTATTATTAATTATTTTTTAATAGTAATAATCAGTACATCTTTACAATCGATCAGGAAATATACTCAATAATTAATAATTTCAAATCTTCTAGCACTATGTCCTTGCTATTACTATTGTCATTACTATTACAGACTATTGCTATCACTATGATCGCTATCATGCATTATTATATATTATTATGGTGATTATTATGGTGATTATTATTTTAATTTTATTATTATCATTATTATTATTATTAATATTATTATTATTAGGTACGCACGGACAGTGGATTGATACACCTTCAAATTAAATGTCTTTCTACGCAATGGAATCTAAAATGAATCGTAAACGTAACCAACGCCTTCTCGGAAATATGACAAATGGAGACAGGAAAGAATGGGACTGCACTTGCTTGTTTTACGCAATCATGTATTCAGACAGTGTAGGACCAATGTTACCAACCATAGTGAAGAACAGTGTCGATGATTTACGAGAAATCTCAATGATTTTGCCCATAACAATGTTGGAACTCTCCCTCAAGCAGATTTCCAAGCATCCATTCAGAAGATTCTGACGGCATTTACAGCATTAAAGCTTAACAAGACCAGGATAGAGGAACTGAAGACCCAGATCAACTTTCCAACAAAGGAGTTGAACAGCCTCAAGAAAGAATTGGAAGACGAAAAGAAACAAAATGCAGAACGAAGTTCTTTTTGCGTACTGCCTCCCAAACCCTGTCACGACACCATTGATCGGATGCATGAAGTTGAAAGGACTTGTGAAATGATGAAGCAGCTATCGAGTGAAAAAAAGGGAGAAACAACGGTCGTCTATCTGACTGGCAATCCAGGTTGCGGTAAGAGTGTGTTGGCCAGACAGATAGGAGAGAAATACTTCGTCTCTGATGAAACCGCAAATCTCAACTTCATAATGACACTGAATGCGTCTACCTTGGACACGCTGCTTCAATCGTATGTTGAATTTGCACAAAGACTGAAATGCTATCCAGATTCTATAACAAGTATTACCACATCGAAAGATCTTTCCCAAGAGAATCAACTCTTGCAGCTCAAAGCTCTCACTGTTAGACAGATAGACAAGTACTCATCCTGGCTGATTGTCATAGACAACGTGACCGATCTGAAATCATTTTCACGCTACTGGCCACACAGTGGCGAAAAGACCAGTTGCATGGGTCAAATCCTTGTTACCACCCAGGACAGTCGTTCTATTACTCCTAGTTCCCACACTCGGCATATTTGTCTCATCAACGGGATGTCAGACGGAGAAGCCATGGAAGTACTTTGCAAAGTTTCAGCACGAACCGAAGACAACAAGATGATGCTAAAAGTGTCCAAAGGCCTTAGATATGCAACCGCTGGCTTTAGCATGCGCAGGTGTTTACATGCATCGTGTACGCATCACGAACACGCTGTTTACATGGGAAGAATACTTGGAAAAGCTGGAGAAAGGAAAACTTGCAGCCACTGAGAGAGTGTACGAGGAAACCAATCAGAGTTATCCACTGACAATGACAGTAGCTGTCCGTTTGGCCTTGCAGAGAGAAATCACTGAAAACCTAATTATGTTGCATGCGTTTGATTTCTTGTCTGTCATGGCTCACGAGCCCATCCCATTGGAATATGTGGTCCAGTATGTGATGAAGTGTCTGCCTTATGAAGACGAAGATTTAGTAGCGTCAATAGTTTCTTCGTCTTCTTTGGTGATTTCATTTGGAGATACGAAAGAAATCAGCGTCCATCAAGTCGTTTACAATTGTTTAGCAACAAATGAAGAACGAAGGCAAGAGGTGGATATGTTTGCTGTGATTTCTGCTTTTACAAACCTACTAGAGTCATTTGACAAGAATAACTTCAAGGATATTACCAAGTCAAGGCCACTGGCGAACCACTTCGCTAACATTGCAAAATATCTGACATCTTACATTGTACAACATCAAAAATGCATGCCAAAGTTACTTAAATGATACTTTTGACAGCTTGATACATTTCCTGAGTACCATAGGAAATATATGCGTTATTCATGGCAATTTCCAAACTGCAGAGGTGTTTTTCCAAGTTTGTTTATCAATGCAGCTACCGTCATTTCAGAAGGAGTTAGAGAAACCAGGCGCTACATTGGACGGCTCATCGAAAGGCGCTCTGTTTGATCCACTGAGTCAAAAAAAAAATAGAAACGATTTTGGAGATGGTAATTGACGTTTACGAAGACACTCCGTAAGTTTCTGACACTCGACTTGACTGTCCGAGTTCGTTTGTGTATTACAGTGGTACATACAGCGAAGATCAGAAGATAATGATAGCTTCGATCCTTAGTAAACTTGGCGTCACTCTCACGAATGTAGACCGATTCCAGGAAGCACAATCATGTCACGAAATAGCACTAGCTATTTATGAAATTGAATGTGAAAATTACTTTCCAAAATGGGAGGCTGAAACACTGAACAATCTTGCAATAACTTTTAGAAAACTGGGTAAAAACAACGATGCAAAGCTATGCCATCAACGAGCACTTACTCTTTACGAACAAGAATACAACCAATCAAAACTGTTTTTCGGAATAAAATTCGATCCATCTTCCCAAAGCCAATACGAACTATATAAACAAGCAAGCATATTGTATGGAAGGGGTACGGCAATGTATGGAATGGCAGGTAGTGGTCACAGTTCGGAGAAGTTCCATCCTCAACAATACCATGCCACTAAAACGACTCTCGAGGAAGCTTTAGTGAGGTATAAAGTAGTCTGTGGCGAAAATCATCCAAAAGTGGGGAATATACTCAACAAACTTGGACGTACTGTCTCCCACTTGCGAGATAATGATCAAGCCAAACATTATTACCAACAAGCACTGTCAATGTATACCACAACATATGATGAAAGGCATCCTTCTGTGGATGTTACACTCCACAATCTTGGCGATGCCTGCAGCATCTTGGGCGAATATCACGAGGCAATGATGTATTACGAAAAAGCACAAGACATATATAAGTCCGTACATGGTGAAAATAGTCAAAACGTTGCTACTGTACTAATCAGCCTTGGTACTGCCTACGATTGTCTAGGAAAATTCGATGAAGCAAGACTATGCCACGAGAAAGCACAAAAGATTGCCGAAGGTATGCTTCAAAGAAAACACGCCTTTCAAACAATTGCTGATACAAAAATCACTATCGGTGACACACTTCTTCGCATTGGTAATACATTCCGAGAACTGGGAGAATATAGTGAAGCGAAAACATATTACGAAAAAGGCCTAGACTTTGAAAGAGGGGCGTACGACGAAAGCAATATACCTTTTGCTGATGCTCTCAACGGCCTTGGTAATACCCTGTATCAACTGGGACAATACGAACATGCAAAAGAATGTTACGAAAAATCCCTAGAGATTAAAAAGACTGCGTATGGCGAAAACCATCCGTCCACTGCTGATACACTGTACAACCTTGGTTATACCCTACGTGAACTGGGACAATACGAACAAGCGAAAGAATGTTTCGAAAAATCCCTAGAGATTCAAAAGACTGCGTATGGTGAAAACCATCCGTCCACTGCTGCTACACTGTACAACCTTGGTAATACCCTGTATCAACTGGGACAATACGAACATGCAAAAGAATGTTACGAAAAATCGCTGGAGATCAAAAAGACTGCGTATGGCGAAAACCATCCGTCCACTGCTGATACACTGAACAACCTTGGTAATACCCTAGATGAACTGAAACAATACGAACAAGCGAAAGCATGTTTCGAAAAATCCCTAGAGATTAAAAAGACTGCGTATGGCGAAAACCATCCGTCCACTGCTGATACACTGAACAACCTTGGTAATACCCTAGATGAACTGAAACAATACGAACAAGCGAAAGCATGTTTCGAAAAATCCCTAGAGATTAAAAAGACTGCGTATGGCGAAAACCATCCGTCCACTGCTGATACACTGAACAACCTTGGTAATACCCTAGATGAACTGAAACAATACGAACAAGCGAAAGCATGTTTCGAAAAATCCCTAGAGATTAAAAAGACTGCGATGGGCGAAAACCATCCGTCCACTGCTGATACACTGAACAACCTTGGTAATACCCTAGATGAACTGAAACAATACGAACAAGCGAAAGCATGTTTCGAAAAATCCCTAGAGATTAAAAAGACTGCGTATGGCGAAAACCATCCGTCCACTGCTGATACACTGAACAACCTTGGTAATACCCTAGATGAACTGAAACAATACGAACAAGCGAAAGAATGTTTCGAAAAATCCCTAGCGATTCAAAAGACTGAGTATGGCGAAAACCATCCGTCCACTGCTCATACACTGTACAACCTTGGTTATACCCTACGTGAACTGGGACAATACGAACAAGCGAAAGAATGTTTCGAAAAATCCCTAGAGATTACAAAGACTGCGTATGGTGAAAACCATCCGTCCACTGCTCATACACTGTACAACCTTGGTAATACCCTGTATCAACTGGGACAATACGAACATGCAAAAGAATGTTACGAAAAATCCCTGGAGATTAAAAAGACTGCGTATGGCGAAAACCATCCGTCCACTGCTGATACACTGAACAACCTTGGTAATACCCTAGATGAACTGAAACAATACGAACAAGCGAAAGCATGTTTCGAAAAATCCCTAGAGATTAAAAAGACTGCGTATGGCGAAAACCATCCGTCCACTGCTGATACACTGAACAACCTTGGTAATACCCTAGATGAACTGAAACAATACGAACAAGCGAAAGAATGTTTCGAAAAATCCCTAGAGATTCAAAAGACTGAGTATGGCGAAAACCATCCGTCCACTGCTGATACACTGTACAACCTTGGTTATACCCTACGTGAACTGGGACAATACGAACAAGCGAAAGAATGTTTCGAAAAATCCCTAGAGATTCAAAAGACTGCGTATGGTGAAAACCATCCGTCCACTGCTGCTACACTGTACAACCTTGGTTATACCCTAGATGAACTGAAACAATAAGAACAAGCGAAAGAATGTTTCGAAAAATCCCTAGAGATTCAAAGACTGCGTATGGTGAAAACCATCCGTCCACTGCTGCTACACTGTACAACCTTGGTTATACCCTAGATGAACTGAAACAATACGAACAAGCGAAAGCATGTTTCGAAAAATCCCTAGAGATTCAAAACACTGCGTATGGTGAAAACCATCCGTCCACTGCTCATACACTCTACAACCTTGGTATTACCCTACATGAACTGAAACAATAAGAACAAGCGAAAGAATGTTTCGAAAAATCCCTAGAGATTCAAAAGACTGCGTATGGTGAAAACCATCCGTCCACTGCTGCTACACTGTACAACCTTGGTGTTACCCTAGATGAACTGAAACAATACGAACAACCGAAAGCATGTTTCGAAAAATCCCTAGAGATTCAAAAGACTGAGCATGGCGAAAACCATCCGTCCATGGCTGCAACACTGTACAACCTTGGTAATACCCTACATGAACTGAAACAATACGAACAAGCGAAAGAATGTTTCGAAATATCCCTAGAGATTAAAAAGACTGCGTATGGCGAAAACCATCCGTCCACTGCTGCTACACTGTACAACCTTGGTTATACCCTAGATGAACTGAAACAATAAGAACAAGCGAAAGAATGTTTCGAAAAATCCCTAGAGATTCAAAAGACTGCGTATGGTGAAAACCATCCGTCCACTGCTGCTACACTGTACAACCTTGGTTATACCCTAGATGAACTGAAACAATACGAACAAGCGAAAGCATGTTTCGAAAAATCCCTAGAGATTCAAAACACTGCGTATGGTGAAAACCATCCGTCCACTGCTCATACACTCTACAACCTTGGTATTACCCTACATGAACTGAAACAATAAGAACAAGCGAAAGAATGTTTCGAAAAATCCCTAGAGATTCAAAAGACTGCGTATGGTGAAAACCATCCGTCCACTGCTGCTACACTGTACAACCTTGGTGTTACCCTAGATGAACTGAAACAATACGAACAACCGAAAGCATGTTTCGAAAAATCCCTAGAGATTCAAAAGACTGAGCATGGCGAAAACCATCCGTCCATGGCTGCAACACTGTACAACCTTGGTAATACCCTACATGAACTGAAACAATACGAACAAGCGAAAGAATGTTTCGAAATATCCCTAGAGATTAAAAAGACTGCGTATGGCGAAAACCATCCGTCCACTGCTGATACACTGAACAACCTTGGTTATACCCTACATGAACTGGGACAATACGAACAAGCGAAAGAATGTTTCGAAAAATCCCTAGAGATTAAAAAGACTGCGTATGGCGAAAACCATCCGTCCACTGCTCATACACTGAACAACCTTGGTAATACCCTACATGAACTGGGACAATACGAACAAGCGAAAGAATGTTTCGAAAAATCCCTAGAGATTAAAAAGACTGCGTATGGCGAAAACCATCCGTCCACTGCTGATACACTGAACAACCTTGGTAATACCCTACGTAAACTGGGACAATACGAACAAGCAAAATCATGTTACGAGAAATCCCTAGAGATTCAAAAGACTGCGTATGGTGAAAACCATCCGTCCACTGCTGCTACACTGTACAACCTTGGTTATACCCTAGATGAACTGAAACAATACGAACAAGCGAAAGCATGTTTCGAAAAATCCCTAGAGATTCAAAACACTGCGTATGGTGAAAACCATCCGTCCACTGCTCATACACTCTACAACCTTGGTATTACCCTACATGAACTGAAACAATACGAACAAGCGAAAGAATGTTTCGAAAAATCCCTAGAGATTCAAAAGACTGCGTATGGTGAAAACCATCCGTCCACTGCTGCTACACTGTACAACCTTGGTGTTACCCTAGATGAACTGAAACAATACGAACAAGCGAAAGCATGTTTCGAAAAATCCCTAGAGATTCAAAAGACCGCGTATGGTGAAAACCATCCGTCCACTGCTGATACACTGAACAACCTTGGTATTACCCTACATGAACTGGGACAATACGAACAAGCGAAAGAATGTTTCGAAAAAATCCCTAGAGATTCAAAAGACTGAGTATGGCGAAAACCATCCGTCCACTGCTCATACACTGAACAACCTTGGTGTTACCCTACATGAACTGGGACAATACGAACAAGCGAAAGAATGTTTCGAAAAATCCCTAGACATTCAAAAGACTGAGTATGGCGAAAACAATCCGTCCACTGCTGCTACACTGAACAACCTTTGTGCTAGCCTAGATAAACTGGGACAATACGAACAAGCGAAAGAATGTTTCGAAAAATCCCTAGAGATTCAAAAGACTGAGCATGGCGAAAACCATCCGTTCATGGCTGCTACACTTTACAACCTTGGTAATACCCTACATGAACTGAAACAATACGAACAAGCGAAAGAATGTTTCGAAAAATCCCTAGAGATTAAAAAGACTGCGTATGGCGAAAACCATCCGTCCACTGCTGATACACTGAACAACCTTGGTTATACCCTACATGAACTGGGACAATACGAACAAGCGAAAGAATGTTTCGAAAAATCCCTAGAGATTAAAAAGACTGCGTATGGCGAAAACCATCCGATACGAACAAGCGAAAGAATGTTTCGAAAAATCCCTAGAGATTAAAAAGACTGCGTATGGCGAAAACCATCCGTCCACTGCTGATACACTGAACAACCTTGGTAATACCCTACGTAAACTGGGACAATACGAACAAGCAAAATCATGTTACGAGAAAGCCCTAGAGATAAAAGACTGAGCATGGCGAAAACCATCCGTCCATTGCTGATACACTGAGCAATGAACTGGGACAATACGAACAAGCAAAAGCATGTTATGAAAACTCCCTGGAGATTCAAAAGACTGCGTATGGCGAAAACCGTCCGTCCACTGCTGATACACTGAGCAACCTTGGTTATACCCTAGATGAACTGAAACAATACGAACAAGCGAAAGCATGTTTCGAAAAATCCCTAGAGATTCAAAAGACTGCGTATGGTGAAAACCATCCGTCCACTGCTCATACACTGAACAACCTTGGTGTTACCCTAGATAAACTGGGACAATACGAACAAGCGAAATAATGTTTCGAAAAATCCCTAGAGATTAAAAAGACTGCGTATGGCGAAAACCATCCGTCCACTGCTGATACACTGAACAACCTTGGTAATGCCCTACGTAAACTGGGACAATACGAACAAGCAAAATCATGTTACGAGAAAGCCCTAGAGATAAAAGACTGAGCATGGCGAAAACCATCCATCCACTGCTGATACACTGTACAACCTTGGTTATACCCTACGTGAACTGGGACAATACGAACAAGCAAAAGAATGTTTCGAAAAATCCCTAGAGATTCAAAAGACTGCGTATGGCGAAAACCATCCGTCCACTGCTGATACACTGAACAACCTTGGTAATACCCTACATGAACTGAAACAATACGAACAAGCGAAAGCATGTTTCGAAAAATCCCTAGAGATTAAAAAGACTGCGTATGGCGAAAACCATCCGTCCACTGCTGATACACTGAACAACCTTGGTAATACCCTACATGAACTGAAACAATACGAACAAGCGAAAGAATGTTTCGAAAAATCCCTAGAGATTAAAAAGACTGCGTATGGCGAAAACCATCCGTCTACTGCTGATACACTGAACAACCTTGGTAATACCCTACGTAAACTGGGACAATACGAACAAGCAAAATCATGTTACGAGAAAGCCCTAGAGATAAAAGACTGAGCATGGCGAAATTAAAACCATCCGTCCATTGCTGATACACTGAGCAACCTTGGTAATACCCTATATGAACTGGGACAATACGAACAAGCAAAAGCATGTTATGAAAAATCCCTGGAGATTAAAAAGACTGCGTATGGCGAAAACCATCCGTCCATTGCTGATACACTGAACAACCTTGGTAATACCCTACATGAACTGAAACAATACGAACAAGCGAAAGCATGTTTCGAAAAATCCCTAGAGATTAGAAAGACTGCGTATGGCGAAAACCATCCGTCCACTGCTGATACACTGAACAACCTTGGTAATACCCTACATGAACTGAAACAATACGAACAAGCGAAAGCATGTTTCGAAAAATCCCTAGAGATTAAAAAGACTGCGTATGGCGAAAACCATCCGTCCACTGCTGATACACTGAACAACCTTGGTAATACCCTACATGAACTGGGACAATACGAACAAGCGAAAGCATGTTTCGAAAAATCCCTAGAGATTAAAAAGACTGCGTATGGCGAAAACCATCCGTCCACTGCTGATACACTGAACAACCTTGGTAATACCCTACATGAACTGGGACAATACGAACAAGCGAAAGAATGTTTCGAAAAATCCCTAGAGATTAGAAAGACTGCGTATGGCGAAAACCATCCGTCCACTGCTGATACACTGAACAACCTTGGTAATACCCTACGTAAACTGGGACAATACGAACAAGCAAAATCATGTTACGAGAAAGCCCTAGAGATAAAAGACTGAGCATCGCGAAAACCATCCGTCCATTGCTGATACACTGAGCAACCTTGGTAATACCCTATATGAACTGGGACAATACGAACAAGCAAAAGCATGTTATGAAAAATCCCTGGAGATTAAAAAGACTGCGTATGGCGAAAACCATCCGTCCACTGCTGATACACTGAACAACCTTGGTAATACCCTACGTAAACTGGGACAATACGAACAAGCAAAATCATGTTACGAGAAAGCCCTAGAGATAAAAGACTGAGCATGGCGAAAACCATCCGTCCATTGCTGATACACTGAGCAACCTTGGTAATACCCTATATGAACTTGGACAATACGAACAAGCAAAAGCATGTTATGAAAAATCCCTAGAGATTAAAAAGACTGCGTATGGCGAAAACCGTCCGTCCACTGCTGATACACTGAGCAACCTTGGTTATACCCTAGATGAACTGAAACAATACGAACAAGCGAAAGCATGTTTCGAAAAATCCCTAGAGATTCAAAAGACTGCGTATGGTGAAAACCAGCCGTCCACTGCTCATACACTGAACAATCTTGGTGTTACCCTAGATAAACTGGGACAATACGAACAAGCGAAAGAATGTTTCGAAAAATCCCTAGAGATTAAAAAGACTGCGTATGGCGAAAAACCATCCGTCCACTGCTGATACACTGAACAACCTTGGTAATGCCCTACGTAAACTGGGACAATACGAACAAGCAAAATCATGCTACGAGAAAGCCCTAGAGATAAAAGACTGAGCATGGCGAAAACCATCCGTCCACTGCTGATACACTGTACAACCTTGGTTATACCCTACGTGAACTGGGACAATACGAACAAGCAAAAGAATGTTTCGAAAAATCCCTAGAGATTCAAAAGACTGCGTATGGCGAAAACCATCCGTCCACTGCTGATACACTGAACAACCTTGGTAATACCCTACATGAACTGAAACAATACGAACAAGCAAAAGAATGTTTCGAAAAATCCCTAGAGATTAAAAAGACTGCGTATGGCGAAAACCATCCGTCCATGGCTGCTACACTGAACAACCTTGGTAATACCCTACATGAACTGAAACAATACGAACAAGCAAAAGCATGTTATGAAAAATCCCTGGAGATTAAAAAGACTGCGTATGGCGAAAACCATCCGTCCATGGCTGCTACACTGAACAACCTTGGTAATACCCTACATGAACTGAAACAATACGAACAAGCAAAAGAATGTTTCGAAAAATCCCTAGAGATTAAAAAGACTGCGTATGGCGAAAACCATCCGTCCATGGCTGCTACACTGAACAACCTTGGTAATACCCTACATGAACTGAAACAATACGAACAAGCAAAAGCATGTTATGAAAAATCCCTGGAGATTAAAAAGACTGCGTATGGCGAAAACCATCCGTCCACTGCTGATACACTGAACAACCTTGGTTATACCCTATACTACGTAAACTGGGACAATACGAACAAGCGAAGGAATGTTTCGAAAAATCCCTAGAGATTAAAAAGACTGCGTATGGCGAAAACCATCCGTCCACTGCTGATACACTGAACAACCTCGGTAATACCCTACGTAAACTGGGACAATACAAACAAGCAAGTTACGAGAAAGCCCTAGAGATAAAAGACTGAGCATGGCGAAAACCATCCGTCCATTGCTGATACACTGAGCAACCTTGGTAATACCCTATATGAACTGGGACAATACGAACAAGCAAAAGAATGTTTCGAAAAATCCCTAGAGATTCAAAAGACTGCGTATGGCGAAAACCATCCGTTCACTGCTGTTATACTGTACAACTTTGGTAATACCCTACGTAAACTGGGACAATACGAACAAGCAAAAGAATGTTTCGAAAAATCCCTAGAGATTCAAATGACTGCGTATGGCGAAAACCATCCGTCCACTGCTGTTATACTGTACAACTTTGGTAATACCCTACATGAACTGAAACAATACGAACAAGCGAAAGAATGTTGCGAAAAATCCCTAGGGATTCAAAAGACTGCGTATGGCGAAAACCATCCGTTCACTGCTGTTATACTGTACAACTTTGGTAATACCCTACGTAAACTGGGACAATACGAACAAGCAAAAGAATGTTTCGAAAAATCCCTAGAGATTCAAAAGACTGCGTATGGCGAAAACCATCCGTTCACTGCTGTTATACTGTACAACTTTGGTAATACTCTACGTAAACTGGGACAATACGAACAAGCGAAATCATGATTAGTTTGTTTGTTTCTTCAACCAAAACATTTTTATTTTAAAAACCAAGCTTTCGGACACATGGTCCATCTTCAGGGTGTAAAATGGTAGTAATTCGTCAAAACTAACGGCTATTACGTTGTAAACAAATAGCGCGCGCAAACAAAAACAAAAACAAAAACAAAACAAAAAGACAATTTGCGCGAGCAAGGAAATTAGCAAGTTAAGAATTAACAAATATAAAACGTTTTCCGTGTGATATCGGCCTAATATAACACGAGGGGAAGTTTGGGAGAAGTCGAGAGCTGATGTGTAAAACCAAGCCGTAGGCGAGGTTTTACACAGAGCTCGAGACTTCTCCCAAACTTAATTTCCCGAGTGTTATATTAGGACGATATCACACGGAAAAACGTTTTATATTTGTTTTGTAAAATAACGAAACCAAAGGTGAATTAAAACAACTTTCAGTAGCCAAACCAAATGCTAAATTCTCCTAACATCAAAAATTGTTTGAACAGCCAATCAACGTTCGTTTTATATGAACCGAGCGCGAGCTTGTGTGATCAAGTAAAACACGGCAAAGCGTCAGTGCAGGTATTTCTCGATGTTGAATAGCTAAAACGATCTTAAAATAAAACGTTTCTTCAACTTTTGGTGTTGAAAACATTGCGATTCACCGAAACTATGGATTTTTAATGAAAAAAGAACAATAATGGTGACAAACACGGCAAGAGAGCAGAGGATTCTGTTGCGTTTTTGAATAAAATTTTAGTTGAAGTGCGCGCGCGCTACTGACGACAATCGAGCGCGCGCTGGGTTTGTTTTCTTCAGCCGTGTTTACATAGCCTCATGTAAACATAGTAGCTAACCAATCAGAGCGCGCGTTAGAATTGTGTTATTTTACAATGTGTGATAGATGACAGATTAAAATTTCTTAAATAGAGCAGTGTAATTTTGTGGCAAAATTCTGCCAGTGTCTCTGTTACTAATGGCATCTGTACTCTTAGCAATGTGGCATGCTTCTGACCATTTCCTTTGGTGCCATCTTGTTTCTACTTCAAGGATCTTGGTGTTATTCCAGGAGATGGAATGTCCTGTATTGTGTGCGTGTTCCGCGAGAGCTGACTTGTCGGTCTTGTTAAGTCTAACATAGGACTGATGTTCCTTCTGTCTTGTGGCCAAAGATCTACCGGTCTCTCCGATGTAAAACGTTTCACATTCTCCGCACGGGATGGAATAAATCACTCCGGTCTTCTTTTCTTTTGGTAGCGGGTCTTTAGGCTTGGACAAGATATGGATCTCAGCGTTGTTAGTGGTTTTACGCAGAATTCAATCCTGTGGCTTTCTAGGACACGTTTGATCCTTTCTGTTGTACCTTGCACGTACGGTAAAAGTGCGAAACCTTTTCGTTCTTCCGTGTCAGATTTCAAGACCGACAAGTCAGCTCTCGCGGAACACGCACACAATACAGGACATTCCATCTCCTGGAATAACACCAAGATCCTTGAAGTAGAAACAAGATGGCACCAAAGGAAATGGTCAGAAGCATGCCACATTGCTAAGAGTACAGATGCCATTAGTAACAGAGACACTGGCAGAATTTTGCCACAAAATTACACTGCTCTATTTAAGAAATTTTAAATCTGTCATCTATCACACATTCTTAACTTGCTAATTTCCTTGCTCGCGCAAATTGTCTTTTTGTTTTGTTTTTGTTTTTGTTTTTGTTTGCGCGCGCTATTTGTTTACAACGTAATAGCCGTTAGTTTTGACGAATTACTACCATTTTACACCCTGAAGATGGACCATGTGTCCGAAAGCTTGGTTTTTAAAATAAAAATGTTTTGGTTGAAGAAACAAACAAAACTAATCATGTCTACACCAACCAGCAAATAATTACTTGAAACAAAATCATGTTACGAGAAAGCCCTAGAGATAAAAAAGACTGAGCATGGCGAAAACCATCCGTCCACTGCTGATACACTGAACAACCTTGGTATACGTAAACTGGGACAATACGAACAAGCAAAATCATGTTACGAGAAAGCCCTAGAGATAAAAAAGACTGCGTATGGCGAAAACCATCCGTCCACTGCTGATACACTGAACTACCTTGGTAATATACCCTAGATGAACTGAAACAATACGAACAAGCGAAAGAATGTTTCGAAAAATCCCTAGAGATTAAAAAGACTGCGTATGGCGAAAACCATCCGTCCACTGCTGATACACTGAACAACCTTGGTAATACCCTACGTAAACTGGGACAATACGAACAAGCAAAATCATGTTACGAGAAAGCCCTAGAGATAAAAAAGACTGCGTATGGCGAAAACCATCCGTCCACTGCTGATACACTGAACAACCTTGGTAATATACCCTAGATGAACTGAAACAATACGAACAAGCGAAAGAATGTTTCGAAAAATCCCTAGAGATTAAAAAGACTGCGTATGGCGAAAACCATCCGTCCACTGCTGATACACTGAACAACCTTGGTAATACCCTACGTAAACTGGGACAATACGAACAAGCAAAATCATGTTACGAGAAATCCCTAGAGATTCAAAAGACTGCGTATGGCGAAAACCATCCGTCCACTGCTGATACACTGAACAACCTTGGTAGTATCCTACATGAACTGGGACAATACGAACAAGCAAAATCATGTTACGAGAAATCCCTAGAGATAAAAAAGACTGAGCATGGCGAAAACCATCCGTCCACTGCTGATACACTGAACAACCTTGGTAATACCCTACATGAACTGAAACAATACGTACAAGCAAAGGAATGTTTCGAAAAATCCCTAGAGATTAAAAAGACTGTTTATGGCGAAGACCATTGGTTGGTGAATAAGACAATAAACAACCTTCGTGTTACATACAAATGCCTGAAGACAAAAGAAAACATACACGTATGGTACGAGAGTGCAGTATAAGTTGAACTATAAAAACTATGACAATATGTGGTCAAGACATCGGCCATTGAGATATTGTTCAGATGTTAGATCTCGCAAATGTTCCTAATTTCCGCATTCTAAGATAGATAAGATAAAACTTTATTGATGTGTCAAATGTAATAGCCGAGGGGAAAATCCCTCCAATAATAGGGGACACCTAAATCTAATATCTATTTCTCTGATTTCACTTTGTACTGGAACTGGCAAATAAATGGGGGGGGGGGGGGGGGGGGGGGTACTCCCTTTGTCCAAGTGGTAGGGGTGATCGGCGGTCCTTTTAGGGTTGAAAATATTTCCTGTGCGTAACTTTTAGGGGTTTGACTAAAGTCAGTTACATAACATCACTTCGTACCTTTTAGGGTCAATTGTTATTAATTTCTTTATTGAACAAACATGAAAGAGCAGAAGAAAGATGTTGTCACCGTTTCGCCATATATGGTCGTACCTTTTAGGGGTCGAAATGAACATGGCTTCAACAGCTCTTGCAATTTATGCGTACCTTTTAGGGGTCGTTTTCAAAACCGACCGCCGATCACCCCTACCACTTGGACTAAGGGTCCTCCATCAGTGCTCTGTCTTACGGGTATTTAAAGTTGCACTGAGATACACGGAGTATGTGACATACATAGCACAGAGCAGTAGATAATCAATGGGGTCTAAGTATATTAGGCAATACAGAAAACAGTGACTTGAATGTGCATTATATTTACTGCAATACTTGTCATTCAAAACAGAGACTAAATAACACCATTTCTCCACAATTTGGAAAAAGCCCTTGGGAGGAATACCTACCATTTTCACTGGACAGAACTCGCGCTCTTCATACCTTGGAAATTATTTGGACATTTTTACCAGGTTTTGGACATTTCCAAAGAATTTCCCAGGTTTGGGAAGTAGTTGAAAGTTCAAGTTCCTAAGAATGTCCAAGGTTGGAAGAGCACGCGTTTTTTCTAGTGTCTGCACAGGTAGCCCAAGCTCACCATTTGAAGCTTTATATAGAGATTATGCAGTGTAAATTTATTAAAAATCGAAAATCCGATAAATCGTTTTTAAAATGATTGTTTTTGTTCTTTGCGAGTTTATTTAACTTTTGGGAAAATTTGGTGTCGCTACGATTAAAACTAAGAGAGTTATAGCTGTTTGAATTTTACCCTATGGTGTATAATAAAATTCAAACAGTTTCGATTTTTAATAAATTTACACTGCATAATCTCTATATAAAGCTTCAAATGGTGAGCTTGGGCTACCTGTGGTGTCTGGGAACGTATTTGTGCAAGTGGTGGTTCGTAAAGTATTGTGGGTAAATCTTGTAAATAAAACTCATTAGGAAATAAATGGTCTTGTGAAGCATTGTAGACAGACATCAAGTGTCTTTATCTGTACAGTAATTCTAGCATCTAGTTACTCTTGCTTTAGATTCTTGTCATTAGAATCATATTGGAAATCTTGCATAAATAACAACGAAAGAAAAAGCGCTGGTCATCTTTTCTTTTCAGTCAATCGTCGTGACTTTGGTCCTTGGGACTTGGGTGTAGAAGGACCTGAACTTCTTGTGGGCTGCATGTAACTGGGTACTGCACCTCCCCCTGGACTTGATAAAGAGCTTTTGGCCGTTTCTTTAGAACGAATGGGGCTATGAGATTCACGGACGTTTGGCGAGGGAGGGGGAACTTGGCTACTTTTGCCGCGGGTCTGAGAGGTCTGTAGACATGTACAATGTGTATTTAGCCGTATTTACTTATTGTGGACAAATGGAACTGATGGAAATGCTGTCGTTATTGATGTTATATTCATGAGAGAGAGAGATTGTCTGGGTGAGAGCCCCTTCTTGTTATTATTATCATCATCATTAGATAATTACTGAGCCACACAGCATTAGTTGGTATATTGCAGGCAGCTAAGGGCGTAGCCCGTAGGTCTGGATTTTGAAAAGGCACTGAGTAGTATTGTAACTGCTAACGTCCTCCATAATCTGGTTATCACTTCTGTCCTGCATTATTATTATTATTATTATTATTATTATTATTAATAATAATAATGCAGTTGGATATATCAAATACTGACAGCATCATAATTATATTCCCATGTTGATAAAGCTAACGACAATATTAAAAATATTGCAGTGTGTTGTAGTTTTTGCTCTCAGCAATCGCTGACATAGAGCAGAGAGAAAACAGAGGAGGGTCAGTAATTATTATCATCATCATCATTATTATCACCATCACAAAATCGATAAAGGTAAAATTATTTTGTCATAACATCACACTTTAGTACTCTGTACTTACAGATTTTTTCCCTGAAGATGAGAGAGATTTCTTGGTTGAAGTAGAAGATCTTGAATGACTTGATTGATCTTTTTTGCCATTATCCTATCAACAAAATTAATGTATTTTTACTGTGCCATTCATTAATGTTATAAATGTCATTGTTGTTATCTGATACAAAACAACTCTGTTTCGCGTCATGGTTTTATATCTGAAAACAGTACATAAAACACTGTATAAAACATTGTACTCTATATTACAGTGCGACTACTGTAACCGGGGCCACTTAGACAACGAGAACCAATCACAATTCAGACAAAAACAAAGCCAATTTCAAAAGGTGTGTACTTCAGCCAATCAGGAGAGAGCGTTCTTGATCTAAGCAGCCCTGGTTGAAGTTGTCGCACTGTAAGGGTGCAAGAAACTACAACATAGAGATGAACAGACAGAGGTTCCAATAGTATTCTTGGAGTGCACGTTACGTTATAGTTGCCATATTGGTTCCCAAATACAAAGCATTCCTCATTAGCTTCTTTTGTTGGTCCATCCAACATGGTAGGCTCCGTTTCCAGTGTCAGTTTCTCGGGCGCATGGAACCCTGATGGCTGGAAACTGAGCCTACTAACATGGTGGCTGCAAGGGATTTTCGGTGACGTGGTTACACACCAAGAATACATGTACCAGTACTGACCTCTTTGACTATGGTTGATGGATCTTCAGGTAACTGTAAATTGTTATTTTCCATATTATTCATATTATTGTTATCCTCACTTGATTCTGATCCCTATAAAACATACACCCATACTAATGTTAAGGTAAATATTCACCAATAATCACTAAGTCTGAGGTGAATAATATTGTTTTTTTTAATTATTGTTTTAGTATAATTATAAAATAGGCATAATTCATAACAAGTAGATACATTCAGCTGCCATTTTAACGTCTTCAGTTGTCTGAATTTTTCCTTCGAAAACGTCAATAAACAGTAAATTCATCGAAGAACCTCAAGATATCTTCAAACCAAATCTTACTTCTCCTTTTGTACTTTTAGGAAATGCATTTTTTGCAACTTGCGAAACATTTTCGTAGGTCACTTTTCATATACATGTATATTCACCTTGTGGTGACTATTGGATAATATGACATAATTACGGACCAATCAGACCACATGTAATTATATTAACAAGAGGGAAAAGGAAGGACTAAAATTAGGTTATTTACCTGTTTTAGTTCTTCTCTGTAAAGTTTCATTAATTCTAGAACATTAGATGGTTCTGAGGCTTCTGAATCGCCCTATAGAAGATTGGAAAGCATTGAAACATGTAAGGCCTTGGTATGAAAGATAAGATGTTGGTCACTTGAGTTCAAACTCTCGTCAAGCAACTATAGACTCCGAAAAATAACTTACATACAACATTTGTATAATGTGTCGAGTTTTTAGAGTAGTACTGCTAATGGGGACATGACTCTCACACTCACTCCTTACTACATTCTATACACCCAACACTCATCTCACTAGTGGGGACATGACTCTCACACTCACTCCTTACTACATTCTATACACCCAACACTCATCTCACTAGTGGGGACATGACTCTCACACTCACTCCTTACTACATTCTATACACCCAACACTCATCTCACTAGTGGGGACATGACTCTCACACTCACTCCTTACTACATTCTATACACCCAACACTCATCTCACTAGTGGGGACATGACTCTCACACTCACTCCTTACTACATTCTATACACCCAACACCCATCTCACTAGTGGGGACATGACTCTCACACTCACTCCTTACTACATTCTATACACCCAACACTCATCTCACTAGTGGGGACATGACTCTCACACTCACTCCTTACTACATTCTATACACCCAACACTCATCTCACTAGTGGGGACATGACTCTCACACTCACTCCTTACTACATTCTATACACCCAACACTCATCTCACTAGTGGGGACATGACTCTCACACTCACTCCTTACTACATTCTATACACCCAACACTCATCTCACTAGTGGGGACATGACTCTCACACTCACTCCTTACTACATTCTATACACCCAACACTCATCTCACTAGTGGGGACATGACTCTCACACTCACTCCTTACTACATTCTATACACCCAACACTCATCTCACTAGTGGGGACATGACTCTCACACTCACTCCTTACTACATTCTATACACCCAACACTCATCTCACTAGTGGGGACATGACTCTCACACTCACTCCTTACTACATTCTATACACCCAACACTCATCTCACTAGTGGGGACATGACTCTCGCACTCACTCCTTACTACATTCTATACACCCAACACTCATCTCACTAGTGGGGACATGACTCTCGCACTCACTCCTTACTACATTCTATACACCCAACACTCATCTCACTAGTGGGGACATGACTCTCACACTCACTCCTTACTACATTCTATACACCCAACACTCATCTCACTAGTGGGGACATGACTCTCGCACTCACTCCTTACTACATTCTATACACCCAACACTCATCTCACTAGTGGGGACATGACTCTCGCACTCACTCCTTACTACATTCTATACACCCAACACTCATCTCACTAGTGGGGACATGACTCTCACACTCACTCCTTACTACATTCTATACACCCAACACTCATCTCACTAGTGGGGACATGACTCTCACACTCACTCCTTACTACATTCTATACACCCAACACTCATCTCACTAGTGGGGACATGACTCTCACACTCACTCCTTACTACATTCTATACACCCAACACTCATCTCACTAGTGGGGACATGACTCTCGCACTCACTCCTTACTACATTCTATACACCCAACACTCATCTCACTAGTGGGGACATGACTCTCACACTCACTCCTTACTACATTCTATACACCCAACACTCATCTCACTAGTGGGGACATGACTCTCACACTCACTCCTTACTACATTCTATACACCCAACACTCATCTCACTAGTGGGGACATGACTCTCGCACTCACTCCTTACTACATTCTATACACCCAACACTCATCTCACTAGTGGGGACATGACTCTCACACTCACTCCTTACTACATTCTATACACCCAACACTCATCTCACTAGTGGGGACATGACTCTCACACTCACTCCTTACTACATTCTATACACCCAACACTCATCTCACTAGTGGGGACATGACTCTCACACTCACTCCTTACTACATTCTATACACCCAACACTCATCTCACTAGTGGGGACATGACTCTCGCACTCACTCCTTACTACATTCTATACACCCAACACTCATCTCACTAGTGGGGACATGACTCTCGCACTCACTCCTTACTACATTCTATACACCCAACACTCATCTCACTAGTGGGGACATGACTCTCACACTCACTCCTTACTACATTCTATACACCCAACACTCATCTCACTAGTGGGGACATGACTCTCACACTCACTCCTTACTACATTCTATACACCCAACACTCATCTCACTAGTGGGGACATGACTCTCGCACTCACTCCTTACTACATTCTATACACCCAACACTCATCTCACTAGTGGGGACATGACTCTCACACTCACTCCTTACTACATTCTATACACCCAACACTCATCTCACTAGTGGGGACATGACTCTCACACTCACTCCTTACTACATTCTATACACCCAACACTCATCTCACTAGTGGGGACATGACTCTCACACTCACTCCTTACTACATTCTATACACCCAACACTCATCTCACTAGTGGGGACATGACTCTCACACTCACTCCTTACTACATTCTATACACCCAACACTCATCTCACTAGTGGGGACATGACTCTCACACTCACTCCTTACTACATTCTATACACCCAACACTCATCTCACTAGTGGGGACATGACTCTCGCACTCACTCCTTACTACATTCTATACACCCAACACTCATCTCACTAGTGGGGACATGACTCTCACACTCACTCCTTACTACATTCTATACACCCAACACTCATCTCACTAGTGGGGACATGACTCTCGCACTCACTCCTTACTACATTCTATACACCCAACACTCATCTCACTAGTGGGGACATGACTCTCGCACTCACTCCTTACTACATTCTATACACCCAACACTCATCTCACTAGTGGGGACATGACTCTCGCACTCACTCCTTACTACATTCTATACACCCAACACTCATCTCACTAGTGGGGACATGACTCTCGCACTCACTCCTTACTACATTCTATACACCCAACACTCATCTCACTAGTGGGGACATGACTCTCGCACTCACTCCTTACTACATTCTATACACCCAACACTCATCTCACTAGTGGGGACATGACTCTCGCACTCACTCCTTACTACATTCTATACACCCAACACTCATCTCACTAGTGGGGACATGACTCTCACACTCACTCCTTACTACATTCTATACACCCAACACTCATCTCACTAGTGGGGACATGACTCTCGCACTCACTCCTTACTACATTCTATACACCCAACACTCATCTCACTAGTGGGGACATGACTCTCACACTCACTCCTTACTACATTCTATACACCCAACACTCATCTCACTAGTGGGGACATGACTCTCACACTCACTCCTTACTACATTCTATACACCCAACACTCATCTCACTAGTGGGGACATGACTCTCACACTCACTCCTTACTACATTCTATACACCCAACACTCATCTCACTAGTGGGGACATGACTCTCGCACTCACTCCTTACTACATTCTATACACCCAACACTCATCTCACTAGTGGGGACATGACTCTCACACTCACTCCTTACTACATTCTATACACCCAACACTCATCTCACTAGTGGGGACATGACTCTCACACTCACTCCTTACTACATTCTATACACCCAACACTCATCTCACTAGTGGGGACATGACTCTCACACTCACTCCTTACTACATTCTATACACCCAACACTCATCTCACTAGTGGGGACATGACTCTCACACTCACTCCTTACTACATTCTATACACCCAACACTCATCTCACTAGTGGGGACATGACTCTCACACTCACTCCTTACTACATTCTATACACCCAACACTCATCTCACTAGTGGGGACATGACTCTCACACTCACTCCTTACTACATTCTATACACCCAACACTCATCTCACTAGTGGGGACATGACTCTCACACTCACTCCTTACTACATTCTATACACCCAACACTCATCTCACTAGTGGGGACATGACTCTCACACTCACTCCTTACTACATTCTATACACCCAACACTCATCTCACTAGTGGGGACATGACTCTCACACTCACTCCTTACTACATTCTATACACCCAACACTCATCTCACTAGTGGGGACATGACTCTCACACTCACTCCTTACTACATTCTATACACCCAACACTCATCTCACTAGTGGGGACATGACTCTCGCACTCACTCCTTACTACATTCTATACACCCAACACTCATCTCACTAGTGGGGACATGACTCTCACACTCACTCCTTACTACATTCTATACACCCAACACTCATCTCACTAGTGGGGACATGACTCTCGCACTCACTCCTTACTACATTCTATACACCCAACACTCATCTCACTAGTGGGGACATGACTCTCACACTCACTCCTTACTACATTCTATACACCCAACACTCATCTCACTAGTGGGGACATGACTCTCACACTCACTCCTTACTACATTCTATACACCCAACACTCATCTCACTAGTGGGGACATGACTCTCACACTCACTCCTTACTACATTCTATACACCCAACACTCATCTCACTAGTGGGGACATGACTCTCACACTCACTCCTTACTACATTCTATACACCCAACACTCATCTCACTAGTGGGGACATGACTCTCACACTCACTCCTTACTACATTCTATACACCCAACACTCATCTCACTAGTGGGGACATGACTCTCACACTCACTCCTTACTACATTCTATACACCCAACACTCATCTCACTAGTGGGGACATGACTCTCGCACTCACTCCTTACTACATTCTATACACCCAACACTCATCTCACTAGTGGGGACATGACTCTCGCACTCACTCCTTACTACATTCTATACACCCAACACTCATCTCACTAGTGGGGACATGACTCTCACACTCACTCCTTACTACATTCTATACACCCAACACTCATCTCACTAGTGGGGACATGACTCTCACACTCACTCCTTACTACATTCTATACACCCAACACTCATCTCACTAGTGGGGACATGACTCTCACACTCACTCCTTACTACATTCTATACACCCAACACTCATCTCACTAGTGGGGACATGACTCTCACACTCACTCCTTACTACATTCTATACACCCAACACTCATCTCACTAGTGGGGACATGACTCTCACACTCACTCCTTACTACATTCTATACACCCAACACTCATCTCACTAGTGGGGACATGACTCTCGCACTCACTCCTTACTACATTCTATACACCCAACACTCATCTCACTAGTGGGGACATGACTCTCACACTCACTCCTTACTACATTCTATACACCCAACACTCATCTCACTAGTGGGGACATGACTCTCACACTCACTCCTTACTACATTCTATACACCCAACACTCATCTCACTAGTGGGGACATGACTCTCGCACTCACTCCTTACTACATTCTATACACCCAACACTCATCTCACTAGTGGGGACATGACTCTCACACTCACTCCTTACTACATTCTATACACCCAACACTCATCTCACTAGTGGGGACATGACTCTCACACTCACTCCTTACTACATTCTATACACCCAACACTCATCTCACTAGTGGGGACATGACTCTCACACTCACTCCTTACTACATTCTATACACCCAACACTCATCTCACTAGTGGGGACATGACTCTCACACTCACTCCTTACTACATTCTATACACCCAACACTCATCTCACTAGTGGGGACATGACTCTCACACTCACTCCTTACTACATTCTATACACCCAACACTCATCTCACTAGTGGGGACATGACTCTCGCACTCACTCCTTACTACATTCTATACACCCAACACTCATCTCACTAGTGGGGACATGACTCTCACACTCACTCCTTACTACATTCTATACACCCAACACTCATCTCACTAGTGGGGACATGACTCTCGCACTCACTCCTTACTACATTCTATACACCCAACACTCATCTCACTAGTGGGGACATGACTCTCACACTCACTCCTTACTACATTCTATACACCCAACACTCATCTCACTAGTGGGGACATGACTCTCACACTCACTCCTTACTACATTCTATACACCCAACACTCATCTCACTAGTGGGGACATGACTCTCACACTCACTCCTTACTACATTCTATACACCCAACACTCATCTCACTAGTGGGGACATGACTCTCACACTCACTCCTTACTACATTCTATACACCCAACACTCATCTCACTAGTGGGGACATGACTCTCACACTCACTCCTTACTACATTCTATACACCCCAACACTCATCTCACTAGTGGGGACATGACTCTCACACTCACTCCTTACTACATTCTATACACCCAACACTCATCTCACTAGTGGGGACATGACTCTCACACTCACTCCTTACTACATTCTATACACCCAACACTCATCTCACTAGTGGGGACATGACTCTCACACTCACTCCTTACTACATTCTATACACCCAACACTCATCTCACTAGTGGGGACATGACTCTCGCACTCACTCCTTACTACATTCTATACACCCAACACTCATCTCACTAGTGGGGACATGACTCTCACACTCACTCCTTACTACATTCTATACACCCAACACTCATCTCACTAGTGGGGACATGACTCTCGCACTCACTCCTTACTACATTCTATACACCCAACACTCATCTCACTAGTGGGGACATGACTCTCACACTCACTCCTTACTACATTCTATACACCCAACACTCATCTCACTAGTGGGGACATGACTCTCGCACTCACTCCTTACTACATTCTATACACCCAACACTCATCTCACTAGTGGGGACATGACTCTCACACTCACTCCTTACTACATTCTATACACCCAACACTCATCTCACTAGTGGGGACATGACTCTCGCACTCACTCCTTACTACATTCTATACACCCAACACTCATCTCACTAGTGGGGACATGACTCTCACACTCACTCCTTACTACATTCTATACACCCAACACTCATCTCACTAGTGGGGACATGACTCTCACACTCACTCCTTACTACATTCTATACACCCAACACTCATCTCACTAGTGGGGACATGACTCTCACACTCACTCCTTACTACATTCTATACACCCAACACTCATCTCACTAGTGGGGACATGACTCTCACACTCACTCCTTACTACATTCTATACACCCAACACTCATCTCACTAGTGGGGACATGACTCTCACACTCACTCCTTACTACATTCTATACACCCAACACTCATCTCACTAGTGGGGACATGACTCTCACACTCACTCCTTACTACATTCTATACACCCAACACTCATCTCACTAGTGGGGACATGACTCTCACACTCACTCCTTACTACATTCTATACACCCAACACTCATCTCACTAGTGGGGACATGACTCTCACACTCACTCCTTACTACATTCTATACACCCAACACTCATCTCACTAGTGGGGACATGACTCTCACACTCACTCCTTACTACATTCTATACACCCAACACTCATCTCACTAGTGGGGACATGACTCTCACACTCACTCCTTACTACATTCTATACACCCAACACTCATCTCACTAGTGGGGACATGACTCTCACACTCACTCCTTACTACATTCTATACACCCAACACTCATCTCACTAGTGGGGACATGACTCTCACACTCACTCCTTACTACATTCTATACACCCAACACTCATCTCACTAGTGGGGACATGACTCTCACACTCACTCCTTACTACATTCTATACACCCAACACTCATCTCACTAGTGGGGACATGACTCTCACACTCACTCCTTACTACATTCTATACACCCAACACTCATCTCACTAGTGGGGACATGACTCTCGCACTCACTCCTTACTACATTCTATACACCCAACACTCATCTCACTAGTGGGGACATGACTCTCACACTCACTCCTTACTACATTCTATACACCCAACACTCATCTCACTAGTGGGGACATGACTCTCACACTCACTCCTTACTACATTCTATACACCCAACACTCATCTCACTAGTGGGGACATGACTCTCGCACTCACTCCTTACTACATTCTATACACCCAACACTCATCTCACTAGTGGGGACATGACTCTCACACTCACTCCTTACTACATTCTATACACCCAACACTCATCTCACTAGTGGGGACATGACTCTCACACTCACTCCTTACTACATTCTATACACCCAACACTCATCTCACTAGTGGGGACATGACTCTCGCACTCACTCCTTACTACATTCTATACACCCAACACTCATCTCACTAGTGGGGACATGACTCTCACACTCACTCCTTACTACATTCTATACACCCAACACTCATCTCACTAGTGGGGACATGACTCTCACACTCACTCCTTACTACATTCTATACACCCAACACTCATCTCACTAGTGGGGACATGACTCTCGCACTCACTCCTTACTACATTCTATACACCCAACACTCATCTCACTAGTGGGGACATGACTCTCACACTCACTCCTTACTACATTCTATACACCCAACACTCATCTCACTAGTGGGGACATGACTCTCACACTCACTCCTTACTACATTCTATACACCCAACACTCATCTCACTAGTGGGGACATGACTCTCGCACTCACTCCTTACTACATTCTATACACCCAACACTCATCTCACTAGTGGGGACATGACTCTCACACTCACTCCTTACTACATTCTATACACCCAACACTCATCTCACTAGTGGGGACATGACTCTCACACTCACTCCTTACTACATTCTATACACCCAACACTCATCTCACTAGTGGGGACATGACTCTCACACTCACTCCTTACTACATTCTATACACCCAACACTCATCTCACTAGTGGGGACATGACTCTCACACTCACTCCTTACTACATTCTATACACCCAACACTCATCTCACTAGTGGGGACATGACTCTCACACTCACTCCTTACTACATTCTATACACCCAACACTCATCTCACTAGTGGGGACATGACTCTCACACTCACTCCTTACTACATTCTATACACCCAACACTCATCTCACTAGTGGGGACATGACTCTCACACTCACTCCTTACTACATTCTATACACCCAACACTCATCTCACTAGTGGGGACATGACTCTCACACTCACTCCTTACTACATTCTATACACCCAACACTCATCTCACTAGTGGGGACATGACTCTCACACTCACTCCTTACTACATTCTATACACCCAACACTCATCTCACTAGTGGGGACATGACTCTCGCACTCACTCCTTACTACATTCTATACACCCAACACTCATCTCACTAGTGGGGACATGACTCTCACACTCACTCCTTACTACATTCTATACACCCAACACTCATCTCACTAGTGGGGACATGACTCTCACACTCACTCCTTACTACATTCTATACACCCAACACTCATCTCACTAGTGGGGACATGACTCTCACACTCACTCCTTACTACATTCTATACACCCAACACTCATCTCACTAGTGGGGACATGACTCTCACACTCACTCCTTACTACATTCTATACACCCAACACTCATCTCACTAGTGGGACATGACTCTCACACTCACTCCTTACTACATTCTATACACCCAACACTCATCTCACTAGTGGGGACATGACTCTCACACTCACTCCTTACTACATTCTATACACCCAACACTCATCTCACTAGTGGGGACATGACTCTCACACTCACTCCTTACTACATTCTATACACCCAAACACTCATCTCACTAGTGGGGACATGACTCTCACACTCACTCCTTACTACATTCTATACACCCAACACTCATCTCACTAGTGGGGACATGACTCTCACACTCACTCCTTACTACATTCTATACACCCAACACTCATCTCACTAGTGGGGACATGACTCTCACACTCACTCCTTACTACATTCTATACACCCAACACTCATCTCACTAGTGGGGACATGACTCTCACACTCACTCCTTACTACATTCTATACACCCAACACTCATCTCACTAGTGGGGACATGACTCTCACACTCACTCCTTACTACATTCTATACACCCAACACTCATCTCACTAGTGGGGACATGACTCTCACACTCACTCCTTACTACATTCTATACACCCAAACACTCATCTCACTAGTGGGGACATGACTCTCACACTCACTCCTTACTACATTCTATACACCCAACACTCATCTCACTAGTGGGGACATGACTCTCACACTCACTCCTTACTACATTCTATACACCCAACACTCATCTCACTAGTGGGGACATGACTCTCACACTCACTCCTTACTACATTCTATACACCCAACACTCATCTCACTAGTGGGGACATGACTCTCACACTCACTCCTTACTACATTCTATACACCCAACACTCATCTCACTAGTGGGGACATGACTCTCACACTCACTCCTTACTACATTCTATACACCCAACACTCATCTCACTAGTGGGGACATGACTCTCACACTCACTCCTTACTACATTCTATACACCCAACACTCATCTCACTAGTGGGGACATGACTCTCACACTCACTCCTTACTACATTCTATACACCCAACACTCATCTCACTAGTGGGGACATGACTCTCACACTCACTCCTTACTACATTCTATACACCCAACACTCATCTCACTAGTGGGGACATGACTCTCACACTCACTCCTTACTACATTCTATACACCCAACACTCATCTCACTAGTGGGGACATGACTCTCACACTCACTCCTTACTACATTCTATACACCCAACACTCATCTCACTAGTGGGGACATGACTCTCACACTCACTCCTTACTACATTCTATACACCCAACACTCATCTCACTAGTGGGGACATGACTCTCACACTCACTCCTTACTACATTCTATACACCCAACACTCATCTCACTAGTGGGGACATGACTCTCACACTCACTCCTTACTACATTCTATACACCCAACACTCATCTCACTAGTGGGGACATGACTCTCGCACTCACTCCTTACTACATTCTATACACCCAACACTCATCTCACTAGTGGGGACATGACTCTCACACTCACTCCTTACTACATTCTATACACCCAACACTCATCTCACTAGTGGGGACATGACTCTCACACTCACTCCTTACTACATTCTATACACCCAACACTCATCTCACTAGTGGGGACATGACTCTCGCACTCACTCCTTACTACATTCTATACACCCAACACTCATCTCACTAGTGGGGACATGACTCTCACACTCACTCCTTACTACATTCTATACACCCAACACTCATCTCACTAGTGGGGACATGACTCTCACACTCACTCCTTACTACATTCTATACACCCAACACTCATCTCACTAGTGGGGACATGACTCTCGCACTCACTCCTTACTACATTCTATACACCCAACACTCATCTCACTAGTGGGGACATGACTCTCACACTCACTCCTTACTACATTCTATACACCCAACACTCATCTCACTAGTGGGGACATGACTCTCGCACTCACTCCTTACTACATTCTATACACCCAACACTCATCTCACTAGTGGGGACATGACTCTCACACTCACTCCTTACTACATTCTATACACCCAACACTCATCTCACTAGTGGGGACATGACTCTCACACTCACTCCTTACTACATTCTATACACCCAACACTCATCTCACTAGTGGGGACATGACTCTCGCACTCACTCCTTACTACATTCTATACACCCAACACTCATCTCACTAGTGGGGACATGACTCTCACACTCACTCCTTACTACATTCTATACACCCAACACTCATCTCACTAGTGGGGACATGACTCTCACACTCACTCCTTACTACATTCTATACACCCAACACTCATCTCACTAGTGGGGACATGACTCTCACACTCACTCCTTACTACATTCTATACACCCAACACTCATCTCACTAGTGGGGACATGACTCTCACACTCACTCCTTACTACATTCTATACACCCAAACACTCATCTCACTAGTGGGGACATGACTCTCACACTCACTCCTTACTACATTCTATACACCCAACACTCATCTCACTAGTGGGGACATGACTCTCACACTCACTCCTTACTACATTCTATACACCCAACACTCATCTCACTAGTGGGGACATGACTCTCACACTCACTCCTTACTACATTCTATACACCCAACACTCATCTCACTAGTGGGGACATGACTCTCACACTCACTCCTTACTACATTCTATACACCCAACACTCATCTCACTAGTGGGGACATGACTCTCACACTCACTCCTTACTACATTCTATACACCCAACACTCATCTCACTAGTGGGGACATGACTCTCACACTCACTCCTTACTACATTCTATACACCCAACACTCATCTCACTAGTGGGGACATGACTCTCGCACTCACTCCTTACTACATTCTATACACCCAACACTCATCTCACTAGTGGGGACATGACTCTCACACTCACTCCTTACTACATTCTATACACCCAACACTCATCTCACTAGTGGGGACATGACTCTCACACTCACTCCTTACTACATTCTATACACCCAACACTCATCTCACTAGTGGGGACATGACTCTCACACTCACTCCTTACTACATTCTATACACCCAACACTCATCTCACTAGTGGGGACATGACTCTCACACTCACTCCTTACTACATTCTATACACCCAACACTCATCTCACTAGTGGGGACATGACTCTCACACTCACTCCTTACTACATTCTATACACCCAACACTCATCTCACTAGTGGGGACATGACTCTCACACTCACTCCTTACTACATTCTATACACCCAACACTCATCTCACTAGTGGGGACATGACTCTCACACTCACTCCTTACTACATTCTATACACCCAACACTCATCTCACTAGTGGGGACATGACTCTCACACTCACTCCTTACTACATTCTATACACCCAACACTCATCTCACTAGTGGGGACATGACTCTCACACTCACTCCTTACTACATTCTATACACCCAACACTCATCTCACTAGTGGGGACATGACTCTCACACTCACTCCTTACTACATTCTATACACCCAACACTCATCTCACTAGTGGGGACATGACTCTCACACTCACTCCTTACTACATTCTATACACCCAAACACTCATCTCACTAGTGGGGACATGACTCTCACACTCACTCCTTACTACATTCTATACACCCAACACTCATCTCACTAGTGGGGACATGACTCTCACACTCACTCCTTACTACATTCTATACACCCAACACTCATCTCACTAGTGGGGACATGACTCTCACACTCACTCCTTACTACATTCTATACACCCAACACTCATCTCACTAGTGGGGACATGACTCTCGCACTCACTCCTTACTACATTCTATACACCCAACACTCATCTCACTAGTGGGGACATGACTCTCACACTCACTCCTTACTACATTCTATACACCCAACACTCATCTCACTAGTGGGGACATGACTCTCACACTCACTCCTTACTACATTCTATACACCCAACACTCATCTCACTAGTGGGGACATGACTCTCACACTCACTCCTTACTACATTCTATACACCCAACACTCATCTCACTAGTGGGGACATGACTCTCACACTCACTCCTTACTACATTCTATACACCCAACACTCATCTCACTAGTGGGGACATGACTCTCACACTCACTCCTTACTACATTCTATACACCCAACACTCATCTCACTAGTGGGGACATGACTCTCACACTCTCTCCTTACTACATTCTATACACCCAACACTCATCTCACTAGTGGGGACATGACTCTCACACTCACTCCTTACTACATTCTATACACCCAACACTCATCTCACTAGTGGGGACATGACTCTCACACTCACTCCTTACTACATTCTATACACCCAACACTCATCTCACTAGTGGGGACATGACTCTCACACTCACTCCTTACTACATTCTATACACCCAACACTCATCTCACTAGTGGGGACATGACTCTCACACTCACTCCTTACTACATTCTATACACCCAACACTCATCTCACTAGTGGGGACATGACTCTCACACTCACTCCTTACTACATTCTATACACCCAACACTCATCTCACTAGTGGGGACATGACTCTCACACTCACTCCTTACTACATTCTATACACCCAACACTCATCTCACTAGTGGGGACATGACTCTCACACTCACTCCTTACTACATTCTATACACCCAACACTCATCTCACTAGTGGGGACATGACTCTCACACTCACTCCTTACTACATTCTATACACCCAACACTCATCTCACTAGTGGGGACATGACTCTCACACTCACTCCTTACTACATTCTATACACCCAACACTCATCTCACTAGTGGGGACATGACTCTCACACTCACTCCTTACTACATTCTATACACCCAACACTCATCTCACTAGTGGGGACATGACTCTCACACTCACTCCTTACTACATTCTATACACCCAACACTCATCTCACTAGTGGGGACATGACTCTCACACTCACTCCTTACTACATTCTATACACCCAACACTCATCTCACTAGTGGGGACATGACTCTCACACTCACTCCTTACTACATTCTATACACCCAACACTCATCTCACTAGTGGGGACATGACTCTCACACTCACTCCTTACTACATTCTATACACCCAACACTCATCTCACTAGTGGGGACATGACTCTCGCACTCACTCCTTACTACATTCTATACACCCAACACTCATCTCACTAGTGGGGACATGACTCTCACACTCACTCCTTACTACATTCTATACACCCAACACTCATCTCACTAGTGGGGACATGACTCTCACACTCACTCCTTACTACATTCTATACACCCAACACTCATCTCACTAGTGGGGACATGACTCTCACACTCACTCCTTACTACATTCTATACACCCAACACTCATCTCACTAGTGGGGACATGACTCTCACACTCACTCCTTACTACATTCTATACACCCAACACTCATCTCACTAGTGGGGACATGACTCTCACACTCACTCCTTACTACATTCTATACACCCAACACTCATCTCACTAGTGGGGACATGACTCTCACACTCACTCCTTACTACATTCTATACACCCAACACTCATCTCACTAGTGGGGACATGACTCTCACACTCACTCCTTACTACATTCTATACACCCAACACTCATCTCACTAGTGGGGACATGACTCTCACACTCACTCCTTACTACATTCTATACACCCAACACTCATCTCACTAGTGGGGACATGACTCTCACACTCACTCCTTACTACATTCTATACACCCAACACTCATCTCACTAGTGGGGACATGACTCTCACACTCACTCCTTACTACATTCTATACACCCAACACTCATCTCACTAGTGGGGACATGACTCTCACACTCACTCCTTACTACATTCTATACACCCAACACTCATCTCACTAGTGGGGACATGACTCTCACACACTCACTCCTTACTACATTCTATACACCCAACACTCATCTCACTAGTGGGGACATGACTCTCACACTCACTCCTTACTACATTCTATACACCCAACACTCATCTCACTAGTGGGGACATGACTCTCACACTCACTCCTTACTACATTCTATACACCCAACACTCATCTCACTAGTGGGGACATGACTCTCACACTCACTCCTTACTACATTCTATACACCCAACACTCATCTCACTAGTGGGGACATGACTCTCACACTCACTCCTTACTACATTCTATACACCCAACACTCATCTCACTAGTGGGGACATGACTCTCACACTCACTCCTTACTACATTCTATACACCCAACACTCATCTCACTAGTGGGGACATGACTCTCACACTCACTCCTTACTACATTCTATACACCCAACACTCATCTCACTAGTGGGGACATGACTCTCGCACTCACTCCTTACTACATTCTATACACCCAACACTCATCTCACTAGTGGGGACATGACTCTCGCACTCACTCCTTACTACATTCTATACACCCAACACTCATCTCACTAGTGGGGACATGACTCTCACACTCACTCCTTACTACATTCTATACACCCAACACTCATCTCACTAGTGGGGACATGACTCTCACACTCACTCCTTACTACATTCTATACACCCAACACTCATCTCACTAGTGGGGACATGACTCTCACACTCACTCCTTACTACATTCTATACACCCAACACTCATCTCACTAGTGGGGACATGACTCTCACACTCACTCCTTACTACATTCTATACACCCAACACTCATCTCACTAGTGGGGACATGACTCTCACACTCACTCCTTACTACATTCTATACACCCAACACTCATCTCACTAGTGGGGACATGACTCTCACACTCACTCCTTACTACATTCTATACACCCAACACTCATCTCACTAGTGGGGACATGACTCTCACACTCACTCCTTAACTACATTCTATACACCCAACACCCCCATCATCTCACTAGTGGGGACATGACTCTCACACTCACTCCTTACTACATTCTATACACCCAACACTCATCTCACTAGTGGGGACATGACTCTCACACTCACTCCTTACTACATTCTATACACCCAACACTCATCTCACTAGTGGGGACATGACTCTCACACTCACTCCTTACTACATTCTATACACCCAACACTCATCTCACTAGTGGGGACATGACTCTCACACTCACTCCTTACTACATTCTATACACCCAACACTCATCTCACTAGTGGGGACATGACTCTCACACTCACTCCTTACTACATTCTATACACCCAACACTCATCTCACTAGTGGGGACATGACTCTCACACACTCACTCCTTACTACATTCTATACACCCAACACTCATCTCACTAGTGGGGACATGACTCTCACACTCACTCCTTACTACATTCTATACACCCCACACTCATCTCACTAGTGGGGACATGACTCTCACACTCACTCCTTACTACATTCTATACACCCAACACTCATCTCACTAGTGGGGACATGACTCTCACACTCACTCCTTACTACATTCTATACACCCAACACTCATCTCACTAGTGGGGACATGACTCTCACACTCACTCCTTACTACATTCTATACACCCAACACTCATCTCACTAGTGGGGACATGACTCTCACACTCACCTCCTTACTACATTCTATACACACCCAACACTCATCTCACTAGTGGGGACATGACTCTCATCACACTCACTCCTTACTACATTCTATACACCCAACACTCATCTCACTAGTGGGGACATGACTCTCACACTCACTCCTTACTACATTCTATACACCCAACACTCATCTCACTAGTGGGGACATGACTCTCACACTCACTCCTTACTACATTCTATACACCCAACACTCATCTCACTAGTGGGGACATGACTCTCACACTCACTCCTTACTACATTCTATACACCCAACACTCATCTCACTAGTGGGGACATGACTCTCACACTCACTCCTTACTACATTCTATACACCCAACACTCATCTCACTAGTGGGGGACATGACTCTCACACTCACTCCTTACTACATTCTATACACCCAACACTCATCTCACTAGTGGGGACATGACTCTCACACTCACTCCTTACTACATTCTATACACCCAACACTCCTCTCACACTAGTGGGGACATGACTCTCGCACTCACTCCTTACTACATTCTATACACCCAACACTCATCTCACTAGTGGGGACATGACTCTCACACTCACTCCTTACTACATTCTATACACCCCAACACTCATCTCACTAGTGGGGGACATGACTCTCACACTCACTCCTTACTACATTCTATACACACCAACACTCATCTCACGAGTGGGGCCATGACTCTCGCACTCACCCTTACTACATTCTATACACCCAACACTCATCTCACTAGTGGGGACATGACTCTCACACTCACTCCTTACTACATTCTATACACCCAACACCCATCTCACTATTGGGGACATGACTCTCACACTCACTCCTTACTACATTCTATACACCCAACACTCATCTCCACTAGTGGGGGACATGACTCTCGCACTCACTCCTTACTACATTCTATACACCCAACACCCATCTCACTAGTGGGGACATGACTCTCGCACTCACATCCTTACTACATTCTATACACCCAACACTCATCTCACTAGTGGGGTACATGACTCTCACACTCACTCCCGTACTACCCTTCTATACACCCAACACTCATCTCACTAGTGGGGACATGACTCTCGCACTCACTCCTTACTACATTCTATACACCCAACACTCATCTCACTAGTGGGGACATGACTCTCACACTCACTCCTTACTACATGCTATTACACCCAACACTCATCTCACTAGTTGGGGACATGACTCTCGCACTCACTCCTTACTACTGTCTTTAGTTATTTACACCCAATTTACACTCATCTCACTAGTGGGGACATGACTCTCGCACTCAAGTCCTTACTACATTCTATACACCCAACAACTCATCTCACTAGTGGGGACATGACTCTCCACACTCACTCCTTACTACATTCTATACACCCAACACTCATCTCACTAGTGGGGACATGACTCTCGCACTCACTCCTTACTACATTCTATACACCCAACACTCATCTCACTAGTGGGGGACATGACTCTCGCACTCACTCATTACTAACATTCTATACACCCAACAACTCATCTCACTAGTGGGGACATGACTTCTCACACTCACTCCCTTACTACATTCTATACACCACAACACTCATCCTCACTAGTGGGGGACATGACTCTCGCACTCACTCCTTACTACATTCTATACACCCAACACTCATCTCACTAGTGGGGACATGACTCTCAACACTCACTCCTTACTACATTTCTATACACCCAACACTCATCTCACTAATGGGGACATGACTCTCGCACTCACTCCTTACTACATTCTATAACACCCAACACACTCATCTCACTAGTGGGGGACATGACTCTCCGCACTCACTCCTTACTACCCTTCTATAAGCACCCAACAATCATCTCACTAGTGGGGGACAGACTCTCGCACTCACTCCTTACTACATTCTATACACCCAACACTCATCTCACTAGTGGGGACATGACTCTCGCACTCACTCCCTTACTACATTCTATACACCCAACACTCATCTCACTAGTGGGGACATGACTCTCTCACTCACTCCTTACTACATTCTATACACCCAACACTCATCTCACTAGTGGGGACATGACTCTCGGCACTCACTTCCTTACTACATTCTATAACACCCAACACTCATCTCACTAGTGGGGACATGACTCTCGCACTCACTCCTTACTACATTCTATACACCCAACACTCATACTCACTAGTGGGGACATGACTCTCACACTCACTCCTTACTACATTCTATACACCCAACCACTCATCTCACTAGTGGGGACATGACTCTCACACTCACTCCTTACTACATTCTATACACCCAACACTCATCTCACTAGTGGGGACATGACCTCTCACACCCCCTCACACTCACTCCTTACTACATTCTATACACCCAACACTCATCTCACTAGTGGGGACAGTGACTCTCACCTCACTCCTTACTACATTACATACACCCAACACTCATCTCACTAGTGGGGACATGACTCTCGCACTCACTCATTACTACATTCTATACACCCAACACTCCATCTCACTAGTGGGGACATGACTCTCACACTCACTCCTTACTACATTCTATACACCCAACACTCATCTCACTAGTGGGGGGACATGACTCTCGCACTCACTCCTTACTACATTCTATACACCCAACACCCATCTCACTAGTGGGGACATAACTCTCGCACTCACTCCTTACTACATTCTAATACACCCAACACTCATCTCACTAGTGGGGACATGAACTCTCACACTCACTCCTACTACATTCTATACACCCAACACTCATCTCACTAGTGGGGACATGACTTCTCGCACTCACTCCTTACTACATTCTATACACCCAACAACTCATCTCACTAGTGGGGACATGACTCTCGCACTCACTCCTTACTACATTCTATACACCCAACACTCATCTCACTAGTGGGGACATGACTCTCGCACTCACTCCTTACTACATTCTATACACCCAACACTCATCTCACTAGTGGGGACATGACTCTCGCCACTCACTCCTTACTACATTCTATACACCCAACACTCATCTCACTAGTGGGGACATGACTCTCACACTCACTCCTTACTACATTCTATACACCCAACACTCATCTCACTAGTGGGGACCTGACTCTCGCACTCACTCCTTACTACATTCTATACACACACACAACACTCATCTCACTAGTGGGGGACATGACTCTCGCACTCACTCCTTTAATACATTCTATACACCCAACACTCATCTCACTAGTGGGGACATGACTCTCACACTCACTCCTTACTACATTCTATACACCCAACACTCATCTCACTAGTGGGGACATGACTCTCGCACTCACTCCTTACTACATTCTATACACCCAACACTCATCTCACTAGTGGGGACATGGACTCTCACACTCACTCCTTACTACATTCTATACACCCAACACTCATCTCACTAGTGGGGACATGACTCTCGCACTCACTCCTTACTACATTCTATACACCCAACACTCATCTCACTAGTGGGGACATGACTCTCGCACTCACTCCTTACTACATTCTATACACCCAACACTCATCTCACTAGTGGGGACATGACTCTCGCACTCACTCCTTACTACATTCTATACACCCAACACTCATCTCACTAGTGGGGACATGACTCTCGCACTCACTCCTTACTACATTCTATACACCCAACACTCATCTCACTAGTGGGGACATGACTCTCACACTCACTCCTTACTACATTCTATACACCCAACACTCGCTCTCACTAGTGGGGACATGACTCTCACACTCACTCCTTACTACATTCTATACACCCAACACTCATCTCACTAGTGGGGACATGACTCTCGCACTCACTCCTTACTACATTCTATACACCCAAACACTCATCTCACTAGTGGGGACATGACTCTCACACTCACTCCTTACTACATTCTATACACCCAAACTCATCTCACTAGTGGGGACATGACTCTCACACTCACTCCTTACTACATTCTATACACACAAACACTCATCTCACTAGTGGGGACATGACTCTCACACTCACTCCTTACTACATTCTATACACCCCACACTCATCTCACTAGTGGGGACATGACTCTCACACTCACTCCTTACTACATTCTATACACCCAACACTCATCTCACTAGTGGGGACATGACTCTCACACTCACTCCTTACTACATTCTATACACCCAACACTCATCTCACTAGTGGGGACATGACTCTCACACTCACTCCTTACTACATTCTATACACCCAACACTCATCTCACTAGTGGGGACATGACTCTCGCACTCACTCCTTACTACATTCTATACACCCAACACTCATCTCACTAGTGGGGGACATGACTCTCACACTCACTCCTTACTACATTCTATATTGCCCAACACTCATCTCACTAGTGGGGACATGACTCTCGCACTCACTCCTTACTACATTCTATACACCCAACACTCATCTCACTAGTGGGACATGACTCTCACACTCACTCCTTTACTACATTCTATACACCCAACACTCATCTCACTAGTGGGGACATGACTCTCACACTCACTCTTACTACATTCTATACACCCAACAAATCATCTCACTAGTGGGGACATGACTCTCACACTCACTCCTTACTACATTCTATTACACCCAACACTCATCTCACTAGTGGGGACATGACTCTCACACTCACTCCTTACTACATTCTATACACCCAACACTCATCTCACTAGTGGGGACATGACTCTCACACTCACTCCTTACTACATTCTATACACCCAACACTCATCTCACTAGTGGGGACCATGACTCTCACACTCACTCCTTACTTACATTCTATACACCCAAACACTCATCTCACTAGTGGGGACATGAACTCTCACAACTCACTCCTTACTACATTCTATACAACCCAACACTCATCTCACTAGTGGGGACATGACTCTCACACTCACTCCTTACTACATTCTATACACCCAACACTCATCTCACTAGTGGGGACATGACTCTCACACTCACTCCTTACTACATTCTATATGCCCAACACTCATCTCACTAGTGGGGGACATGACTCTCGCACTCACTCCTTACTACATTCTATACACCAACACTCATCTCACTAGTGGGGACATGACTCTCACACTCACTCCTTTACTACATTCTATATGCCAAACACTCCATCTCTCACTAATGGGGACCTGACTCTCGCACTCACTCATTATACACATTCTATACACTCCAACCTCATCTCACTAGT